>JAVJGJ010000061.1:46831953-46878147 GCA_035590215.1 Microhierax caerulescens
AAGGCAAGGTGCGGAGGCAATCTCCGCTACGGCACCTCCTAAGTTCCCAACGCTCGCCTTTGCGGCCTCCGCTGCTTCCCTTTAGCACCCTGCCTATCTTCCAGGGTTTTTTTTAAAAGCAAAGGAAATACTTTCAATAACTTTCTGCTACTGGTCAGCCAGAGTAGCAGAGCCTTCGAATCACAACCTGTGCTCCAGAACTTTCTGAAACTAGCAAAGGACCAGCCCAAGCCCGCGCCCGGCACCCCGCACCCGCAGCAGAGGCGCAGAGGACCAGGCGCTCTGCATGAGACCGCAGTGCTGCTGCTGCCAGCCACGGCATCTGGTGGGCTTCAGGAAGATCCAGTCCTGTCCATCTTGGATTGTCTCCTCTGCCATCTCCTCTCTGCTCCTTTCAACCAGAGTCACTCTTTTTATTTGTCATTTCTGGACCCTTGTGACCTCTTCTGATTACTCGCAGGAGCCCCAGACTACTCATGCAGCGTTTTGTTTCTCTCTCCGTCCTTGCCAGCAGTTCCAACGCGGTGTGAGCTCCTGTGCTCCCCATCCCTTTGCTCCACCAGCATCAGCTTCCTCTTACCCTCCTAGAAGCTTAAACTATTTCTATATGCATTGCATATCCTAGATACTTCTCTCCTTTTAACTGCTTATCAGATTTTCCTCAGAGCAAAACGATTAGTAAATGAAGGCAAATCATGTAGAAAGAGTCCTATGCTGGTACTGTCCCATGCCAGCACACAGATGAACAGAAGTCATGGGGACACTGCTCTTTGCCGGGTCGGGGTGCAGTTGCCATTCACAGGGTTCTCAGGAGAAACTCAAATTATCCCAAGATAGCAAAAGTAATACTCCGTTCCATCTGCAGTGCTGCGTGGCATTGGAAGACCATTCCATGAAGATCTATGTACACATCCAAATTCAAGGTGGACCGTTCCTGAAGGCAGAATCTCCAGCATACTTTGTTAAAAAGTTGAGAAGACCAAAGAACTACCAGAACGCCCAGTGTTGACTGGGACCAATGCTAGAATGACAAGCCAGCTAGTTCTGGAAATGGGTAACGGGAAATCTTATCTGCTATTTCTGTTTTCAATTTCAGTGCTGGCAGTGATGAAAGAATACACAATTAGGACCTTGCAGAGTACTGCTCTATTAATAAAATAATTTGTACGTTTTAGAAAAGCAACACCAATGACTTCCTATACATTTTTTTTGCATTCCCATACAAGCCACTTCCACATCCCATGAACAGTGCAGTACTAATAAGGAAAGGAAGAAACTATCCTAAACCAGGGTACCATGGCAAATTGCTCATTTTCTGAAATTCAAACTACACATATGCATCCTTATTAGGTCCTCTGAAAGAAAGAGGTGCCTCGCTTCTACGTTTTAGTAGATCTGTGTGTAGCTTACAGCAACAGTGCTTTAAACTTGATGCACTTGGAGAAGTTTGGCACTGAGCACACCTACATCCACCTGTAAGCACAGGACACTGACAAATCATGCTTAACAGCTCCTGACGGTATTTTCTACAGCTTAAATCTACTGCTTTTGGTAGTGCAGAGGAAAAAGTGATTAAAATCTATCAACCCTAGAAAAACTTTCATGTAACATAACTTCTACTGGTATTCTTGTATTAGTTTTGGTTACTATATACTTCACACAAAATAATATTCAGCTTACTTTAGAAGTCTTGGACAAAATGATGCAATTCTAAATGCCAAAAAAATTATTAAAAACAGAACCTGGGGCACACAAGGAATTCAAAGTCTTGAGTATAGTCATGAGGTTAAAGTAATTCAACAGAAACCAAAGTGCATTTTGAAGCCAACAGCAATTAATATATTCATCCCCAATTCATCCCTACTACAATTAAATTTTGCCAGTCACTCCAACAGCACATTGTTTAAAACGTAAATATTCTGAACTCACTGTATTCAACTAATCGCCAAAGATTTCTACATAATTTAGAACAACCCCCATCAATAGCAATTAATCTTAATTTTGTTTCCATGTAAATTGTTTATCATTCATATAAAAGGGTTTTATGTAAAGCTCTTCACTTAATTTGAAAAAAACCCAGAGAACACAATTGGTACAATGCTGTTTTATCTAAAAATGCCAGTTCACTCAGGCTGAAAATAGCTCTTAATTCTTGAGGTAAGAATGCTGCCATTTAATGCTTGCACAAACGCACAGAAAGGACAGTTTGTGTCCACCTTACTTCCCAAATTTGGATTCTAAAACACAACTTACATGCTTTTCTATCAGCTCAAACCCAAACAAATTTATTCCAGGAACACAAAGGCCATCAGCCACAAGACTGATGATGTATGTTTTTTTCCAACTAATCTTTTCAGATCTTGCGGAGTTGTTAATCCAAGGGAATGACAACAACCTCAATCAGCTTGTAGCCAGTCGTAAGTCACATGCCTGCATTTTGGCATTTTGTTTGACAGATTTACACAACCTCTACTTTGAGATATAATTTTAAACACCTGTAATCCCCCCCCGTAGGAAAAGTTACTGACAGTGCACACGTAACCCATTTTATATTAGAAAGCATACCTACTGCTGCGCTACACAATGCTGAGCCGGCACCGAACGCAGTTTAACCGCGAGTTAATGCCGGTCCAGCTCCCAGCTGCTGCTCTTTAAGCAAACACGGATCAACGTGGCTCGGTCTCGCCTCGCAGTTAGCGGTTTTCAGCACTGCTGAGCAGCAGCCAGCGCGGGCACCCGTCAGCAGCACGGGGAGCGACACCGCCGCTGGCTGATGGCTCTCCTGTCCATCGCTTCTGCACACGCGCTACCTTGTTAAGTCCTTGCATGAGGGCTGGAACTCACTACGCAAAAGACTTGGGTTTTGGAGGCCCCCAGGAGCAGCCCCCTCGGAACACCGACAGGCACCCACTCTCACGCAGGTGGTCCGCAGGGGAGATCCTCGGCTGACGTCAGCCCGCAACTCTGAACGGGGCCAGCCCAGCCCGGAGGCTGCTCCAGACACGCTGCATTCCTCACTGCCAGCTGCTTTAACACACCGCTTGTTTCAGCGTTGGTTCTGACGAGCCCAGCCTTGAGCGTTTGGACAACAGAGAGCTAAACACGCAGAGTTCTGCACTTTGGTGGCCGAGGGCCGTGCCTGGATTCAAAGTGACCAAGTCCTGTCTCACATCCAGCTGCTGAAGCGTGCACTGGGTTTTACAAGTGTCTAACCTCTCTAATTTCCAAAGGACAACTCAAAAGGTAACCCCAAGTGCATATTCAAGCATTGCTGTTGAACTTCGGAACGTTTCTCAATGTTTATTAAAACTCAGAAAATCTTTGTATATTGGACACTTGCATGAAAAAGTGAAAAGAAACCCCTTCTACTAGAAGCTGGAAGGTTCTGGCATGATCACTACATCACCTGGAAATGCAACACACTTACTCAGGCTCTTAATGTTGTAAATCCTTATGGTTAATATAAAAAGTGCTTCTGTGCAAAAAAATCCCAAACTCGCCTTGCTTATTTCTTCAACAGAAGGCCACAAACAAATGCAGTGTCGTTCCTTAATGCCATAACTCTCGAAAGTCAACAGGCAGTGATTTAAATACCAACTACAGCATATTTACTGTACAATTAAGCTGCTGTGTGATTGGTTTAATAACATTAGAAATTCCTAGTACTACACAAGACAGCAAGGTGTCTCAGGGAAACGGGAGGAGGACCTTACCTAAATCCACCATGAGAAGACGAGTGAGAGCAGTGTAGAACACAGTCCGGCACCTGAGGTCACCGAGGCTGTAATTCTCGCTGATGCCCAAGAAAGGGAAGTGCTTACTCTGTTGAAACAGAAGTGCATGAAAAATTAAGTGTTCTGCAATATTTGTTACTTACAATGTTTTTTTTTTTAAATAGTAAGAAAACTTACCGTGTGATTCTGCAGCATGAATTTCACAGCCTCTATTTTCACAAGCTTTTTCAGGAGACTATAAGTAGCAGGCGTTAAGGAAAGGTGAGCCTCATGGCGTTAGGATTGCATTATCAGGTTGTACAAACTTTCAGGAATATTTAGTGAGAAAGAGATCCTAACTGAAACAGGAACAGATGTTCATAAAAAACCTGCTGAATTTCACCTACAAATATATGTTATATTATTTACAACATTAAAGACCATAATCTATTATTAATTAAAGCAATTAGTTTTCATCTTTTCATGGCACATATTCTAGTCACAAAAGAGACGAATGTAGTAAATTACTTTTATAATTAAACGGAGAGTTTCTGGTAATAAATGGTGCTGGTTTTTCCCCAGATAGACCTGTATCACTGGCATGCTGTGGGGCGGGGAAAGCGGTTTTACAAGTGCCTGCCCTCAGCAGCGCTGACGGTACGGCCTCAGTCGCAGAGGTGATCTCCAGACCCCTCAAAAATCACATTTCATTTGTTTCAGTTACAGCAGATAAAAACACACCTCACACACACTAAACTACGGTAAACACATAACGTATCTTCAGACCTGTAACAAGTGAACAGAAATGTCTTAAGAACATACAAAGTCTCTAAGCCAGAGCAAAGTCTGTAACAAGGTGGTACAGCTGGGAATTCTGGATGCATCCATGGATACTTCCACATGAATCCCAGTTTCTCTGACTTAAATACAAAGCAAATCTGACTACCACTAAGCACGAACTGAAATCTCCCATCCACAAACTGGTTAAATTTGAGCCAGTGACAGTCCAGCGGGGAGGAAAGTACAGCCACACCACGCTGCCAGCACCACCGTGCCCTGCCCCCAGCGCAGGAACCTCAGCATCAGGAAGGTCTGCTGCTCTGGTCTACGCATCCCACCGGCAAAGCCCCCTGCCTCCTGGGCTGAACTCCTGGCCCTGCACCAGGATAAGGTTGACTCTGCACCTGCTTGTCAATGCCACAGAAGCACCGTTTTCCTGGACTGCCTATGTTCTACAGATCACGTAGCCTAGCATGACTTCCTAGGTCGTTACACCTGATGAAGCGCAGTATTTTTCTCTGGATTTCTCTTAAGAAACATGAGAAATTGTATTAAATCAAAAGTTGAGTTTGCAAAAACTGTGTTACAGAAGCCCTTAAAGTTCAGATGTTTCACAGCCTGAATCCTCTCCCAGCTGCGTGCATTATGAACACCTTTAACAGCATCAGCACACTGCAATTCCCCGGCTCAGGTGAGTCAAACGTTTGGGGTTGGGCAAAGGAGATCATACTGTGTGTTCCAACAAGAGCTGTGCTGACATCTTCTTCGTGAGCTTTGTACGGATATACCCTGTGCCCCGAGGGATGCCTGCAAAACGGGAGCGAGAGGATGGCCGAAGCAGCGGCCTGGATTCTCTGACCCTGCTGCTTCCCCGTTTGACGTCAGATGGCAGCGGGTCGGGCTGCGCGGTGGCAGTTCTGCATCTGCAAAAGGGGGATATAAAAGCTAACGTGCTTTTTCAGGAATGTCACAGAAAAATTCAAACCCCAGCAACATTCATAAGCACTGAAGGCATCAAAGGAATGAAATGACTTACGGGCTTGTACATTCCGCAGTGAATGTTGTATAAACAGGACTCATTAGTCTACCAAACGCCGCTGACCCCTGGCATTGATGAAGTTCTTTAAGAAATAATCAGTATGATTGCTTAACTTTAGACTGTACAGTAGTGCCTACAGCCCTGTACAAACAGATGATTTTCAAACAAATACCTATAACACTTCTTACTTGTTACTATTTTCCTTTTTTTTCCTTGAGTGCTTGCTTCACTCTGCCATTCCAGCACATAACTGATTGAAGAGTTTGATTACTTTTACGTGAATAAACAATCTCCTTTCTAATCTTAAATGGATTAAATTATTTTTAAACAGGTAAAAGTGTAAGAACAGGTTTTATAGCTGCTATTGGAAAATCTCCTGATCTAGTTGTAAGATGATGTTCCTCTGCCAATCTGTAACATTTGACGTAGCACCACCTACTCTTAACACCGCAAAGCCATTAGTTGGGTTTTTTTGCCCCTGTTTAAAGGAAGAGCCTTTTAAAACATAAGGCTAACAAAGACATGGATAAAGGATTTTTGAGCAACTATAAATATTTTACCCCAAGCTACTGTATTGTACAAAATAACGATGAAACTGTAGTTATTTTTCTACAGAACTATAGAGTGGAAAAGTTAATTATTAGAAAGAACTAAACATGCATGAGGGAGCAGCACTATGGCTTCAAAGACATAAAGGAATGACTAACATATTCCATTATGTAAATGAATTCAAAGATATTTCACGACTGATCAGCTAGGAGGGACATAATGATTTATAATTCAAATAACTGAGCTTTGAAATCCAATTGGGCTAATATATTTCAAAATATGCAAACCTGGAATAATTGTGAAAGTAATGTAAACCATGACACCAGCTCCAATCATTTGTTGCCTTTGTTGTTACTACTGTCTTGTGGTTTTTCTTCTTTTTTCCCCATTATATAGTACAGTTGCTTGAATTGTGGCTTCCTTTTAATTCTAGACTATCCTTTAGAAAAAGTCTATTATGCACATAAAAAAAGAAAAATACTGATTTCTAAGCCTATGTAGAAGCTGATTGATGTACAGGAAAGTACTGAAATTAAATAAATTATTATTTTAACCTTTCAGGCTAGCCACAATTTAATCTATATCAAATATTGAAAATTGATCCTCTGGATCCAGCATCTTAACAACACACTGTTTCTTTCGAAGCAATATATACTTAATGCCTTTTAAAAGACCCTAATATAATGTGAAAAGGCCAAAGTTTGCAATGCCAGGAAGTAGTTATAAACTACTTCATATGTTTGAAATAAAAAGTACTTCAGTATTATTATTAAAAAAAACCCTATTGGTAGAGTTTTTAATAGGAAAAAAATACATATCTTTAAAAGCCAAAATGACCAGTGAAATTGGGTTGTACATCATTTTCCGGGAAAAAGGAAAAACAGCCTCGACAGGTGTAATTTATCATTTTTCTGATTTAATACCAAAGAAATATATTAAAATAATAAAAAGAATCCTGAAATCCTCAAAATTTGTAGTGATAAATAGCCCTCCCTGTCTTTATTGCATTATGCCTACTAACAGAAATATTGCATGGTGGATTTTGCCAGACAAGGACGATTATTTTCCAATAAAAAGTTGCATATTAAATTCCAGCACAAAAGTGGGTGTCTAATACTTCTGAAATCTTTTATGGTTTGCCACGGAACACAATTTTAAACTTAACTAATACAACATCATGGTGAAGTGAACCAGTATTAAAGCTGTCTTTGTACAACCCCACCCATCGAGGCAGGAAAGCTGCTGTTCTCCGATTTTGTGAAGTGCCTCCATCCAAAAGTAATTGAATAAATTTTTGGTATTTGTATGTTTTCAGTTAATCTCTCTTTTTACTAGTCTTCAAATGTTTCACATTGATGTTTAAGATGTATATTTATGAAGGCAGTGCTGCTTTACATCTGACTAAGCATAGGGGTCTGAAACTGCTCTTGCAATAGTTACCAAGTTTCTGCAAAGAAAAAACCACAATTTCATCACAATTCTACTCTTCAGGAGAACGTAGGTTATTAAATATCTACTTTTTCATCCTTTCCAGTCTTGATATTATTATATTTATTTTATGAGCAGAAACTCATTTCCTGCAAATATGAGTAATTTGAAAACTAAAACTACACAGACATTTCATCCTGGGAAAGTACAATTTGCACCAATAGTTTATTCTGACCCTCATTTTTGAAAGCTACCGTGTGAACACAGGCCTTTGAAAACTGCCCGAGGTCAATATGGGACAGCAGATGCTCGCTGGCATCTAGCAGTAGTATGAGGCTGGTTATTTCAGCAATATACATATGTAAAGTACACAGGCAAGCACTTTAAGTTAGGTGCACCATGTTAAATTTCTTGGTTATTTTGAAAGTGTTTTGAACCCTACTGAAGCAGTAAGTAGGTTTAAAAGAGGAGAGAGCACATTAGCCCTTTCATAAATCTTATTCATGAAATACATGTCTCTCTTCCTGGTTTTGTGGAATTCCTTAGCAGTGTTCCACTTTGAAGTCCTTTCCAGCCCTATTTCTGTGATGCCATGAGAACATAAACACATGCATATTTAAAATATCAAGTTAGCTGCTTAATGGTATTTCAAGTAAACATACAGAAGTACACATTGCATGATTTTCATTAAACGAAATTCACTTACGGAATGTGAAAACCCACACTCATCTTTCAACCCAAGGGAATACATTAAAATTCTTCTTACATGATTAGAGTTCTATGGAGAAATAAAATGACACCAATTGTCACATTCCAGACGCCTTCCCCTCTGCTTGTCTAACAATCTCCTCTACAAAACTACTGAAAAGTTGTTTTTGTTTTAAAATAGAAAAGGATTTCAATATTGAATGATTTCATGAGCCCTGGTGGTTTATTATCTGTTGTATACCTTTTAAAATTGTGTCACATCAAGAACAGCTACTACTTTTAAAAAAATCTTCTTGCTTGATTGACTGACACTTCAAAGAGCAAACATTCTTCTCCCACTTAAAGATAAGTGAGTATCAAAACAAGATACAAATGGTTTGCAACAGACAGCCAGTTAGCATCCATGATCTGGCTAAGAGTTTCACAAAAATACTTGAACACAGACAAAAATCCATATCCAAAGCCATGGCTGTTTTATCAGCAGTAATGATGACACTGACCCAGTGAGGAACTTAGAATCAGGCAACAACAAAACACGTGAAGAGGCTTGTGTTTCAAATCTAACTTACACTTCATATCTTAAGAGTTGACTCGTCCTTAAAGTAGAACCAACCCTGTTCTCAACGGCTAACAGAATCAATCCTGTTCCCAATATTGTTCAACTCATCAACGGCACTGACTTCAAGAAGATGAGGAATGGGATAGATGATCATAAGCAACTACTTATTTGATTCCTCTTTTGTTTACAAGAAATAGGTAGAAATACACACACCTTTTAAAAACTATGCACAGAAAAAGAGAAACCACAATGAATAAGTATTACTATCCTAAGCTGTTTAAAACTGTGGCATACAAACCAACAGAAGTCTCATATTAAATTTTACCTTATTTTTAAATAATATGTTACGCCATACACAATAAAAAGGATATCCAACAGAGAGGTCATTTAGAAACTGAAGAGTTCTTGAAATCACAGGTTCACATCTTCCCCGGTATTTAAGATTTGTGACACTAGGATAAAAAATTCAAAACAAAAGTGTGAGATTTTACAACACATTTTCCTCTTTTTGAGAAGCGCAGTGCAGAGGCTCAGAGCAGCAGCACATTGTACTACGAATGTATTTCTGTGATACGACTTAGGATTTTCCATTTATGAGACAGAAAATGCAATAAAAACATGCCATGTCTTTTTCCTGAACAAGGGATTCAAACATTTTTGTAATATCGTAACAAACACATTAATTTAAAAAAAATCCATCATCTGTCATAATGAAACAAATTACTTGAAGCTTACCCCTACTTGTATCTATCTTACTCACTTTTCAGCACAGTATCTGGCCACTTCTGCAGTATTTATCTGCCCAGTTTTTCACAAGATAAAAACAAACTGCTGTCAATTCCCTAGGAAAATTTCCATTGGAGAAACGGGGCATGGAAAAACTAAGGGCCAATTCCCAGAGCGACTGATCTACCCAATTCCCACCTTCCAGTTCCTGCACTGATCCCCGTTTTTCCTCTTCCCTACACTCAACACTTCACCAAAGCCAAGCTCCACAGGGGACAGGGCACTTCCCACCTGCAACCCCCCTGCCGGCGCAGGCACTGCGGAAGCGTGCTCCGATTAACGAACCAATGCGTAAGCTTGATGTAAGGTAACACGAGACCTACTGTCAGTCCTCGGGATACAAACCATACAACAACTAACTGCTCTTGATAGTAGTCATCCTTTTGGTGAAATGATGCAGCTGACGCTTGCTCTACTACCTTCCATAGGTTACGCTTACTTTACGCTTGCTCTACTACCTTCCGTAGGTTACGCTTACTTTACGCTTGCTCTACTACCTTCCGTAGGTTACGCTTACTTTACGCTTGCTCTACTACCTTCTGTAGATGAGCCGTGGGGCACGGGGGGGACCCCCTAGAGCTGCTGCTGTAGGTCTGCGTGCAGGCTGGTGCGAGGACACCTACGGGACTCGGGACTGTGTCTGTTGTGGTCACCTACTGGATTTATTGGGAGGTGAAGAGGTGGCATTAGCCTTCACATGCAAGGGGCCAACTGAAGCCAGTGAAGTGAAGGAATGTCATTTTTTTCCCCAAACGTGGAGTGGTTACAGCAGTAAGTCAGGAGTCACTGGTCTTGTCGCCTGTCATTTCCCAGCTTTCTGAGGGCAACGTCAGGCAGGCCAGTGTCAACAAACTCACCCAAGTCCAACTGTCCGACCCTTCATCTTTCTGTTGTAAACCCCAGCCAGTGAGGCCAAGAAGAAATTACTCCCTGCTGCCCCCCAAGCAGCTCAATTATGTGTATCACTTAATTATACACTGACTACTAGTAACTCGTTCTAGTATTCCTTTGAGAACCCCCGTTAGGTTGCTTGGCCTGTAACAAGTTGCTTCCCCGTAGTTCCCTCCTTTGAAGGCCAGTCCTGTGCTCTGCTCTTCTGGGACATCCCCCAGCCCCCCCAACTGCTCAAAAACCCAAAAGAGAGTGGAATGCCCCCTTCCTCCAGACAGGGAGATGCTGCTGCATAAGTGATTCGCAGCAGAGTTTCTGATACTGGGTTCACCTGGAGAAATAAAACCAGGCCACCACAGCCTTCTGAAGCACAGCCCATTCAAATAAAAAGACAGCAGGACCTCCTGGCTCGGCAGCCCTGGCACTGATTCCTGATCAGGGTTTCAGACTGCTAGGGTGATCCAGAAGAAGTCATTTCAGATTTGTATGCCTCAGTTTCCTTGTCCGCAGAATACACATAATGCTTCTGACTAAGCCGTCAGACCTACTGATGAAAGACCATGATGTGGGGAGTACAATCAGTACCAGCTATTTATATCGTGACACAGCAGGATTTCAATTTTGGGAATACAGAACCTGAAGAAGACACGTTAAATGCCTTAAAATCAGCAATCAGCATTGACTATTGCTTTTACATACTTACAGGCTACGGGATGTACTACACACCATAAACTACGTCTCTTTTTCAGGAAGTTATAAAGTCAAGAATGCAGTTTAAACCATCTAACTTCAGTATTATTTGCTCAGGAAAAGGCAAATAACAATGCAATTACCAAAGCAGTATTCCTCAATTTAGATTTACAAACATACATTGATTTACTTTATAAAATCTCTATGAAGAACTACAGAGGTTCAGATTGCCTTAAAGAAATAGCCCATTCTAGTAAGTCCATAATTCACAGTTTATCCCTACTACGGGGAGTTCTGGAGATGTTTATAGTTGCACTAAATCCTTAACAAGTATATACCATACAAAGCAATAAAAATGAATTTGGACTACCCAGATTTGACATCAATATAAAAATCATAAAAAGGCTATTTTGCAAAAGAGTACAATCTTTGTCCTTCAGTAGCCAGATATAAGACATTTAAAGAAAAAGAAGTCATCACAGTGCCAGCTTGAGGAAAAAATTAAAACTGTGTAAGGAAGGTTCTTTGTCCAATATTCAGGGTAGTTTTGTATACATCTGTTCTTACAGTTCATGATTGTATTTGGATGCTGAAAGATGGAGTAATGATAGAAAAGCTGGAAAGCACTCATGAGCGAACAGAGGCTGAAAAATTTCAATTATAACCACAGTGATTCCCATTTCTGTTTCTGTCTTACCAGTATCAGGTAAGATGAAAGACACATTAAATGTAGTATTTTAAGAAACATCTACAAAACTTCATAAGGATCTGAGAAAATCTGTAAAGATCTAGACAGGGATCTCATAATACAAAACGCAGTTTTCCACTATGTAAGGAAGAAAAGCCAAAGAATGAAAGAGGAGAAAATTTTACAGCTCTCAGAGAAATCATAGCAAGACAGAACTTAAATCCAAGTGCTAGTGTCCTTGCCTTTCTCTCAAGTGGCTTATTGATTTAAAATATGAACGAAATGAAACAGAGTCAAAAGAACTAATCATAAAGTTTCAGATGAATCACAGAAAATAAGAGCTTCATCAAAAGCTATGCCAATGCCAAATTCACCAAAACATCTATGCTAGGTGAACACTGAACACACTTGAAAGGCAAGTGCAGAAAAAATGGCAATAAAAAATGGCATAATTCTGGTAACAATACCAGTATCAAAAAACTATACACACACAAACCCGAAAAAACAACAGTAACACTGATCCATGCTGGAGAGCTATGAGAATTCGAAAAATTTAAATGAAACAGCATTAAGAATACAGTACACTTTCAAATATGTGCTTCTAGATTGCCTTTAGTAAGAAGACAAGAGTAAAACCTTAGCTTCTAAGAGGTGCACCAAAGAAGCTTCCCAGCTTTCTAGTCTCCAAACCTTCCAGTTTGCCATGAGACTTCTGTCACCACGACTGCTTACTAACGCAGTCCCATCAGCACAGCAAACATCTCTTCCCTTAATACTTTTATTAAGAGGTTGTGGGGTTTTTAACCTAAAATTTAGAAGGGGAAGATAAATAATGATTATATATTCCAATTTACAATTCTCTGGGAAAAGGGTTACCATATAATTCAGAGAAGAATCAAAATTCTTTCCATGTTCCAAGTAATTTAATGATATTTGGCCAGGGAAACAATCAAGGCAAAGATACCCACTTCCAGCCTCTTAAATCCATTTCATTACTTTCATTTTTTTCCTCCCCCAAACCATTCTACTGCCCTTAATTTCCCATCCTGTCCTGAGTTTATGATTTAGAAAAAGACCATTTCAGACAGTCCCACTGCTCTTAAAAGTTCCGTGTGGCACACAGCAACGGACCACCCTTCATACCAGAGGTAGCAGCTCTCATGGCAGTAGTGGATGGGAAGCGATACTGCTGGAGCATGGGAATGGAATGTCCAGCTTGAAAGACAGAACTAAAAAAATTGCAGTGCAATTTAAAAAAGAAAATTTTAAAAGGAGATAGAATCAGGGGCGCAAGGTAGAAAAGCAAAAGCAAAGCACAGCCAGCGCAGAAAAGGGAGTGCTGAGGAGTATATACCGCACAACGAGAGAAAATCCATTTGGTCACACCGACGGTGGGTAACTTCTCCATTTATCATTGCATGCTAAGGTACTCAAATTTTGCTTACAGACCAGTTGTAAGTGCCCAAGAAACTCATCCATCCTCTTCCCAGGAGGCCTAAAACCCCTCTCTGAAATGCAGTGGGCAGTTCTTTATCACAATAAAGCTGAGGAATCCCAGGAAGACTGCACTACCTGCACACATGCAGCTACTGGACCGCACACACATGGGAGATCTGGTAACACGGCAAAGAAGCACTTGCGAAGGATGAGGTTGCTACCAGCCAGAGAGGATGACAACTGCTGTAAATCAGCCAGTTTGGGTGCGGTGGTTTTGTTGACTGGTTGGTTTTTTATTTGTTTTTATATAACTGATGTAGAAAGGGAAAAACTTTTAAGCTTATATAAGGATGACATGAATTGGAAACCTAAACTATGTAAATGTAAGAACAGTCTTGGTTTCAAGGATATTACAAATGTACTTATATTCTAAAAACATAAAAAATAAATAATCGTATGTTTTAAACAAAACTTCTGAAGTTGCTTAAGGTGTGTGCTATCCAGTTCCCATTACAGTGCAAGAAAAATAGGCATCCAAATCACCTAAAAACACTTTGAAAATCTCTTCCTTATGTGCTACTTAAGTTTCAGTAATAATGAAGATTGCAATTCGTTGGCAAGAAAGCTCTGTACAGTCATGTTTTAATTATTTCTTGTAGATTACCATCATTTACAATGAAAGCTCTCTGTGGCTCAATGACAGTGATTGGATATATACTTTTCATTACAGCTGGACAAAGGTGAATAGTTAACAAAATGCACATTCTGTCATGAATAAAAACGCCAACTTTTAGTTTGTTATGATTCATGGAGTCATATCAGTATTAGCATTCTGAAAAATAATCACAGATCCAGACTTTTCATACTTATGTATTACTTAAACATTGTCACACAGAAAATCTCCCTATTCATATGTCTGTATATGTACGTCCACCATAGTGAAATCATTACTGCAGGAAAAAAAAAAAAAAAAGGCAAAAACCAACCAACAGCAATGTTTGGATATGCATCTTTTATTCATGTTTCAGTTACTCTATCACGACTAAAAATACTAAATATTGGGCAAATATTTTGTAAATCCACCTCATGATAAATCACCTCCAAAGAACCAGAAGAGGAGTAAGTGAAGAAAAGGAGAGATGTTTGTGGCCGAAATAAATGCAAGGCACTTTTGGCCAAACGCCCAGGACAGGCTCAAGGAACAGATGAAACCAGAACTGCTCGAGCTGCAGTATCTCCTCACCTCTTACCCACAGAGGGAAGATCAAGGCAGGGGGGCAGCTACTGCTCAAGGGGATGACCAGTGGAAGCAGAGGACCACTACTGGTTTTGGCACAGCGCCTCGCTCCTTGCCTTGACCCCCTTCCCCGCAGGCCGAGGGGAGTAAGCACGCGCGATGTGGCTGGCTGGGGAGCAGGCAGGAGCAACGAGGACAGAGAACTCCACAGAGACGGAGGAACAGTCTGTGCCTTTGAAAACCAGTACCTCAGGGCAACGGGCTGAGCAGAAGGAAGACCACGGAGAGAGGCTGGGACCTTAAGTCATAGTCCCTTCGCAGAATCTTGTCATCCACCATTGTGCACCCTACTAGCTCCTTCAAAATCCCACTGCTTCCTCTTGCCTGTCTCCACCCGCACATGGCTCCTCCCAGCTTACGCCTCCTGGAACCTACTTTACTGTCGCTACGATGCTGAACACAGCTGAGAAGACTTAAGATGCCATGCAGATGAGAAAAATTTAGTTTGGTATTATGTATTTTTTTAGTTGGCCTTTCCCCTTCCACACATACATCCTATGATGGGATGGTCAAAGCAAGGAAAGACAGTGGATGCTAAAAGAAGCATCCTATAAAATTTCTGGTAAGACTGTGATGAAAATACAGCCATTAATAGATATTCTGACTATATAAAACTCCACCCCTTCAGAAATGGTTTAACAGGAATTCAGTAAAAGGCACATTCATTAACTTCCAATGGGAAGGTGACGAAAGGTCTGGGACCTGATATGACACAGTACTTTGAATCACAGTCAGAAGCTCTAAAGGACACCTATTACATTGACAAATCTCAGTAGATGGCTGTACGTTGAAGAATATCTATTTCATACAGCCTTTAATCCATAAACTGAACAGCAGCTGCTAGTAGCTATGGCACAAGTATTTCAAATTGTTCTCTGTGAAAATGAAAGCACTCCCTGAGTTTGATCACCACTGCAAAGCTATTACTAATGAATTCAAAAGAACAGAGAAAAGCTACATATGTGAAAGTGAACTACTGAAAACAGACCCGGGGAAAGTCAATTCAACAGAAATTGTGTTCAAAATCTTGAGAAATCAAAGCAAAATGCCATTTATCCATCTAAGCATTACACAGCTCACATTGGACTTCAGGAAACTAGAAACTCCATACGTCAACCACTAAGTTTTCACAAGAACAGGTTAAGTCTCTAACAGCAGAACAAAAAATTCATTACGATGTCCTGGTGGACTACAACTTGTTTGACTACCATAAATCCAGTTGCTATGTTTACTCCTCACACTAAGTATAAAATGCTTCCTGCGTGCATCCTTCATTGGATTCTGTAATGGCAAAGTGGCAGGAAATAACCTGACACTGTCTTCTGATCATCCCACAGCGCTAATGGCAGATTACGATGAAGTACTTTCTCCAACACTTTCTGATTTGAAAGACTGGTTGTCATTAGCCAGGCAACAACATTCTTTCAGGCATAACTCTTCTATTTCACATAATGCTTGGCATTAACAATACAGAAACTACAGTCTCAAACATTGTTATGCAGTTACTGTACGAGAGTACCACCACTTCAACAAGACAGTGCACGCTGAAGATTCCCCAGTGTTTCCTTTTAACCTAATGTTAAGGAATAACATATTACAATTTTCACCTGCTTAAAGTAAAAAAAAAAAAAATGGATCTGTAGGGTAAGACAGAACAGTAGACTAGTGGCTTTCTAAAACAACAGTGTGGTGGTTAAAAATACTGACTACATCCACAAGAGAAAAAGGTGAATGGACTCGCAGTCACATACCCTGCCCACTCCTGTTACAAATGTGCTAAGATCATTCTCAGTAACACAGCACCAGAAATGCTGCCAGGCTGGATTGCCCCATCAGACCGTAGCTTTTGGATTATGTATTAGTATGTTTTGGTTTCACACCCGGATTTTCCGATTGGCATGCTACCGCCGGGGAGAAGCTCTTTTACTTTAATTGACACAAACATGAATGTGTTTATGCGGCGGTTTCACAGCTAGCTCTTAAGGCTACTGACTGAATGGTCCATTTCAAACTGCAGCATCCATTCTGTAAAATGAAATTGATCTTCAATCTAATCAATGAACAATTCATGTTTTTAGGAAAATACGGTAAGCCATAAGGTAAGAGCCAATAAAAATACAGAGGTTGTAGTACAAAAAGCAGCACTGATTTTTGCTTTTTATTTACCTAGTTTTTTATAAAATCTCCCAATTAACATTAAAACCCTAAGTTTTTTCTTAATTTATAGTACTTGTGCAAATGCAGCCCTAAACACACGCAATACTTATCGTACAACTTGTTAATGCTATGTTACTGCCTCTGTTGGCAAAGGTAACAGAGATTCCCTCTCAATAGCAGCAACAAGTAGAAAAAGAGATGCAAACTGATGCATCTGGCCTCCAAACAGCCCTGCTGGCCTCCCTCCCTGCTTTTTCCTCAGTTGTTCAAGTTTCACTGTAGTTTGAAACAACCGAAGGAAGCCCAGCTGCCTAGTACCGTGCCACAGACTGCTTCCAGAAACTGTACGGGAAGGATCCATCAGTATTTTCCCGTTTATCACCCTCCATTTCCCTGTCTCCAAAGTATACTCCAGATAAACATCAAGGTTTGATGGATACCATTGTTACCCTAAGGCAGGATGCGACACTCAGTTCTGGTTTTGAGGAAGCAAAGCATTTATGCCGTGTTTTTCCACAGAAATGTTAAGTCATATCAGAAAATGACCTTGTCTTAATTGCTCCTATTTCTCAAGGTTGGCAGTCATCAAAGCACAAGTCATGTTTAATACTGCCTTAACGGGTCATGGCTAACCTGGCAAAACCAGCAGAGACATTTCTCCATCAGGTCAAAGTCTACTGCAAGAATTTAAAGGTCTTCTAAGTCACATTTCTAAGGAAATGAAGTAAATGACGGGATGCAGCATCTTCCTCGCTCTACAATAGAGAGGTAAGGTACTCGTTTCTCTTTCTCACAGAACTCACGGTCTCTTGGGGACACCCAGATTTTTTTTAGTGGCTATTTGCAATTTTTCAGAGGTACTGTTTTGTTTTGTTTCAAGAGCATAACTGATTTTAGGTGAAGCTCCTGTTGAGTCAGGAGAAACTATCAAATCTCATGAAGTACGTAATAAAAGACAAAATCCTGGTAGTTTTGCCGGCACCCCAGGAAAGCAGCTGCAGCAGAGGCATGAGAAAAAGGTAGCTTCTCCAGAGTAATTTTCTAGGATTATTTTTAAGAGAAAGTATTGCAACACTTAACTACCAGAATAACACACCACCTTATCCTGCTGAATGCCAAACGCCCCTTGTCTCCTTCAGAGTGAGCCCTTACAAACATCCTCTGTGAATCTACATTTTTAACAGAGCAAATTTTGCCAGATACTCCCAAACAGCAACCCAAACGAGCCTCCCCAAAACAAAGAAACATGAACTTGGTCAGCTGCCCACTGTAAATCACTATGAAGCTTTACAGGCAATTCCACTGATGTCTGAGGGTGCAGGAGTAAGATGTGGGGAGGGATGGGGACCGCGCACGCCAGGCTGTCACTGAACAGGAGTCTATGAAAACTCAGCTCCATTCTCCCACAAGCCATTTCAAGAAGGGATGCAGGCACTGTGGGGGATACCTCTAGCTGCAAGTTTTTATTTAGGGGCCTACAATACCTTTAGAAAATAAGATATGGGTGCTTTTGAAAACGGTTGTCCCTTACTTCAAATATTCATAATTTACAGAAAACATTTTTCTAGCAAAGAACAAATTTAATGACAAAATAAAACTTGGGTTTTATGTAAACATTAAAGATAAACCAAAATGCATACAGAATAGAACCCAGGCACAAACTCACATTTTTGTCATAAATGTTTCCAGAACGTGGTTGTCGTCTGTTATTCCTAAGACTTCTGACATTCGGGCATAGACCTGGAAATAAAAATTTCAACAGTAACACATTAGAGACATTTACAAGTACCAACATTTTCAGCTGTTCTGAAACCCTCCTTATTTTGATTTCGCACGAGAAAAGTACAGGCTCCGACACCTCCTCATCCAACCCTGCCAAAGTGTTTGTAAGGGAAGGCTCAGACACTCTTGGATGGCGTTCCGTGAATTTGGGACCGATAGGCTTTTACTTGCCCTTGCATACATTTCTTCCCACAAAGGAGATGTAAATTTTTCACATTAAACTCACCATGTTGTTCACAAAATAATACAGCCTCTATTCAAAAAAACCCCTCTTTTATTATAAAAAGTAGCAAAGGGATGGCGAACCCATCCTTGTTGGTCTCTGCCCTCAGTGGGATGGGGTTCAACACTGCCCTTTAGCTTGCTAAATGACTGCTAGTCATAAAATCTGGTAAACTGGGTACTCTTCACACATTCAGGTTTGTGCTCTTGAAGGGAGAACAAAGGCTTTAGCAGACAAGTCACTTGCAGTTGTATACTTTTCCCATTTATTTCAGATCCAAGACACATATTACCTGCCAAGTTTTCCCAGCACCCTGCTTATCGGATCAAACTGCTGTTACGATGCAGTAAGAAATGCACAGGAGACACTGAGTATCTTTTTTTCCTTACTGTGTAATCTGGATAAAAATTTTCTGACAGTTTTAGTAGTCTATCATTTAGTTTGGATACAAACATTTAGTTGGGTTCAGTCAACTTCAGAAACAGAAGGGAGACGTGTCCTGCAAAACTTTATAATCCTCTGCCAAGTTTCTTTACCCTGAGCTCAAGTAACTCTGCTATTTGCTTACAACGGGGCTAAACACAGATCTACCTGTCAGTCCATTCAATTTCAGTCATTTTAACCTTTAGTGTCACTAAACCAAATATTATGGGTTATATGTAACTCTTCTATATGACGTGATCAAGCCAAGTATCACTAATTCCGAGAGGAGCGCACTGCGCACAGCGCATCCAGCCTCCGCTACCCAGCGGTGAAAGCCTGGTGCCATCTAGCTGTCAATTTTGCTCGCTGACATTACATATTCCCCACAAATACCAATAAACTTCAGCTAACTCAATACTTCTGTTATGCACCTAAACATGTTTGTACCAGCCTCCCTTCTGCTAGTGATGTAATCCCATGACTGCTTAAAACCCAAACCAGCAGTATGCTGCCTCTGAGGAAGTCAATAATGTTAAGCTTAATATTAATCTAGACAATAAAAATTGTATTTTCGCATCCCGAAGACTTTAGTTTTAATGCCGAGCAAAATAAAATAAAACACATGAATTAATAAACTTGCAGCTCTAACAAGGAAATGCACCAAGACCAAGGATAACTTAACTTCCAAGCTAACTTACCCACTTATAATTGTGTGAATGTAATTCACTGTGACAAAATCAGTAGTGAAAGGACAATCAAAATATGAAAAAAATGTAATATACTATCCTTCAAACGTTGCAAAATAATACACTCACACTGTAAATGTGAAGTTATCATTTTTAGTACTTAAACACAGCAACAATAATATGTCCAAATAAATAAATACTACTCTATTTTTTGTAAAAAAATAATCTCTTTAAATAGTGCGCTGCTGAAATGCTATTTTAGCTGCAATTTTAGCAAAGTTTAGGAATGTCTGTATTTGATGCGAGGAAAAGAGAAAGAGAGACAGCAAGGAGTGTGAACACACCAGCACACACAGGCTTGTGCCCAGCTCTTTCCTTCTGCCTCGGGAAAGCCCTGGGAGAAGGGGAATGTGAGCAGCGCCTGTCGAAGCAGCTTTGTGCTCTGTTGTCAAACCAGGCTCTCCCCACATCAGAGTTTAACAAATAAAATACTAAACCAGCAGTCAGTGTTGACAAAGAGCAGTGCTTTAATCCACAATTATCCTTGTAACTCTTACTACTCCTTTTATCATCCATTAGCTTTGATTCCCATTATCCCATCAAGAACTGTGTCAACGCTTTTGTCCCTGGGGATTTCCCACAACTACTAGGATCTGACAGCCAAGCTTGAGTGCTAAGCAGGATCATTACCTCTTAAATCCACTTATCTGATCCACTGAATAGTAAATTGAAAAGCTCATTAACAGCAACAATCTGATTTGTTTTCACATGTGACAGGGTCATTTCAAGTCAGCATGAATACAGTGCTTGTAATAAAAACTACTACCCCTTCCGTAATGTGACAAATTGTAAGCTAAAATATATGTGATATTTTAAACACCTTCTTCAAAATCATTTTCAAAACCAACACGCACTCTTGGCATGTAAAAATAGAAAAGCAAACAACCCCCAACCACAACAATGAAACGCCCTTAGACTTTTAAGCACTATAAAAAATTAATGATAAAGCATTTTGGACGTATAATAATAAAACACACTTCACCAAAAAAGACCATGCTACATATTCAAAAGGTGGAAAAAAAACACTATTGAAAGGGGTCGTAAAAGGATGTGGAATCACACGTGGAAGTGATCTCATCTTCAGCTTGGTTCCCACCACACAGCCAGAGAATCACAGAATCCTTTAGGCTGGAAAAGACCTTTGAGATCACCAAGTCTAACCGTTAACCCAGCGCTGCCAAGGCCACCGATAAACCCTGTCCCTAAGTGCCACATCTACATGTGTTTTAAACACCTCCAGGGATGGTGCCTCCACCACCTCCAAGGGCAGTCTGTTCCAGGGCTTGACAGCCCGTTTGGTGAAGAAATCTTTCCTAATGTCCAGTCTAAACCTCCCCTGGTGTGACTTGAAGGTAAGGCAGTACAGGGGCTCATCGGGGTGCTGCGGGACCCCACAGCCACATACCAGCTGGCTCTCCTCCCTTTGAGATCTCCCCTGTCCTTCTTCCAGCAAGAAAAAAAACCCAAAGCAAATGTTTTTCCTTCCCTCCAGACTCTTCAAATAAGGAGCAGGATAATTAACTTTCAGTAGGAAGCAACCAGTTTAACACTTCTGGAAAACCTTTACACAATCATTCCCAGACGCTTGCAACTGCAGGATTTAGAACCTCCAAAACCCTGCATCAACACACAGCGCTACGCCATCACGCCACGATACGGCCAAAACCGTAAGCTAAATAGTAAAATATCCCACCATCACCATCTCATTAAGTCAGGGATGTTAAGCAAAAAGTCTTAACATTGATACATTGATAACACTGGGCTACAATGTTCGATGAGTTGCACAGGCGCAAATAGGTACTCGAGGTCCTTACAGCAGCTGATACCACCACCAAGCGGTACTGCTATATCCACAGGTGGAAGCAATGGACAGCAAAGAGAAAGAGGAGACCAACAAAACACCTTTGATAACAATCAATAATGATTTCAAACATACTAAAGCGAGCGTGAAGGCAAGGAAGCCAGGATTGCTTCTTTCTTCCCGTTTGTAGCACTACAACCGCCTCATTGGGATCAGGACGTTGAGGGAAGACCGCTGGTTCACAAGCTCTGGTGCCAGGGAATTTTTTATGATCTAGCAGATTTATCAGCGGCTCAAATTGCATAACCATATACTTCCCAGCCACTTGAACTGTACCTGCTGCGTTTCAAAAGGACAAGAAAATAAAACTGGGGAACCAGCGTTTTATAAAGCAAAGCGCTTGTATGAAAACACAGTCCAAATAAACGGAGAAATAATTCAGTAATCACACTAAAACTTTTATTTCCCTGTCTTCTCTATGCTTTGGTCCTAGATATGCCTAACTTTGCTTTGTCTTTTGAGGTCTTCTCTTTTTGGTACTATCATTATAACTCTGAAGAAGCTAATTATGTCAATTCTTAAATGTGAAGCAGATTACAGAACTGGGAAGCTCAGAATATGAGTTCCTAAAGGTTGTATGGCTATATAATGACAGTCACAGAAATTCAATAACAGCACTGTATGGAATGTACTCAAACGCACCCCATGAAACAAATTAAAACAGAGCAATGAATCTCTCACACTGTGCAAATAAGAAAACACAAGAAAATGTCGGTTTCTATATGTTTCATAAGGGCTATTATAATGAATTAAGATTTTGGATAATGAATCTTCAGAAAATTACAGTAAAGTTATTACCCACAGGCACAGCGTAAATGCTTAAGATATTATAACTTCCTTGAAGCTCTCCAGGCCCTGCTGCAGAGCACTATCGCTGCGACATTAAAGTATTTTGTCATGAACACTGAGGGCAAAACCAAATCTTAACCATATCTACCCCGAGGTGACGGAAGCTGAGCGGGGACGGCTGTCACCCCCAGCCAGGCGGCCAGCGCAGGAGCCACCTCCTTGCCCAGCGCCTCCGTGGGGATGTGCCCAAGGCAGGCCGAACCCAAAGCCGCCATCCCGCGCCTCACCCACTGCCACTCCACACTAATCACGGGTTTCTTTCTTGGTGTCGTGTACCGCAATGCATTTAGTCACTTCCATGGCTTTTTAAATCACTCTCAGGTATTCTGAGTTTTCAGCACTTAAAGGCTCCATTACAACACAGCAGAAATCCAGCTTCCGAAGCCCACAGACAGCTTCCGAAAATCTGAACTGAATCCCTTAATTAGCACATCAGGGTGCCAGATCATTCATCTTTACCTCCAGACCTCCAGACCTTGGCTTTTCTAGCCTCTCCTAAACAGAGGAACACCTTGGTCACCCCCGCTCTTGACCAGCTGTCTTTATTGAAAAGGTAAGATCTCAAACCACCCTTCACTCAGAGACTAAATCAAGAGATCGGGCTAATCTCTTGTTTTGTAGTTAGCTTCCTAAATGAAAAAACCCTCCAAAACAGACCATTAAGCAATCGTCTGTTTCAGGCAGGATCTCTGAAAATTTAAGCTGAGCTTTGTGCTACATAAAACGTAGGCTGCTCTCCTATTGTGGGTGTTTGTAAGCAACCAGAGGAACTGCACCACTTATATAAATGCCATACTATCCACAGCCTTACCTATAAACCTAGCTTAATTAAAGTATTGCATAAAGTTATCCTCAATCAATAGAGGCCTACCTTAAAATAACATTGAAAAATGAGGGTATTGTTATGGCAACTAAGTGTGATGTTGTAGGGGAAAGGATAAATCTGCTGTGTGGCTCTGACACTGTTACGGGTGTTATTTCCCTCCTAAGACTGCTGAAATACTTTGTCATCACAAGTTGAGAGGCATTACCAGCTCCTGCAAGGGCTGTGTCCAGGCCCTCTTCCCCGGTCCCTTCCCCGTTAGCTCAACGGAGCCAGAGCATTCAGGGGGGCGGGAGGGATTAACTCGGCGCCTCCTGCTCCGCCAAGTGCCCACACCATGCCAGCAATAAACCTCTCCTGAAATGGAAATTGATCTGCATTTCAATGACCTTCTCTCAGCTTTTATTTACTTACTTATTTCTTCCTTTCTTAATTCTGAAAAAAATCTTGAAAGAAAGATTTACAGTTCTGGGGAACTGACTTGGGGAGACCTGCTATGAACTAACTGCTGTTCCGACTGATGCGCCATGAGATGCATCCTCCTGGGGGGGGGGGGGAGAGTTGTTTATCTGCTAAGTCTTCAGTTAGTCAATTGTTAAAAAGGTGCTTAGCTTTAAGTGCCTTGCTTAGACTTTAATTTCTATCAAGCACCATTAGACATTTTTAATTCCACCGTCTCTTTTGTTCCCCCTCCAGGGCTTAAAGTACAAAATATTATAGTGAAAACTGAGAAATCCTATTAATAGCTACTACTTTTTGAACATCACCCAGAAGATTTTTAGTTTTGGAACCACAGTTTAGGGCTGCACTTTCCATCAGAGCTATACGCTGCACTGCAGAGATTCAAGCCATACATGCAGTCAGGTACTTGCTTAACAAGAAGCCGAAAAGCTGCTTTAACATCCTCTAATGATGGAAATGCACCAATACCGTATGGATTACAAGAGTAGATCTGTGCCAGTCACAAAACTCCAAAAGATGAAGTATTATAGGTACTTCAGTAGCAGTAATGGACGCTCTTCCTTGCCCCTGTAACTATTAAAAGCGTCCAGCTTAATTTTATTCAGTCGCTTAATTGTATCTAAATGAGTGGCCCACTCCGCATGCTTATGTGCAATAAACCTCAACGCTAAAGCAACAACGTTAGTCCGGCACTTAAAAACAAGTAATAAAAAGCATTGCTACTTATTATAGTTCTATAATTTCTATATCCAAAACTATTTCACTGTACTGACTAACACAGCTGCAGGTGTTGCACACCTCAGGATCAAGCCTTAAGCATATGAAATGTAGTGATATCATGTATTTTAAAAACGTTTTGCACCGTGGTTGCACATGAAAGTGCTTTTGCACATTTATCCCACGGCATAAGGAGAGGTGTTACAGCCACCACAGCTAATACCAGCAATTTGAACAACCCTCTTTGGCAAGCCAGAAATAAGATAATTGTTCAACATAGGCTGGCTTTTCTGAAATACTGGAAGCATTGCCTGTAATTATAGACATCTGTCATTGCTAGCCACTCAGTAGTAACCCTGACATCAATATACAACTATAACACTAAACTGCCTGCAGGCACAGCAATGGAAGCCAGATACGAGAGGCGGGCAATCATCTGCCTCATCCAAACTATCTGTCAAAGGTTCCTAACCACAAATAGCTCTTACGTTTTGTATCCTTAGGATAATATGTTGATTTATTTTAGATCCTCTAATATTTACAGTCTAGGCCATCTACTAAAATAAAGAAACAAACCTTATGGCTAATGGAGGCAGTTACCGTTCAAAATCATCACGGAAGGTCATAGCTCACCGCTCCAACGTGAAACACTGATGGCTGCTTTGAACGTGCACCTGTGTATAAACTTTCCCTCCTCCAAAAATCACACATGCTCCTTTCCAGCTCCAAGGTACAGTGATGGCTGTTCTCTCATCAGCCAACATTTCATCCACCAACCCAAAGAAATATTTACAATTTGAACCTTGGGAACGTGCGTGCAAAACCGTGCACAGTATGTTCCAGCATCCCGGAGTTCACCGTGTCAGCGTGGAGAAGTGCTCTGCAGAATTATTTTCAACACACAATTTTGAAAAAGGAATTGCATTAATGATATCAAGTATGGTTACAGATTAAACACGTCACCCGTTCTTAGTGGGGAGGTGACGTACACTCCTAGCCAAGGAATAGTTTCTTGAAATTTACAGATAAATGTGGATAATTTCTTTGTAATTCTGAGGTGAAAATCATGCTGAAATCCTCAGTCTCTACTTTTTTCGTCTTCATTTGAAAATCAGTCTCAGAAAGGGGCAAAAAAGATTGTAGGTTTAAACTAATTAAGAATTAACATCCTTACAATTATCATAATTTGTTATTAACAAAACTGAGATTTCTTAGTATGATTCACAACAGCCTCTGCTGAAGAGAAACTATTAATTACTAGACAGACAGTTAGCTTACAAGTGAGCTGCATTTTAAAAACCTCCTTTAAAATACAATTGCTAAATGCCTTACAGTGCTGTAATGTGAGACAGGTTCAAATCTTATTACTTCACTGAAATTAAAACCTAAGTTTTAATACTGTTCAAGTCGAACAATGATTCCACACTTTATTGCTTTTGAAATCCCTTGATGATCATAGGAAAAAATGCCCTCGAGAAAAAGAGACTCTGTTTTCGATAAACAGAAAATACAGTTTGCACTCTTAGCCTCTTTGTCATCACAAAAAAAGGATTTAATGCCAATTCTTTAAAAAAAGACTTTTTTCACAAAATGTGCACCTTGTGTGCCATTTGTAAAATCAGCTCACTTTCTTTTATTTATTACTGCAGCGCGGCAAGGCAATAAAGCAGCTACTGATAGCTAATAAATTACATGCCTTTTAAAACAATTCTCCAGCTACAAAAACTTGTAACTACAAAGGCTTACATTTACATGGTACATCGTGTGAAATGTCTATATTTATGTTCTATTTAAGCACATAAATAAAATCTGACCCTTTATTAAACAGCCGAGTATGAATCAGGGGCTACATGTGAGATAAACAAAGGGTAACTTTTTAAGGTTTTCCTGCAGATTTACTAATTAATCATAAAATGTCACAAAACATTGGCCTCATCAGTTCAGGTGAAAAGTATTTTTAAAATAAAATGCAATCTTAAGTATGATCTTCAAGCTACCTTCAGGAAAAAAAAAGTGATCACCAATTTTTCAGTTATTGCATGATAACGCAGATTTACTCGTGAATCTAAAAATTATGTAAGGTTTTCAATAATAATTGCAACATATTACTGTCATATAAAAGACTAATTCTCCATCACATGCCATCAAAATGAGGATTTGTATTTTTAATTAAACTAAATATCACAGCTTTGGGAAAGCTTTTTTGCTTAAAACTGATTTTTTTTTAAAAAAACACCCTGCAGTCTGATTCCACCATGCATCTGTCTTCAAGAAATGCTTTAAATCTCTATGCATCTATTAAATTAATTGAACTGCTCTTAAGTATTTTTTCTTCACGGCTGGACTTGCAATCATACTAATCTGCAGAGAATGAAGAGGTGGATTGTCTTTTACTTTTGCACTGCATTATTTTTAGGCTGATGTGCTAGACTATTTTCATACGCTTGTTCCTTACAATTTGATTGTCTCATGAATCATTAAAATAAGCATTACGTTCTTTTTAATTGTCTCTATATCATCATGTATCTAAATTTAAGATGTGTAGTTCTAATATTAATTTCCTCCACTCGCCATTATTTTTATAGCATCTGTGGCTTTTGGTTTTGCTTTGCTCACACAACTTTTCCTCATTGCTGTAGTTCCAAAATGGCAGTTCTTTAATTGAGCACGAAAACAAACCTTAACTCCCTGCTAACAACAAAAAAATGTAAATATTGCTATTCAATTTTAAGGTAACAGCCCATGACATGTTAGTAAAGACGCTGCATGATTCCGAATTCCTCACCAAGCACACCACCACCACGGCTATCAATCATTTTGAATGGAGATGCTGTGGGGCAGATCTTTCAGTCTGACTGAGCATTGCTTGATGCAAAATGAGATGGGAAATAGTTTTCAGACACTTTCCTACTCCCTTAATCCTAGGGCCACCTTTCCCTATGGTAACCAAAGATTCACTTCAGTAATATGTGTTATCTTGTATTTTGCACACGCTTAAAATACTAGGACGGAGACATTCATTATCTAAAGCAGAAAAGGAGGTCGAATAAACCAAGCAGTCAGAACAACAGACAAAGCAAAGCCCAAGATCTAATTCAGGTTAGTCTGTCCACTTGTGGGGATGACACATAGGTGCAATTTTAAGATGGTAGTGAATAAAGAGTGGACAGAGCCTGGTGCGTCTATACTGGGAGAGCGTCCTCTGCCTAACAGGATGCCTAGGAAACACTGCAAAGATGGAGGGAGAATTTAACAGGACTCTTCGAAACAACAGCTTGGTTCAAGAGGAGATACAGATACATTTAATTACAAAAAGGAACAGTGATGCTCAGACACTGAAAATTCAACTGCCTAATTTCATCCTAGAACTCAAGCTAAAACACAGGGCGCTGACATCAAGCTAGAGCTTACGAGAAAGGAATGCCACAGTCTGACCCACCAACACAGAACGTACTTGAGAGGGGTGTTTGAAGAGGAGTTGTCAATATCAAGTTCTTGTGACAATATTAAGCTTTTGCTGAAATTAAGCAACTATAAACGTTGCCAAAATTTGACAGAGCACACTATAAACTAAGGAATTTCAAACACAAATATATTGCACAGATAACACAAAAGTAGATCCAACTCTCGATCACCAGCAGAGAATAGAATTACAGTTACACAAGTATCTACTGAAAAGCTTACAAAACTAATAAAAGCTAATGAAACTGATCAATCAAAATTGGTCAAGAATCTTGATCAATAATTATTCTCAGTAACATGTGAGAAGTTTCAGACTTCAGCTTCTGATGTTGAAGTCTTCTGGGGGGAAAAGAAAAAAAAAAAAAAAAAAAATAAGGCCATCCTGAGGTTGTGCACAGAACATACATGCTGAACTGTTTGGGCTCTGGCTGGAGAAACACAGACTATCGTTCAAGGTAAGAGGGAAGAATACAGAACAAAACCAAACCAGGCCGTTTCATCCAACACTTGAATTAGTCACGCTAGAGCGAATATAGCAAAGACGAAAGAGGTTCATGGTGCAGAGCCAAGAGCAGATGATGGAACAGGCAGTGCCTACGACAGCCTGATGTCACACGCACACCTGGGTCCTGCGTGGCTGTACCGTCTACGTTCCGCACGCAGTCCTTCACGGAATGTCATCTTTTTACAGTATGACTGATAGTAATAGTCTCTAATAATACTGAGAGCAATTATTTTGGTTCCTTTTGCTGACCTCTTAGGCAAACAAGATAATCAGATCTATGCAAACAGGACAGATAACAGAACGCTGTCAGACACGAGTACCCTCCACAGCCAAAGAACCTGAAACACGTCGCAAGCAAAGCGATCTGGTAAGGCGTACTATCAGGTGCTGACTCATGATTATATTCCAAAACTCATATTTTAGCTCCAACAGCACGCACATTTAGATGATTACATAAAAATCTAAAGAATACTCTAAATGTTACTGCTATTCAGCAGATTAGAATGAAATTGGTTATTAAGGAAAATGCGTACTTGTGCTGTTAAGAGCTCAAACATGTTCTTCATCATCTTCAATCATCAGTTCCTGTGCATATTCTTACAAAATCTAAAATAATAATATGCTTCTATACCAACGTACACACAAAAGCTTCTACACATCTTGTGATAAGCTGCATTATTGTGTAGATGATATCTATACAAATAATTTAATACTTAAATTGATATACCCCCCCTGCTTCAGAAATAAAACTTTAGTTCCCAGCAGACTTCTTTCTCAATAGAGCTACATGCCTCAAGAAACAACTCGTCAGTAGGGAGAATGCTCTGGAGAAATAATATGGAACCTTCCTCATGGCCTTCCTAAATGCAGTTCTTTTGATCCAAATTGATGCCAACTACCGACTCCTCCAACAAAGAAGATACAGATGAAACCTATGTGGAACAGATCACTGAAATACCGGTGGGGTTTTCTTCCTCTTTGCTTCAGGAGAATGGCAAGTAGCTGAAGACGGACAACTGTTTGCCTTCCTATGATAGTTTAACAAAAGTGCATATAAGTCTGAGAAGAGTACTTAAAAAATATGTTCCTGTATGTGAAACAGATCTGTATCAGAACAACATCACTAACAGTTTTGGATTACTTTATAAGCACACAAAAGCAAATGTCAGAAAGAGCTCTGAATAGTCTGATAAAACTAATTTTGGGAGGGTGCGCATATCTATGAAATGCAAAGTATAGCCCACGTGTCCTGTGTTCTACAAATTTGACTTCAGGATATGGAAAATGGTTATACACAAGATAAAAGAGTCACCACCTACCAGCCCTTGCTCTGTCTGGGTAAGACAGACAAGTCATTGCTCCTTCACTGGTCAGATACGTGAAGATGAACTAGTTCTGCCTTCTATAAGTCCAAGGTGTGAAAATCACTGTCTCGAGAAAATGTTTATTTACTTTTTTGTTTTAAATGAAATATGCATTTTCTTAAGGGAAAAACCCCCACTCCTTCCTAGTTCAAGCACTCCACATCCAAACCCAAGCCATACTGCTTTAGATATTACAGTTGTCAGTCTCCCATTTCTGAACACACTGTGCACAAGCTAAGGAAGCCAGGTGGCTCCTGTGGCAACTCAAGATACTATTAAAAGGAACATTCAACAATTAACAATGAATTAGCTCTTGACTTTGTTGTATGAAAGAAATGGAGCTCTGACAGCTTTGGAACATCTGTGAATAAAGGAGACAGCTGGCCGCAAGGTGTTCCACTAAGCCATCATAAAATATGTCAGTAACACTCAGAAAATGTTCCTCCTTTCTCTCACCCAACTTCATATTTAGTGCTTTCGGCAAAATATGTTCAAACAAGAAGAGTTTCCATACTATTATTTATTACCTATCTTCACTCATCTGTTATCAACTTGAAGACAGCTAGAGATTTTTTTCTGGGGTGAAAGTGCTACTATGATGGGTTCTATTCCTAAGGACTGCTGAAAGAAATTTATGAAATGTCTTAATTCTGCCATTTTACTTAGAGAACTATAGATTAAAATTGAGAGTGGGATATTTTTCTTTTTTTGGCCCCAAATAAACAAACACAGACTCTTCTCATCTTGCTCCCCAAACCTACTCCCAGAGCCACCATTATATTAAAAATGAGCTGAGCTGACTTATGTATGAATAACACCACAGCAAAACAGTCATAACTATCATTATCTCAGCACCAGCCCGATGACCTCCAATTCAAGTCTGCATTGCCCTCCAAACCCCTGAGTAACAAAAGATACCAAGTGATGGAATATGAAGTGGTGGAAATGGACAGTATTATCATGCCACGCTCCACACTGTTAGAGCTGATGCCTAACAGTACGTCGGATTTCAGCTCATTTCAGAGGACTGAGAGGACTGTGCTTTTTAAGAAACATTTCTAAGTACTCGCTTCTCCTTCCCATCAGCACCACAATGTAATTTAGAGATGGCTTTACAGGCGTTTCTTACCTTAACATCTGAATGTCTTTTAAATGAACCACACGGTACACGAGCGAGCACTGTGCCCTCGCAGCAAAAAGACAAACGGCGTGCTGGGCTGCATCAGGCAGAGCATCCCCAGCAGGCTGGGGGAGGTGATCCTTCCTCTCTGCTCAGCATGATGAGACACATCCCGACTCAGTGATACACTTACATTGTCTTATAATACTTACTTTTACGGTAGTTCTGTTTTGAGCATTATGAATGTTAAATTTAAATCACTCATGTTAACTCAAATTTAATTTGAGAATTATTCTAGTCACTAATTTATATGTTAAACCTTTACATTAAAAATTGAGAGCCAGAAAAAAATGTCAATATGGATTTTTGAGTAATTGAAGACACACACAAATAAGTAGAAAGTGGGCTTTTCCCCCCTATTTTTAAACACAGATTCACAAGTAGTAAGATTTTACTAGAAGATTAACCTGCATTTTCAGCTTTCCAGCATCACCAGAATGGCACAAAGGAGTTGAAACAGTATTGCTGTATCATTTCAGAAGCATGTGTTAGTAAGAATAAACTGAAATAAAACAAAAAGGAGGCCAGTTTTCACACAGCTGTAGTTTCAGGACCCCTGCACCTCCCTGCTTTAATTCCTGCGGCACTGTTAGCAGGACAAAGGAGTCAGCGTCGGCCATTCCTCCCAGTGCCAGTGCCCAAGCCAAAATGCAGGTGCAAATCTTCAAATAGCCCAGTGAAAGTACCAACCTGTTAATACAACAGACGCGTAACCCATCCTACTACTCTCCCTCTTACTATTCAGTCTTGGCAGCGCACAGACTACCGGCATACAAATGCAGTGTAAGGGATGGAAGGAAGGTAGTTAACTCAGACACTCTTAATGAACCACATTTAACAGTGCTGCCTGTAGCCTATGTACACCCAGAGGCCACATTAAATTGCCAATGGCTTATTTAAAATCTACTTTTGTCAAGCTCAGCCTTTGTGCAAAATTCTTCCTTTTACTTCACAAGATTTTTTTTTATTTTTCATTTAAATCTTTTAATCTTTCTGCAATGTAACTTTTAATATCTGCAACATATTTGATCTAAATATGATTGAATTGGGACAGATGGGTGCTAATAAGCCCTTTTTCTGTACATGCAAAACCCAGTGACTGGAGCTGGTTAGAAGTTTTCCAACTTTTCCCCTTGCAAAATGCAACTCCATCAGTATTAAAAGATTCCCTGCAAATATCTCAGCTGCCCCGCGAGCTGCAGCAGAAGCCCGGTTCCCTGCCACCCCCGCACCGAGACCAGCAGGCTGGTCTGGTCCTCACGCCCCTGGTCGCAGGGGAACAATTCTGTTCTGCTGTTCCATCTCCGATCCAAACAAGTGCACTGCTGCACACGCCTTACACAATCAGCTACCGAAGCTTCCAGTGCGGAGAATGCCACTAGAGGGCTCGCACGGGAGCGTGAAGACATCACATCACCGCCAGGCATTACACAAGTTCACCGCATCTGCATGGTTCCATTACTAGAATTCTTCTAAACACAGAAAAACGCTGCTTCCAAATACGTTATGGGGCCACAGTTTAACTGAAATCATAGCCTGAAAATGGCCATCGATCAGTTATGTAGCTAGAATGTCAAGTCAGCAGAGGGTATCTGTATCTTCCATCAAAACCAGTTACAGACCGTGCTTTCTGTGCAATACAATTCACCATTAAATACAGGTCAGTCAGTGGCGCACTATGTAATGTAATACTATAATGACATACCATAGGCAGCCTTACACACTCAGTGGTGACTTAACCTTGGTTGTTTGTTTTTTTTTTTTTTTTGTTTTGGTTTGGTTTTGTTTTTTTTTTTTTTAAATGCAGGTTTTATTGGAATGTTTATATTCAGTAATTACAAATGTGACAGAGGTGCTGTCTCTGAATCACTTCATTAAGTGAGAACCATATAGAACTCCATCCCACAACATGGGGATGCCATCCCACGCTGTGCTCCTGACTGTGGAAAGAGTGGATGGTATGAAGTCCCATGGCAGGCCAGGCCTTAATTGCCCAGCATCATCAGTTTTCCACTTCAGAGGCCAACACCTGAAACAACTGCCGCAGTGGAGTAACTGACAGGGCTAACGCTATACTTCTCTCTCGGGCGGAACGAGAGAGGAGATCTAGCTAAACAGGCATCAACACGAAGGAGAAGAGATATATTATGTATGCACTAGATATGTACAACGCATTTTTATTCTTGTCCACACTGAACTGTGCTCCAAGCCAGCAAAAGTGATAGGAATGAAATATATATATATCTATATATCTATTATTAAAGGAATTAAGTTGAAAACATTTTGACACCAAGTGATAGACTTAAGCAAGTATTTAATTTTACAGCTAAACACCAATACTATACATTTTAGACAAAAATATTCATTGACAATGTACACTATTTGACTTAAAAATCAACTAAATAAAAATTAACACAACAGTGGGCAAACAAAATTAACGGTCTATAGCAGATGAATCCTCTATTGCACCTGTCCTCCACTGTGCAAAAGAACATCAGCCTGCCACTGATTATTTCTTTTTGACATGATTTATCGCCTACTATTCTTTAAACTTGATAAAGCAAATTAATCTTTGATTGCAGGAGCCACTGGAGGTTGTCATTAGTCATGTAGTTTGGTGAGGCTGCATGTGTTTCATTTACCAGTCACAAAGAAATGAAAGCCCAGCAGCCATCACTGGCTGCTTCAACTGTTTTCCTGATCCACCCAGGAGAAAAGATAACAGAATTCAGTACGTGGGATTTTAAGCAGCTACTCTAGAACTGACCCACATAAACAGAACAGAGTATTTGCTTTTCCAGAAAGAATGCTGATGCCCTAAAATTTATGTTCCTAGGGAGAAAATAATTGGTAATGAACAACAATTTGATCCAATTAATGTCTATTTCAAGCTAGCAGTCTACTGAGTTGTATGTCTAACATAATTCTATGTATTAAAAAAACAAAAATGGAATCCTTAATTGTGCTCATATAGAAGACACATTGGAAAAATCTGACCAAGTCTTAAGAAACGTGCACAGACTGAAAAACACCCTTAAATTAATGCTGGACTGCCTACATCAGACCCCTCAGCTGCCCTGTCCCTGCAGGTTGTGAGCACGTTGCAAAGACAGCAGCACGTCGCCACTTAAGCCCAGCTCCCCCCGTGCCCCCTTCCCTCCGGCAGCTGCAGACCCACCACCTCCCTCCCTGCAGCTGGCGAGGGTGGCAGCACCCGCACACAGGGCAGATGCCAAGTCTGAGTGACTCTCACCGGACTGGAAGAGTCACTCTGGACAGAACCGGGCCTGAGGCTGCTTGCAATGGCCAGGCAGTGCCTGCAGCGCGCCCGGGCAGCCCCCCTGCCGCCGGGGGGGCTCCGCTCCCCAGCCTGGGTCACCACAAGGAAACTCTGAACAACCCTACCTAGGCAGGTATTTCCCCAGAAAAGGTCAGGAGTTATTTCAGTGAAAATCATCCAGGAAGAAACAGCTGTCCACACGAGCGGCACTGCTGCAAAGCGAAACGTCACCGTACGCTGGGCAATCCTGTCTGAAGTACGACCCAGCGCGAGGCACGCACCCAGGGCTACGGGCTGCAAATCGGCATTATGAAGTGACACTTGTCCAAACTAAGAGTTGCAGGTGCCATACAGACACAGTTATAATAAAGACAACATTCCTGTATTAGGTAGCAATACAGCACAGTACCTGTATGTTAAAAAACTGTTCAGCTCATTTATTTATATATCACTATATTTAACACAGAATTATCTAGGGTCTTTGCTTCAGCTTCTATTATAACAGCAAGTTCTACATTTTAAAGAAGTTTATTACCTAATAATGCACAAAACTTGCCACTTTTGAAACCAATCAGAATTTTGATGTATAACCTCAAACAATTACGGGGCTATGCTGTCCACCTCCCCTCCATTACATATTTAGAAAAAAATAGTGTAATGTGCTAGGAAGTTTTCAGAACCAGGAAAACAAAGGAACATGATCAAACAACTCGGGGGGCTCCTGAAATTTAGTGTTGCCATTATTCTTTATATCAACACTTTATTACTGAAACTTCGTATGTTGGAAAAAACCCACTCCTGAGCTTTTTTCCTGTCTTTACCTGCAGCTTCAAAGTTAAAGATTTACAGACTTGTGGGGTGCCTCCTTTGGATGCATCACTGTATTTTTTTTCATTTTTAAACTCAGTAATTTGCAAGTGTTTACACAAAACCTACATTTTGCTACTAGAGATGAGATTTGTATTCTAGAATGAATAGTAACATATACAGACAACTACTGCAGGAAACATTCTCAAAAATATCGCCACAGGATTCTCTGTAGATGTTTGAGTAAGCAGTATAAAAAGAAACAGTCATTTAACTGTGAATTATAGTTTCCTATATAAAAATGCATTTTAAAAAGGTGAAAACCTCGATGTTCAGTAGATGTTCTGTTTTTCTTCCTTAGTTGCACAGATAATTCTATGTTTATTTAACAGAAATGCAAGTACAATAACTTACTATTCATATACAAATACACACTTACTGTTTGGCTCCATTGAGAAGCTATAAATTTCATCTATTGAACATTAGCTAAAAAATTACATGTGTTTATCATCTGGATTATTCTCAGATTAATAGAGATAAATGACAAAACATAACCAGCACCAACTCTGCAACTTAATCATTGCATCTGAGCTATAGGAAACACTTAATTACTCTCATTTACTAGGTGCAATCTAATGAGAAGACATTAGCCAAATGAAAAGAATGCAGTACAAACAAACAAAATAGTTATACCATCATTAAAAAGAAACTCTGACAGTGCAGGTGACAGCATATGCAGGATAAATTACCATAATGTCCTAAATGCTGAGCTGTCAGCATGCTAATGCAGTGATCAGATACCCTGGGAATCTCAGCACTATAGCTGTCAGGAACAGGTATCATAAATCACCTCGCTCTACTGTACGGCTCATTATCACAGCTTTCTTATACATGTTTCTCAGCACAATTCAGTGCAGACAGGAAAGAAAGTCACCCTCCTGCACACCAACACACGGCGGCTTGCAGCATCCCTCGGAACCGCCGGAGAACACTTCACCCATACCTACGTGCTGGACCCCCCCGGACCCACCATCACAGCAAAAGACTAAACCCCTTATTGCAGGTTCTTGCCTTTGGCTCAGAACAAACCAAAACCATCAAACCACAGTGACGGAAAGGATATCTTCTTCCAGTTACACAGCCACTTCTTCTACATTAAGATCACGACTTGCACATATCTGTACCTTGGAATCTTTAAAGGACTACACAAATCAGGTAACAACCGTGCTAGAATCACACACCCAAGCACGCAGGTGGTCAGTTCTGCCTGCATGCGCTCCCCATGTGTGCCAGCTATATGAATATAGGAAAAAGCACGCTCATTTTCCTATGAAATATACTTTTTCCCTCCAGTACCTCACCGGAAATATAACAAAAGAATGAAATCGGGAAGCATAAAGGTACGTGTTTATGTCTCTCACAGACAGTCCTACATTTAACGCTGGGTAAGACATCCATCCATCCAGGCTAGGGGACAGCTAAAGAACAATCCTAAAGCAGACCCAATGTTCACTAGGAGAGGGGGAAAAAAAAAAGAAAAAAAAGAAAAAAAAGGAAGATACACAGTACCTTGAGCTATCGATATCTGACCATATGTAGGTTAAAATATGCTTCAGGATCTTTTGTTTTTTTACTCAGAGAGACGGGCAGATGAGACGCTCATAGATCACGAGCTGACTTGCCTAGGCAGGAGGCAGACTGCTTGTGTGGGAAGCATGTGGGGGCATGGCACTATCACACCCTTAACCTCAGACACCACTTACAGCATATGCAAACGGAAGGCAAAAATAGGAGAACTTATCGCCTTGCACCTAGTATCTTGTACCTTTGATAGCAGCAGATTGAGAGGGAAAAAATTAAGTCCTACAGACCTTTGGAAGACATGCAGGTACCGTAATACCACCAGAAAGCAGACCTCGTGAGCAGGGGAACTTGCACGGTCAGTCAAAACCTTCTCACTGATAGGGTTTTATCTGATCCTCAGAAGCAACTGAACCCTCAAATATTACCTACGATTACCCTAAGTTTTGTTTAGGTTATACTAAGTTTGTGTTCCTCTAAATGTGCCCTGAAGCCAGGTCTGCTACCAGACGGGGACAACTAACGAACACTGAACTCTCTCTTGTGGTTTTTCTACCGTTATCTCCTACAACAGAGCACAATTTTTGTAACCACACTAGTAAGTATACTTCAGATATCTTCAAAATTATGACTTAGGATTGAAAAGTCCATTGTGAAGGAACAAACGAACAAAAAATACGTAGTGCAGAGTTCTAAGTGAACGCATGCACATCCCCGCTCACGTGTTGTGAAGCATCAGTGGATGGGCAGTAGCAAGCCCCGTTCTGTTGGTGTTTGTACAGCTCCCGGCACAGGACACCCGCGTGAGCTGTGGATGAAGCCTCCTGGCCATACAGGATTACAGGTAGAGAGCAAATTCTTATTCACAGTATAGAAGCTTGAGTTGAAGGTTTGGAATTGTTTGTTTTTTTTTTTTTTTTCTTTCCCTTTAATCGGATAATGCCACATTTGATCAAAAGTTTGCTTCAGATTGTTTTACACAACACAAAACCACAGTATCTGCCACAAATTTTTGGACACAAGGATTTCCTTTTTTTTTTTTCTTTTTCCTTTTTTAGTACCAGTAGTGGCACAGTGCTGAAAATCAGCAAAAAAGGAGCGGAATAATACTTTTGTTTTTGACTTGACCTTTCAGATTTCCTGTGCTGAGCCCAATAAGCATTCATTAAACTTTGAGAACTGTAAAGTTTCAGATACCTGTGGGTGGGTCCAATTGAGAGTTCTTATATAGACACACATTCATCTTCTCTCACCTTTTGAGAATCAAAGTCTTAAGTGATAGAAATGCTAGAGAAAACACAGCAAGTTTGAAAGATGAAACTATTTGATCTGTAACAGAGCAACCATAAATCACCCTCAGATTGAGGGAAGAAATGAACTTTAAGGGCCTGAAATGATAAATCTGAGAATTAAAGAATTTTTATGTTCCCAAATGCAAGAGAAGCGATCCTATTATGAAGCAATCTGATTTTCAGGTGTGTTAAACTCCTGCTGATTTCCACGGCATTAATAATGCTCATTGATTCAAAAAATTGGGCCAATGGGTGTTTCCACTCATGTATCCTAAATATCATAGCAGAAGCTTGATACATAAAATACAGTTCCGATATGGAAGCCTAGTTTGTATTTTATACATTTATACTTGTGGGGAAAACTCTTTCCCTTTCCTAATTGAGAGGGGTGGGGGAAGCACAGTAAGAAATCCTGTTTAATCCAAGATTTTGAACTTGGGTCTGCACAAGCTAAAAAAAGAAACCATCAGGTTTTTGTTTATATAGTACAGATATCACCTATGTGCAAATGCGTTTGAGAGGAATAATTATAACATTTGAGAGGGATTAATTATATTTATAAATATAAATTTTAACACTGCATCTTATACTATCATTCAAGCAACTCTCATAATGTCTTTTAGTAAATACATGACAAATTCATTCATTCACCAGAAAGACAGAAGACAAAGAAAGGAATGACAGAGAAAGAAATTTTCCCTCGACACACTTAAAACCCAACAGTTGTGCAAGACCCATCATGTGCTCACAGGCTTAATGGGTTTGCTTTAAAAAATAAAACAAACCAACCTCCTTGAATTTACCATTGTCATCTCATTCCCACCACATCCCTTCGTTTGCCCAAGAAATCCTGCACGGCCTTACGCAAACTGTAATACTCTTCTGAAGAGCAAAGAGGACAGAGCTGAAGTTGGAAAAACAACACTCAGAGTGGGCTGTGAACTTTTGTGGAGTTAGCAGAGTATGAAAATTTACATCATTAGATCCTGACTGAAAACAAAATTAAAACATTTTCTCTTTGTTTGGTTTAGTTTAAGTAAAAACTTAAGTTACTTGAATTTTATAGTGCAGGTGTTTTCCCTATGTTCTACACAGGAATCAGTAATTTCTTTAAAGAGAATTAAACAGAAGTTTTTTTAACCTGAATCCAAGAAGTATGCAGAAAGAAATGTAACATTTTGAATTCATATACCATGGATGGACTACTCTTACACAAAGTTCATACTAATTTTTAAATGAGACCATGTTTAAATTGTGGGCTGGTAAAAAAATCCCACCTTTATAAGGCTCCTTTCTTGCGAGGACAAATGCTCTCCTAAAGGCCTCATACTTGTTTGGTGATGGACAGCCTTAATTAATAATATGACCCGAATATTTTTAAACTAGTTAACAAATCCATACTTACAGAAAATGGAAAGAAAAAGATTAAGGGACATTAAAAAAAAATACTGCTCATGCATGGATGGGTATTATTATTAGGTAAAACCAGTAATATGTGAAAGACTGAAAGTATGTTCCATGTCCTCTCAAGAAAAGAACATTTATTGCCTTTTGAATATGACATATTCTAGTAATTCTGTGTTTATTTGTTTAAGTGGGTTTTAAAATCAAATTTTCAGCACTAACAAGAGAAAAGAGCAAATACGAATTATTGAAGCGCATGCTAAAAATCTATGTATTATGGACATGTAATAGGATTTTTTTCTCTATCATAAGATATTGCAGGGGTGGACAGATAAATTACTGTCTATATTCAGAGAATAATAATGAAAAACTACTCTTAAAGGGAAATTCTTCCAGATCTGCAAAACACTGGTGACAGGAGCAACTAACCTAGGAAAAAGCAGTCACTCCTTGACTAATAGCTTTATTCATTTTTATGATGAATGAAGTATATTATAGGGAAAACAAATGTTAAAAGTTTGCTTAAAAAAACCTCTGCATATTCATACAGTACCGTACAACAATAAAAAATTAAATCTAACTAGAATATCATTTGCTTTGGATATAATAAAGTAAGTAGCTCTAAAGCAGCACCATTGAGTACTAATAGAAACAGATATTCCAATTCAGTTTATTTCAGGACAGTTATTGGACTCATAGGATAATAACCTCAAATATTGTTTTAAATTAATGATTTTGTTTAAGAGCTACAACAAATATATGGATTCTAAGTCCCTAAAGTAAGTAAAACTAGTTTTCCACAGACTGAAGGTTAAGCATTTGCAATGTGGATCAAAACATTCACATTAAAATCTCGAAACATTGATAAAATTGATGTTTAAAAGTGTGGATTTCTCTTTATAAAACATTTCCTAATTCAAATTTATAACAAATTTATGTGAGCCCTCTTAATGACACACAGTACTGCCTTCTGTGTAAAATGCACTTAAATAAGGCGATACTAAAGCTATGAATTAGGTATTATTTATATTTATTATTTAATGAATTGTAAGTACTTTTGTTCCTTTCTGAGGAAATGAGCAAATTATAATGTCTTTCTCTTCATAAGAAAGCCTCTTTGGGCAACTATCAATTGAGTGTGACTGTAATTGATAACCTAAGCTGATTTTACATTCTGTTACAAATCCAGGTTCAAAAGGTTAATTATGGCCCGGCCACAGCTCATCCGGAAACATGAAGCTGCTTGCTGTATGCCTGTTTAATGAAGATGTACTGCATGTATTACAGCAGCTCACTGACAAACGATCCGGACCTCTACCAGCACTGCAAGGGGCATTAACATCCACTCTGTCAGCTTAACTGTCAACGTCATCGTTTACGACCCTGTCACTTTTTCATTCAGAAAATATATTGCCCCGTTTGTCCTTTCAGATAAGGTTTGCTTGGCTTTTTTTTTTTTTTTTCCCCACTCCGTTAAATCCAGGGATCAATCACAGTGTGTTAATCCAAAATGTGTTGCCAATTAACAGCCAACAAAATTAAGATAAGGAAGGATCAACACTGTGCTACTTTTTCAGTCACCTGCCTCTGTGACACTGAATTGAACTGTGCCCCAAAGGAGTCTGTGTGCCTTTGAACGATACGCATGCAAAATGCGTCATTTTAAAGACATCTGGAAATTACCAGAACAAACCACTTATAAGGTGACAACATAACAAGCATCCCATGATAAATGAATAGCTGAACTATTTCACCCAGAAGATCGACAAAAGTAAGACCCTCTTCAACACTCCACACATAGAACACGGTTCCTAGTGCAGAAGAAAAGGGGCTTACAATTAAACAAATATCTGAGATGAGAGAGCAGAAATACCACCAGGGCCAAAGATCCCACTGAGCACGACAGCAACCGCCCCAAACCCCACACCCAGCTGCACCCCCCCATCCCACCACCCAGAGAAAGCAGCACGCAGAAATGCGCCGAACGCGCTGCAGGTGCACGGTGGGCTTTCTCAGCCTGGCCTTCCTCGCAAACCGAAGAGAAGGCAATAGTCATCGCATGGAGATCCTCAGCATCACTACTGCCTCTTGGGGTGCACTGCAGAACAGTAAGAGGATTTTCAAACCTAACCTGATTTATATTACAGAGCACAGATTAATAAAATCCTCTTTTGACCTACTGTATTGTATGCCTTATGCAAAAGGCAATCATTGACAGCAGCTCAGAAAATAAAATAGGCAGGAAAAAATGCCAGACAGTTGCATTTTTCTGGCTAAACCACTGAGCATGTTCCACCTGCAGAACCATGCCGACCTTCTGCAGAAGTCCTACCTTCTTTTTCCCTCCAACCTGCCAAAAACCTCTGAGTTACGAAGTTTCACTTTCAGACAGAAAAGGAAACAAAAATCTCATGTTATACTCTATATCCATAGATTCACAAGTATTAACAGAAGATTTTAAAAGGGAAACCTAAAATTAGCTTCTATATGATTCAATCATATTAAAGAACGGTTAAAGTACATAAAGAGATCTAAAATATAGAGGGGACCTTGTGGATGCTGAATACCAGTTTCTTACCAATACAGGCAACCACATCACTTAATTCTTTTAAAAATCACTCAAACTTCATTTTAAAATCCGTTATAATTTTCCCTCCGTAACTCCCCCTCTGGGAGGTTGTTCTGGAACCTCGGTCTTTGGACGAGTAGAAACCATTTCTGACTTTCTGGCCAAAGGTTATTGATAGCCAGATCCATTTGTTCCTGTGCCAACAGCATGCTTAGTTTAAAAAGCTCTTTTCCCTCCCCAGCACTTTCAGGTCCCTGCCCTTCCCCCCCGGGCATTTTGGGCACTCAGTCGCCCTTGCTCAGCACCCACGGCCAGGGCTCACCGAAGCAGCCAGACGAGGTCTCCATCTCATGGTCACGGCATTTCTGCACATCCATTCTGCTCTGAATGAATCTCAAACAGATGTAACTGCAGTTACGACAGAATCTCTGACATCCCATAGGAAGGTGGTTACCGTTCAGGCAGTTTTTAATTTCACATTTGCAACAGGACAGAAAGTCTCAGCTAACAGATTGCTATACCTCCGGTGCTGAGTAATTAAGCCACTAGAACACAATCTTTTGTCATCATCTCACCATGCCACTATTATAAAGATAAGCCAAAAAAAAGTCCTGAACCTCCAGGCCAAAGGATGTGAATATTTTTAAAATCACATAATCTTCGTAAACAGATGTAAAAAGGAAAAAAAATAAATTGAGGAAAATAAAGTTTGCAACTTGCTACTGAGGCATTTGATGGTTGATCAACCCAGGGAAAGCTTATTCGTCTTTAGTAAAACTACATGAAATCATTAAAAAAAAAGTCTAGTAAAGAAAATCCATATTCAACATTAATATAATACAGATATTAAAATGCTAAAAGTGTGTGATGCTGAAGGGTTGAAAAACATTAAGCTTGCTATCCAGGGAAAAACTTCAAATCAGCCCAGACTTCTGGTTGTGAAAGAGTCAGGGTGTCTCTGGCCCAGAGTCAAGTACCCATGCCTTTCTTCTTAAAATAATGAAAACGAACTAAAGGCAAAACTTCAGCCTGTCATCACAGAGCCACAATTCCCTGAATATATAAAAGTCTACTAAAAAGTAAGCAAAATTATCTACTAAAGAAGGGCAAATCTGGGACATGATCAGCTAAAGTACTTAAGCTAAAGAGCTGGCATATTATATGTATATTTCCCTTTTCTAAGCTTCTTTGCTGGCTGTTATTTATTAAAAATGAATATTTATATTCAGAGAGATCAAAGTAATCTGTAAGAAAGGCTCCAGTCCTGCAAGATTACTGCCGTTTCTGCTAGTTTAGAGATCAGTTTTATGTTAAATGAAAGCAAGGCTACCTACTGCCATCAGAACCTACACAGTGCAACACACGCAGGAAAATCGGCAGCGCTGTCTGATAAGATTTTCCTCATCTTCCACGCACTGTTCTCAAACCGTGTACCCTGCAAAGTGTTCCCTGGCTAACGAGACAACGTGAACACTCGTTGTACACACACACAGGCACCCTTCGAGCCGGTAACTAATCCCCCAGATTTCAGGAGGACTACAGCTGTGCTTAAAACGAGCACAGGCTTCAGCAGCTTGCTGAAGGTCAGATTTCTCAGCACCCTGCAGAAACGCGCCGTTCATCTGCTCCGGCCACATCACAGCTCCACCGCTACGCAACGCCAGGAAAAGCAGAACGCTAAACGCAATGCGGGCAGAGCCCGGCTGCTTCGCGAGAAGGAACTGCTTTAAATGTTTTTCGCCACTCTGTACTCAATATGGCTAATCAATTGAGATAAACTACTGAAAATATTCCATCAGCTTGTATGTAATAACTCCAGTTTAATAATCATTGAACACAGTTGTAGCCAAAGTGCTGCAACCTTAAATCAAAGATCACTTCATATCAGGAGGTCTTAAGGGACGATTTTGTCTAAGAGTATGTGTGGCATGCTTAGATATTAGCATAAAACTACAGTCACTACAGTTATTTTCAATAGAAAAGGTTGTCTACAAATCAAAATTAAATCCCCTTCACTTTATTCAGAGTAAATGGCTGCATAAGGATGCAAACAAATTAACTGAAAGCCTGAAAGTCAAGTTCTCAATTACTATTTAACAGCAACTTTACTATATTTGAATATAATTTACTGTATACTTAGCTGTTTTAAAATGGAATCCAATACTGTATAATAAAAACCCAACTAGCACAACAAATGATTTATGATGATGCAAATGTATGAATACTTGGGTCTGAAAAGTGCTGTTTGTGGATATATCGCTAAATACTGTACCATCCTAGCGCCTAATAAATCATGCATGAAAAGCAAAACTATACAATTTGTTGTGGAACTGCTCAAAACCTGCACCATTTCTAAATGACTGCTGATGCAATGACTTTAGAACAGCTTTTATTCTCAGTTATTAAAAGAAGTTGAGAACTCTCACTTAAATAAAGCTATTTCTATTGACATGGGAAAAACAGGTAAAACTGAAAAAGTTATAAACAGCAGCCATTACAATGACAGAATAAAGATGTGTTCATCGGTTTAAATACTATCAAATACACCTAAAATTATTGTGCTGACCTACACCATCCATTAATTAGCACTGTTACAAAGCAGCGCCACACTTCTACGTGTAAAAACACAAAACATCTGCATTATTAGAGACAGACATATATAACATCATCTTTATAATAATGATGAAGTGTTCTATGCAGAGTGTTCTATTTGCAGCGGTGATTCATTGTGCTAGGGGAAAAAAATGCTGACACTTTGAGAAGATATTTTCCCGTAAAAGGTTGAAGTCCTTAAGCAGCAAAAAACACCAACGTCCATCATCTTTAAACTCTATTGATTTCTGGTGAAGATTTAAAAGGCTGTTTACTTATTTCCCATCATTTCTGTCAGAGCTGTAACAGTTCTCTTCCCACTGAATAAACCTCTCATGATCCTCTTGGTGATTAAGGTCAGACAAAATGTCAAACTCCTAATGCTAAGTGCTTTCACATTAAAAATTAATACCAAATCACCAAGTAAAATCCAAACAAGAAGTCAGACATGTAAACAGTACACAATAAGGGTAATACTGACCATTACAAAAAAGAGCTATAATGCATACATGAAAAAACATTTGGCAACAGGTAAGAGCACATTCTTTCACTTTTGCATCTTTAACCCCCTTTCTTATTTTAGAGTTATTGTACTATGTTTGACACAATCCTTTTAAAAATCCTTTTTCCATTAAAGCTTGCAGTCGTCCCCTCTATTTACTCCCAAATGCCATTTACTGTATGACTGAAGTATTACAAGGATTGTTCTTATTTTATTCTGGACTTCATCCATGAAGCAAGTATTATTTTTACAGCCGCTGCTGAATACAAAGCCAGCATACAGGTAACCAAAAGGCATCCAAAGGACCCCCTACAACAAAACCAAATTAATTGCTAATTACCAATTCAGTATTTTAGACCAGAAACCACTGTATCCTTGAATATGAATACATGAATATCCTTGAATACATACATGAACAGAGGAACACAGAACACTGCCTCAAAAGAGGCTTCTCGTGGCTTTTTATCCAGACTGCTGATACTTCAGGCAACCAGACCATATTACTTCATTCATAAACTCATCAAGTTCAATCCTAAAACTAATTACTTTCCTCAACCTTTTAAACAGTTACTCGTATCCTGAGGAAAAGCATGAAGTCAACACGTGTAGAGCCAAACTTCCAGGATGATTGGAAGCTTGCAAGTAACCATATAATAAACTGTGAAGGTAAATCTTAAATCAAAGATGGCCAAGGGTGAAAAGACTAGTTTTTTATAATTAACTGTGAGTTTATTTAAGCATGTAACTTTAAAATTTTGGTCTGGCCTGCCAATCTAGCTACAAAAGATTGCTCTGGTTTAGAATACATCAGCAACATAAATGAGATATTCAGAGGCGTTAGGATGAGAAAGAATCCCTTCATACGCAGTGGGTTCTACACGACAAAACCGAAGCCGGTTTTGCTTCTGTAGCGCTGCCTGTAGCTGTCAGGGACCGTCCAGTCTTGTCTCTGAGCACGTTGCCCAGTGCGCTTCCTTCCCAGCACCAGTACGGGGCTGCTGGGGATCTGTGCTGGGAGCAGCGCTGTTAGCACAGGGGTGTTTCCTTA
>JAVJGJ010000061.1:46878242-46893101 GCA_035590215.1 Microhierax caerulescens
CCAGGAGCTGGGAGGGGGCACAGCCGGGACAGCTGACCCCAACTGAGCCAAGGGCTATTCCACACCGTATGGCATCATGCTCAGCAGTAACACTGGGGAGGAGGTTGGTGGGGGTGTGGGGTGTGGATGCTGCTCAGGGATGGGCTGAGCATCGGTCAGTTGGTGGCAAAGATTGTTTTAATCTGCATCACTTGTCTGGCTTGGGTTTTATTTCTCTCTCTCTTTTATTTTCCTTTTCGTTACAATTGTTATTCTTATTCTTACTATTGCCATTATTATTTTGCTTCAATTATTAAACTGTTTTTATCTCAACACATGAGTTCTCTCCTGTTTACCTTTCTAATTTTCTTCCTCCCCCAGCTGGCAGGGTAACCCAGCAGGTGACTGTGATGCTCAGCTGCTGGACGGGGTTCAACCATAACACTTAGAGTTACTCTAAGTTATAACACTGAGTTGCTCTACCAAGCACTTACACAGTACTCCCAGTTTGCGGTGGAAATGGCTCTATTTATTTATGCATGCTTCCTACTTACGTAACTATGCACGTATTTCATGCACCTGCCTAGAAATCAATGAAGGAAATAAAGAATATTGCACATGGATTTGCAAAAGCAATATGGATGTGCTTAACTCTTGGAAGAATTAGCTCACTTAGCAGCAAGAACAACTGATTTAAGACCAGCCCTTGCCAGAGCTGTCCTATGTACACCGATGAGCCACCTAACGCTGCCTGCAATTTTACTGTACTGAATGATAGGAGGTATGACAGGATGTCATATTGCAGAAAAAGAAGGATGATTCTGTGACAGGCTTTAATATCAAGCTAGAAATGTTAATAAAATGCAATTGGTTTTCACCACAGATCATTAAAAATCACAAAGCATAATAAAACCCAAGTCGTCACTCTTCTAATTAATAACCAACTAGTTAGCTTTTGAAACCAAAATAACTACATAGGGAATTATAATTTATTACGTGCCAATTTTTTGGGTTTTTTGAGTCCCACCTTGCTCCCACACGACTCTGATGTGGAAAGAGATGTCCACGAAGGGTCACAATCCCTGACTGTAAAATACAACATTAACACCAGTGGTTCACACACTTTGTTTAGCAGCCAGGAAAACAAGGATGGATTATTAGACATGCTTACGGCTGGGCAGTGGTATTAACAGAAAAAACGGACAGTGCAGAGAACCCGTAAGATCTGCATTAGTTCTGCAATATATTTAACAAAGAATTAGGCGCTCCCATAAAATACTCCTTGCGAAGCACAATGAGCACCACAACTCAGTTTCAGCTACAGAGTTTCAACACACCCTTTACCTACCAGAGTAAAAAAACCAAACCACCCACCCTAAAAAAAAAATAAAAAAATAAATCAACATTACTTTTACTATACGTTATGATGGTATGTTAGCTGCAACACCACAGAACATGAAATTTTGTACATGGTTATTTAACTATACACAGTATAGTTGGGTTACATACAGATTAAAAATATTCAGCCTATATCACACCTCAAGGATTTGTCAGTTGGTGAAACATGCTTATATTCAGAATAGTGAATATGGTCATGAACAGGGTATAACCCGAGCCAAGTATATTACACACCTCTTCACTAAACTTTAAAACTCAACCTGCAAATTGTATTTTCACTTGCTTAAACATCAAAAAATACAAGTTTAATATAATTTTAACACATTTTTCATGTTTTATCTTAAATATTTTAGATATTTCAAGTTCACTTCCTGTATTAATATGTATACTGTAATATTTCTTAAATATTCATTTCAGACATCAACACCTAAATGCTTTGGGAAAAACCTTGCATTTTTGATCCAAGTACATTTTCTTCTATGATTACTTGTTCTTTTTTTTTTATTAAAAATAACTATCCTAGATCTTAAAGGCTTTCACAAAATCAAAGAATCTTTATTTCCTCCCTGCAGCACAAGTTTGTAATAAGGTTTTTTTTGTTTGTTTTTGGGTTTTTTTTTGTTTGCTTGTGTTTTTTTTAAATAAAATTAAAGGAGTAAAATTAAGGTGTAAAATTGCTTAAATAATGATTTACATGGGAAAATGTTATAGTTTACTACAGGAAAGAAAATATTGCTAAGAATCTTTAAAATTTAAATTTAAAATATTAGTTGGAACTACTATAAAATCTCTCTACACTTTTTTCCATGATGTCCTTGCCTTCCATGGTTGGCTTGTATATTGGTTATGATCCCAATCTCAGGGTCATTTGATTTTACTTGTAAACCAGTGAGTGTTAAATACGAATGTACAAATTACCTGCAGCACAAAGATGACCTCCTTCCACTCCAACCAAGACACCCTCAACACAGAGAGATGCTTTCTGGCTCTCCTTCCATTCCTGTTTGTGTAATGGTACTGGCTGGACAAGGAAGAGCCGAGGACACTTCCAGGCAGCCCAGCTCACGGTCCAGCAGTCAGAGCACCCACTTTGCAGATAAAAGACGCAGACCTGATCCCCTCAAGCTTACCACAAACAAAACAGCAGTCTATCACTCCCTGGGGGAAATACTCCAGCTGCGTACCCATTATATACAAAAAGGGAGGTACAGAACACACTGCGAGGTTGTGGAAAAAAATCATATTACAAGGATAGTGCAAAAGAAGTACCTGCCAAGGATGGGCCAAGGAGTCTGAATTGCAACATTAATTTTTACACTACATGCTCATCATGAAAATAAACTGCTGCCCTACAAGACACCCCATTTCTTTTGTTTTCTTAGATAGAATTGTTGTATTGGAGTCCTTGAAGCTTGCAAGTCTCATGCTACTGTTGGCTGTGAAGACTTCTCATCTTTTTGGAAAGACTGAAGCCCCTGGTTAAGTCTTCTAACAAGAGACTTAATGGTCCAGCATGACAGGTCAACCTAGCACAGTATTTTCTGCAGAATGATGTTCACATATTCAAGAATCTGACATTTGGATTCGATTCAGCGGCCACATGGTCTCTCTACTGCACTGCTGAGTTACAGCAGGCGGATATCTGTGGGGATACCAGGAACAAAGTTTAGTGCATCGACGTTGATACTATAAAGAAATCAAACCAACCCAAAATTTAAAAAGATGTAATCGTGAATTGTTTTGCAAAGCCAGAGGAAGAAATTCTGTTGATCTAAGTAGAAAAGCAAGGTTTAGTTTTGGACCTCTAAAATTAGCACAGAATTGCTGTGGTTCCTAGAGCCTGAGAAATTCTGCCACCAACAAGGAGACATGGCATATAACAAGAGCTCCCAAAATCCTGAAGTGAAAATGATGGCTCAACCCCAAAGTAGCTGTGAGACTATCACTGACTTTAATGAGATTTAACTAATAAAGTTGGATACATAGGTAGTGCCCAGGGACTTGCTAGACTTTACTTTTAAAGTTAATTTTTATCCATCTACAATACTCCACAGAGACTATTGTATATTCTCAGTATTTTGCTCTCGAAATCCAATTTGAGACTCATCACGAGTCATACTAGTGATGACTACACATCCACCTACTAAAGAACTATTCCTTAGATGGCTAGATAATCAGGAGATAAAGAAAAGTAAAGTAGCCATATATCAAAGAATTCACAAGAATATGTTAATTGATCATACCAAAGGTTTTGTTTGATACTGTTTCTGCTCCAATGATATGCCTAAATTGCCATTTTTTAGCAGTTTTCTGTCACTCAAATAGATGAGACAGGACAGTCATCTCCATAGCAGAAATTTATGCACATAAATCTTTACTTTTCAATGACTATACATAGACAAAACAAAAAAGATGTCCCTTATTTCCTAGCTGGATTTTCAGTTATCTGTAGTTTCCTATATTACCTAAAGAAAACTAAGGTAACGGACTGTCAAAATGAAAACTTTATGTGTGAGAAGAATCAATAAGCCAGATTAATTTCTGCTTTTATAAGCCTGAGATTAATCACAAAGGAATATAATTAAGAACACCTAAATTACTCTTCACTAATAATGTTTTACTTTCCACACTTACTCAGCTTCAAACAACAGCCCTCTCATGTACATTTTATATTAAAATTTTGTAAATGTTCTACAGATGTTTTGAAAAAACAATTTATTTATTTTTTTTAAAGAAAGAGGAAATTACTTAGACTAAATTAACTGGAAGCCTGTAAGACCAGTTCTTCCTAGTTTGAATGTGAAGATTTTAAGCTACTAATGCAATTAAGCATAGGCTTAACCTTTGAAAACAGCGGAATTCACCGTATTTATGGCTTATATTATACATGAATAATCTACTGATCTGGAAACTCAGGGAATTATGTTACTCAGTGATTTACATTTAGTTTGACCGCATCTCTGAGGAAAAGGCGGTGATTTTTTCTGCTCTTGACAAACAGTTAAAAGCCTTGAACCATATCAGCTTTTCTGAAATTGTATTTTTCAGAAAAAAGTTATTCTTTCTCACATTTCAAAAATCTTTCTCTGCTAAGAATTTCTTCATTGCTCGAACATTTTGAAAATAGAAATGTTTTTTCAGAGAAGAGTCCATTATGAATATTATGAAAGTGTTGAAACTGTTTAAGTTATATATTCTAATTAGTTTGGCAGAGCTAATACAAATTACATTTACAGACTAACAATAATAAAATTGAAGTACTAGTTAAATATCTAAAATAATTAAAGGAATCATTTTTAGCCTGGCATAATTAGCTAATTCACTTTACAAGCATTTATTAAAATGAATTCACATGTTATATTCCATAGGTAGTTACACAATAGCATTTATACAGGAAAAATATAATGAACCAAACTCTCTGTATCCAGCCCTCCACAATTAAAACGAAGACTCCCCAAGTAATATCAATCTAGGATAGACTAATTAAGTTTGGTTTGATAACCATTCATTTCTTCTATTGCCTTTGAGCAAATTGTTTATTAGAGAAAGTTATTTTACACAAATCAAATCAAACTGGGTAAACCATTATATTTGAAAGAAACCTTAGCCATCAGTCAATTAATCCATCATTTTCTCCAGACACTTTTGTTTAACGAGCAGATCATATTATCAACAATTTAGATATCCTATGATTCAATTATGACAGAAAATTTATTGACAGCTTCTCTAATACTTTTGTGATGAATAAATATTAAATGTTCTCCACTTTTGATGAGTAAACCAAATGCAATCATGTGTTAAATCTAATAGTCAAACCCAGAGTGATACTTCCAAATGAAGTGTTTTATAAAAATAATTTAAACCAAAATAATTTAAATTATTAAAAAAACCCAAAGTACCTCACAATTTCTGAGAAACAAGCAAACAAGTTATTTGATTTTCATTAACTGACTAAATGAAAACACATAGGTATTACCAAATATGTATGAAGATATTTAATGTAAATAAATATCAATGGCTTCACGTAGCATTCTATAGGACAAAAGGCATTATTATGTAAAATAGTATTACCACAACATAAAGTTAAGAGACCCTTTCTGCAACTACATGAAATTACTGCCTAGAAGTTAATACAAATAGACTCTCCAAACCTAATATGAAGATATTTGCTGTTAGGAATTACATCTATTAAAAAAACAATTTGTAAGATGTTTATAATTACAGCTGTCTTAAACTCAGGAAAAGAATATTGCCTAACAAAGATTACTCCCAGAATATTCAAACCTCTTGACAGACATCTCTCTTTGAAGAAATAAGATACTGACTCATTTACAACTGAGCTAACCAATTCATGATGAGAGGACCAGAGGACAATGGAAAAGCTCTATCTAAACTAACATCCATTAGAGATAACAGAATTACGCAAATTTCTATCAATACATTAGAACATCGTTATTACTTCAAAGTATTTTCCTTGAGACAAGGAAGTTGCTTTTATAAGGAGGGGGACAGTAAGCAGGTTTACAGCTCCAAAGGAAAAGTACTGCAGCTGAATATCAGAGGTAAGCATCCACATAATGAAAACTGAGCACACACTTACTGTCTGTCAGCATCTGAACAATAAAAACTGCTTAACAGTGAATAAAAGAGGTGTTCACGCGAACTTCGGACAAAAGCTCTTCTTCAGGTTTTCCAGGTCTAACACATTTCATTCACGAGAAGCAACCACGTTTTTGTACGCAGAATCTGTATCAGCAATACACTGGGAACATTTCTTATCTGGGAATGCTCTTACTGCATATATCCTAGTTAAAAAGATCTTAAATACATGTTTATGGTCAAACATCTATAAAATACAACAAAACCATCGTTTCCTCCTCTGTCCTCACCTCTTTCTATTTGGACTGGTATATAATAATATCTTGTGGCTTACAGACATTGCCTCTACTTTCTTAAGAGCCAAACTGATACTGCAAATTTATGCCAAATGGAAGCAAAAGAAAGGTCAAATGTACTTTATTAAAAAGCACTTATTTCCAAAACCCCTGGCAAAAGTGACTTCACATCAAGTCATTCGCTGCCTCTCAGTAATTGCGTACTTTACACTGACCGTTTCACTGGTACCTATTAAAAAGTCCAGAAGCTATCAAGCAGAAATATAGAATATTACTATTTTATGTTCTGAAACTTGAATGTCAGGTACGTAGCAGTACATTGTCCTCCAGCAAATACACTGTCTTACAGAACTCAAAAGGACTTTGCATGTACCTACTTACAGGCTTTTACCTCCACATAAATACAAAAGTCCTGATGCATCAGTGCTGTAGCATACTTCACAGAAAATGGGCATCTCAAGAATTTTTGTGCAGCAATAGCTGCTCAGCTGTGAAGTATTCAGCAGGAGGAACTGCAAAAGTTCTTTCAATGTAACTCCCAAATTTAGATCGATGGTTTTAATTGGTAACCCATAATTAAAATGACCAAGACAATTATGAGTGAATGTATTTTGAAAATTCCTTTCTGACTGTTGCCTATGTGCCTGAAAATAGTTCAATACAAACAAATAGTAAAGAGTAATATCAACATGTTTTTTCACAAGACTGCTTGCCAGCCAGGCAGTCACGGCTACGGCCGCTCCCACTTGCTTTCCCGCATGGACACTAGCAATTATGCAGCCAGGTCCAAAAGCCAGTCCCAAAAAGAAGAAACAGTAATATCTATGCAGCCATACAAATGGCAATGACAATGCAAGCAAGAGAGAAAAAGGGCAGGATTACCTTTTCCACAGTAAAGTGGTTTTATATCAACTTAAACGGACCATGAAACTGTACTGTCAAACTTCATTAAGTGTGATTCCTAGAGCTGTGACATCTACATCGACTCCCCTTCCAGCAGATCCTGTTTCTACCATAGGTGCATTTCAAGCACAAAATAAGCTGTTTAGTCAAATGAGACTACTCACCCGTAGCGAGAGCTCCCTGCAGCGTAAGGCCCGCTTATGTGTCTCACTGCGATTGTAAATAGAGCCTGTTACTTCAGGATAGGTTGGGTTTTTTTTTCCCTTTGGTAAACATACCATATCTACAAGATTAAACTTAAACCCGGACTGCCGTATGTGTGACAAGACTATTTAATGCAGAGTATGTCTGGCACCATTTCACTGGGTGCTGGAGACAAGTGAGCTTAGAAAGGGTAGACAGACAAGAAGTAAATGTGGATTTGGACTACACATCTCAAAGTCTCCTTTTACTAGTAAGTAATTTTTTTTTAAAAAAAAAAAATTCAGATGGATATTCATACAGTGAGAAAAAACAAATAATAACATGGAGATTCATATTTATGTTATAGAAAGCTCCAGGTAGCTGCTCAGCAGATGAGAAGAATGAAGAAACTTCACTGTGTGGACACAAACGTAGATTCCTCTCTGGAAGAAAGCATTGGGATAAATGGATAAGGCTTCGTTTTGGTAGCCTCTGAGAAGTTTTAACAGTTCCCGTTACCTTTTTCAGCAATCTCTGCAGGGAGACAACCAAGCCCTAAGGAGTCTGCTCTCCCAACACCTCAGCATCCAGATGCTTACAACCCTTGCTCATGCAAATATTCAGCTACTCATCACTTCCAGAAGCAACATGTTTCTACCTTCCTAAAACGAGAAAGAGTTACCACGTTTTGCTGTTAATAGCCTAAAAAGTCTACAAGGGCAGAATATTGGTGGAAGATGGCACAGACTGCAGCACAAATTTAGAAGGGCACGAAGATCTGGATCCTTCTGAGTAGGCTAGTAAAAAGTATGTTACAACATCGCTGAAGGATGTCAACACCAAAACAGATTGCATGTCTTTTTCTCTTTCAGAACCTGTCTTTGAAATCTCAAGGTAACAAATATGAGTACGAAAAGAAGCTTCCCTCTCTGAATGTCTCATGGCCTGAAGGCTTAAATACCAGTCACCAGTAAATTGTGGTGGTAAAAGGCAGACTGAAATTAATTTTGCTTTTTGACCTTGTCACGCCAAGCCAGACAGACGAAACACATCCACTTCCAGCCTAAAACACCTATTACAACCAATACTGCCCAAACTGGTTTTGTCACAGGTTAGCCACCAACAATCCCTGACATGAGTTTTCAGGAAAAGCAGTGGGATACTTCGAACTTTAGGTCTCAGATGGCAAAATTTTTCTAATTAAAGTGAGGGAAGAGAATTTTTTGCTGCAACCTGCCACCTGAGAGAGCGACCAAAGGAATACCAGTTCAAGACCTGGTTGTCCATGTCTGAAAAGTTATAAATGAGCACACACATGGACAGAGATTCCAAGAGTGGAGAACCACATCCATGTTACAGTTTGGACAGTGTTGAATACAATTCCTTCATTGCAGTGATGATGGAGGAAGATTCTCCTAGAAAACAGCAATGGTTTTCCATATGAGATCAACAGTCATTATCGTATAAGCAGATTAATAATCATTCCAGCTTACCAGAAAGTACAGAGCTAATCTTAGTTTTTCACTTATCTTCAGTAAAGTATATTGACACTTTTGTAAATAGACTATCCTAAAGATTATGTTCCTGCTCACAGCAAGAATATGGCTTAATGAACATGCAGATCCTAAAAGTGGTAAAGAAAATGCACTTGCATTTCAAGGGATATGCCTCCCACAGGATGGGCAGACAAAAACTGCTTTCAGTTGTGTTGTCAGTTCAGAAGAGGTGACCAAGCTGGAACACTTAATGATACGGAAGGCCAGAGGAACTGAAAGAATACATGAAGAAAAGCTTTATTATAAAAAAAGAACTTAAATAGAGCCAAGAGCATTTTGCCTTGGCACTCGCACTCATGGAGTGGGGATGCAGAGAAGCGGGTGTGAGAACACATACAGTCAGACAGGTGGCACATTGGTGTAACAGCAGAGGTACAGTCATAAGCCGTTCTGGTGAAAATATACTGTTTGTCTACAGGACAGCAACACGTGCAGCAATGCAAGAAATTAAAGGCTGTTTATACTTTCCCTCTTTAACAACAAACATTTATAATGAACACGTAACATCTGTTAGGTCACTTACACATAAATACATTCATAAGAACTACAGTGGAACTTCCATTTACTGGAATATAAAAACTGCAAAACAAACCCAAAGAAAACATTAACTTCTGTAAAAGAATGACTTACACAGTCAAAGCCTTATTCACACTTGCTAAATCTAATTTTTAATAAAAACGGGTCATGAGTCCCAGTTAAGTGATTGGTAGGTTAAGTGTTATTTTATTGAAAGAAACTTGGCTGAAAGCCTTAAATCTCATTTATCTCTAGAATGTACCTACCTGAGCTTGACTTAGAAAAACTGTTGGATTGACAATGCTAAAATCAGAAATGTTTGACAAAAAAGTAATCAAGCAGCTGCATGTGGTAAGAAAGCTGTGAATAAAGGTATTATTTGACTCTAGTATCTTATATAATTACTAATCTGACTTTGGCTTTCTGCTCAATTATGGCAATGGCAAAGCTAACTGGCATATACTTTAAAATGGTTAAATATCTACACAAACAACTGCATTAATGTTTAAATACCCTCAGTCATTCTGTCCTGTACCTTTTATACAAAGAAACCAGTATATATATAAAAAAAGCCAACAGTTCTTTATAGCTGAGGTTTCTGACTAAAAAGTTAGGCTATTTTTCAAATACAACATCCAATCCAAGAAACCCAGAAATAATTACACATATTTATTCTTCCGTATACTTTATATGTTTATGTTATACCAGCAATACAGTTTTAAAAAATTAACTTCACTTGATTCTCTTTGCCTCCCAACTCATTCAGTTCTGCATTTCTAATAGGACAAATGATAATAAAGCTCTTGGATGATAGCAAGTATTAGCACTGCCCAGTGAAGTGATTTTATGTCTATATTTAGATGATGGCTCCAAAAGAGATGTTAGATTTCTCATTTTAATAAGTTAATAGAATCACACACCTACTTCTATATAAAAGAGAATAAACCCAGGAGTTGGGAGCACACAACTGAGCCCGTGAGATCCCAGCCGAGCTACAGTAGGGCAAACTTGAAGATCTGTTATCATTCAGCAGCCCATCATTGAAGTTTTGTAATAAAATAATACTCCCAGACACTGAATCCCACTCCCAGGTTGTACAGGGGTATACAGTCACATTCTTCTTTTCCTTTCTGTTTGTTGCAAGCATCCATTCTCTCCTGCTGTATGCTTGACTGCAAGCTCTAAGAAACAATAATTATATTTTCACTATGGCTGATAATATCCACTGTTAAATAAGTTTCTACACACCTTTTCAAAATAGGGCTGACATATGTACACTAATGTAAATGTAACACAACCAAGGCTTGTAGGTCCTACTGAAACACAAGGAACTGATTACTGTAACAACCTGGAACCACTTCGTGAACTCTGCATGTTTCCATTACTCCTCAGCCAAACAATGCCTACCTGGCATAGTCAGCAAAAAATCCTGTATCGGAATACCTTAAATTCCACGGAGGAAAAAAAAAAAAAAAAAAAAAAAAAGACAGCTCTAGGATTACAAATGCATTATCTCAAATGTCACTTCAAATTCTCTGAAGACCTGTATCACAGAAGGAATTCGCTGTGGAAGAAGCTGGCAGGAGAATGCGAGTGCGAGCAACTGGGGCAAAGAAAGGTGTGAGCAGGCACATGGTGGGTGGGAGAAGTGGGAGAGAGTTAGTATAAGAGTGAGCTTGAGGCATCTCCACAGGATGCTACAAAACTTTTGGAGCTGCAGTTCTATCTCCATTGAGTCTTTGGGATTAACACTGGCTGACCTATGGGCCTTAATTCACCCCAAAGTTCAGAAAATTAGTTTAATTTTTTCTTGTAGCTGGAGAAAGTCACACCTTGAGCATATCCTGCGAGTCTTGGTGTTGTACAGTAAAGCCCCCAGTTCTGTCATGAGAGATTGTTAAATTCCCCAAGTCCAAACTCTGTGTGTTTTCTCCTCTTTTAAGATCAAGATACAAATTCTTTCACCACATCCCTGATAATTCCTAACGTATCCTTTGCCTCTGTTCAGAGAGCTTAATCCCTTCTTAACAGCTGATGTCTGTTGACGCAGTTTTTCTTCTGTTTCTTTTCAGCACAGTACAATGTAAGTGTGCATTGCTACGGATGTCCTGCTGCCCACCCCACCACCTCCACAACCACACCAGTACTTTAAAAGCTGTCAATCTGTCTCTGGAGTTGAATATTGCAGTGCAGTTCCCCGGTTTTAAATGCTTAAATATAAAACAAGACCTATTTGAAATATAAAAAGTGTATGATTCATGAAATAAGGAAACAGTAACTCGATCATAACAAATATATTTGACCTTTAAAGTAGTAACAACAAACATTAAAAACACTCAAGTTCTCCTTTGCTGCCAAGTTTATTTTCCTCATAAGTTGTGCCCCATTATGCTACAATAATCCTTCATTATTCCAGCACAATAATGCACAGTCTATCGTCTACCTATAGTTGTCTGGTGTCTATTTAGTTTTATAGCAAGCAAGCAATTTGAGAATATGGTAATAAAGCCTCAATCACAGTAATGATGTATGATGGGCTGTAATTTCTGTGTGCTAATGGTTTACAAACAGTATCACAATGATGACGGGAATCTCATTGATTCATTATATGAGTGCAATAATATCAAAATGACTTAATATAGATCACTATTTACTCATGCACATACTGATAACAACCTCTATATATTTCTATATACAGATATATAGAAATAAAATTAGTATTACTCTTTCCACATAAAAGTTCACACGGCACAAAACATTTTGTGTTGAGTTTCCTAAATCAATGTTTAAAGTTGAAATTACTGCATTGAACGGGTTCTTTGAAAAGCAACCCATTGATTTTAATCTGCTTGAAGCAATCAATTACTCCCTGTCCTCTTTATTCCAAACTGTAATGAAAACTAAACTGCGTTGTCTTGAAAACTAAATGTGAAGATGATCATAAACAGAATTTAAACTCCATGGATTATTCATATCTACCCATTTAGATTTGCCATTTCCATTATGAGTACATTTGCCATGAGCATTTAATGGACATCTAAAAGGGAATTCATTAAAGCAGGAGCTGTTGGCAGCACTTATGGGCTTCAGACTGCTTTATGTTTGCCTTTAATAGCTCACTATTATAAAAGTGATATATTGTGTTCATCCCATTAGTAGTTTGCAGAAAGGTCTGTAAGACATAACAAATCCTTTTGAGTATTGTCAGAATCAAAACTAAATCACAGGGTACTTTTTTTTTTCCAAGCAGCATTATTACGACCCCAACAATGTACCATTTTAGGTCATTTAAACTTTGATGATCTTAGCCAAGTAAGAATTTAATGACCCTACAGACAGTTTGTTCTTTTTTTAATGACACACGCATGAATTATTAATGCTGTCTCAAATGCACAGATTTTTAAAAACTTGTCATAACTATTAAGGTTAAGCATGCTTAAAAATGAAACATGTTTTCTCAAAAGTATTTTCTCACTTGCTTTGGGCCGAAGTAGCGTCAAGGCAAGTAGGAAGCTTACTGCAACCAACCTGTAGGTGAAGACACCAAAGAGCAAGCAGCCTACACCCACCCGCTTCCCTTCCCCCTGGCCCCTGGAGATGACCAGAGGGGGTCCATGGGCACAAGGTCCATGGGCTTGGCAAATGAAGAATGGAAAAGGCAAACTAGAGCAAAGTTAAACTGCCTCATAATCAACTGCCAAGAGTAATCTGAGGTTCACCACAGAAACACCCCTACATACCATAGCTCAGTTCTGCTTGACAGTTCCATATGAAATCTCTAGAAGTAACATTAGTTCAGCATCTAAGTGTATTCAAGCTGGCAGTATGAAAGTGTTACTGTGATTAAATCTTTACAGAATAGAAAACAAACAAATATTTGATCGCCAGCACTATTACCGCCACCAGTCCATCACACTGAATACAATTCTGTTAACTTGTGCTCCCTCTGCTGACTTTCTAGTTGTAAGACATACTACATCTTTCCCCATAATGCTATTTATTTATTTATTTGTAAAGAAAATGGTGGCTTTCACAACGTGTACAATTAAAACTCTCTACTTTTAGAAGGATTACCACAAATACTAATAAATACGAATCATAAATTCTCTCTCTGATTCTAGATATTTACTTTGCAAAATATGAACGTGATTTAAATCCCAGTCGTTTAGGAGAACACCTTTCCTCCTTAGCTTCAAACGGTACTGGTAGCTTTACAAAGCAGTCCTGCTACTACACCAAAACACCAAATTTAACCATAGTACCATGACAATCAGAAATCACTTACACAGAAGGGCTGTATAAACTAAAGCCAGTTGCAAAGCCTGTGTAGATAGAACAATTCTCTCATATGATGATGACTATCACTATACTTTCAGCAGGCAACTTCTCTAAACGATGATGATGTTGAGGAAGTAAGTGGCATCCATCACCTATCAATGACTTTCAAAAGTAACTAACACAGAGCAAATGACTTTGTTCAGAAATTCCTGATTAGTATGAGAAGAATGACATTATTAATATTAGGAGACAATCCAGAAAAGCAGCTGGCCATTCTCACCTCATTGCATTTGAATTTCCAATGATCCTAATTTACTTGAAAGTTGTTGAGTTAATAAATTTCTCTCTGAATCAAAAAGCTACATACAGTAACAAACTAAGATAGGCACTTGCAAGGAAAGATAAGAGATACCATTATCTATGAGATCAGTAGAAGGAAACAAAATTGCTAGTGAATTATTTCCTTTGTGGCTGTTGTATACCTAAAATCCAAAAATCCCTTTCTTGACCTAGGAACAACTAATTGATCTGCCCAGGCCCCTCTGCAGAGCCTCCTGCCCCCAGCACATCAGCTGCCCCCCAGCCTGGGGTCCCTGCAAACGGGCTGGGGGTGCGCCCCATCCCCTCGCCCAGCTCCTGGGTAAAGATGTTAAAGGGACGGGCCCTGGGAACCCCCCGAGTGCCCGGCGCCAGCGGGATGTGACTCCGTTCCCCACCACTCTCTGCCCCGGCCGCCCAGCCACATGTGTGGATCCCATCCATCTCCAGAGACTTGTGTGTGTCTAAGTGGTGTAGCAGGTCGCTGACCATTTCTCCTTGGATTATGGGGGCTTCATTCCACTCCCCATCCCTGTCATCCAGCTCAGGGGGCTGAGACCTTGAGGACAACTGGACTTACTGTTAAAGGCTGAGGCAAAGAAGTCACTAAGTACTTCAGCCTTTTCCTCATCCTCTAGGCCTATGTTTCCCTCCACATCCAATAAAGGATGGAGATTCTCCTTAGCCCTCCTTTTGTTTCTAATGTATTTAGAGAAATATTTTTTATTGTCTTTTATGGCAGTAGCCAGGTTAAGCTCTAGCTGGGCTCTGGCCCCCCTAATCTTCACCCTGCAGAGCCTTGTGACACCCTTGCAGCCCTCCCGAGCTGCCTG
>JAVJGJ010000061.1:46903268-46928296 GCA_035590215.1 Microhierax caerulescens
GGTCCTCAATCTGGCCCCCTAGTATTTACAGACCCCCCCGCCGGGGGCTGGGGGGGGTTGGGGGAAACCAAGCAGCCACAGATGACCCTGCCACTGAATCCGCGTGCCGGCCCCCTGGTTAAAAAGTTTGAGGACCCCTGATTTCAAAGCACATACATATGATCCTAAACGTTAGTACAGTAACTTCTTTATATTGACCACATAAGCAAATAAAATGTGCACAAGATACTGTCAGAAATCCCATTTGCATCCCCCCTCCCCACTTTATAACCATGCTTCAACTTGTAATCGTAAAGGCACTTTCTGAGACGTTAATCCATGCTCCTACTTCCTTCTTCACTCTCACCTGCCCTAGACTGAAAAGCAGACCGGCTTCCCCAGATCAATCTCCTGATGCACCTATAAAAGGTGACAGCTCTATCTCTTCAGTTGTACAGGAGGTTGTTTCCTAGGAACAGAAGAGTTGCAATTCTAACTCCTACCTTTCTACCCTGGCTCCCTATCACTTTTACTTAAGGTAAAAGAAAGCATGGCTTGCTGGAACACCCTACTGCCAGTGATCTTCACTTCTGGAGGCAAACCTCAAATGAGAGCCACCTGGTACAGCCTAAAATTGCCTCCAGGCTTCTCCAGACACATTCAGGGCTACTGCTTGATTAGAAATAGCAGAACAGGGAACCATTAGTCTGCTCCACAGTGGAGCAAAAGAGTTTACCTAAATGCATTTTAACCAATAAATTCTTTTTAATACACAAAACAGACACCAACCTTGCAAGTATAACTATTTTGGTTAGGATTATGAATGGGATTTCTTAAAAATTGCTCTGCTTACAAAAGCTGAAAACAGAACTCCAGGCTTAATTTGTAATCAGGCTCTGCCAAAGAGCATAGCTCAGTCTCAAACACTTGCAATTACAAATGCTGTTTCCACCATGCTGCCCTTACCCAACCTGTGAGCAGGTCCCAGCTTTGACCGCTCTGTTTCAGGAATGGCAATTCCGAGAGCTGCAGGGGCAACTCTAGTGAAACAGTGCCACATGCTGTAGGAAGGAAAGATGACAAGTGCAAAATTAAGAGAAAATCTTTCGTCTCCGTTAGGATGCCACAAAAAACGCCAGAGTGTAAATAAGTGACATCATAGACAGTTCTACACCATAATTCTAAACCCTGCTTAACACTTACTAATTAAATCAATATTTTAACGTAATTTCTTTATCACATATAGACCACTGAATTGTCCACAAAATACTTCTGTTTTCAATCACAAAATATTTAGCAACTAAAAGCACTCCCCCAAAACACTGAAGACACGAAGGAGCTAACAATAACAAGAACTTTTTTTCTGTATGCATACATTTTCAAGAGCACACTACGAGAGTAACTCTTCATTGTACTTCGAGAGAAGTCTTCAACCAAACCTGTTTTTTTTATATAATCACTGTAAGCTGTGTAGATGTGAAAAACTGAACTGAACACTTTTAAGTGTCAGGACTCCAGACTATGAAGATGCCTTAGCGTTACACTTGTTTCAAATTAAAGATACAATTCTAAGTTAACTTAAGAAGTTTCAGTAATTAACTAAGTCAAATTTCCTATGGTATATTAATCGGCAAAACACATCCAACAACTTTCTGTTTGATTCACTCTTGGCAATTTCTTACTGCCAATTAGAGCCAGTCAGAGCGCCAAATGCACCCAACCCATGCCATCAGCTGCTGATCCAGCCTCTCCCAGGGGGAGCGTTTGGAATAGATGGAGTATGAACCACTCCAGGGAAGGCTATAAACCCCTCCAAGGACCTGTCTGGTGTGTTTGGAAGCAGAAAAAGGTTCTGGCTAACAAGTCTTCCCTTTTTATCCTTGTTTAGCCTAAGTAAGTGTCCCAAGTGCAAAAATACCAAACTACATTCATTATCGGGGTTAGCAAATACACTGCAGCAATGCAAGCAGCCCTCAAGCCCAAGGAGCAGACCTCAAGATCTGGCCTACCTGCCACAGCAAGGTAAGAACTTGCATGTAACTATGAAGCACCTGCTCATTAAGTGACAAACTTTGCTTTAACCCACCATAAAAAGGGCAGCCAAAACACACATTCTTGGCATTCCCAACTTAGTTGCTGCACTTGCCATAGGAAGTTACAGAACTTAGCAGAGGTAAGTCTCTCTAAACTGCAGGCTAACCAGAGTGAGTCCCACTTGGGGCTGGATGACTAAGACGAGATCTTTGTTTGAATGAATGAATGAGCAGCGAACTCATGTTTTGAGCTGGAAAAGGAGTCAGTCTCCTCTGCTAACTCTCCATGTTCAAAGATATAGTAATTCCCATCACTCTTAGTGGTCATTCTTTTTCCTTTTAAAATGGCTGTAGTGAGTTACTTGATACATGCCAGGCTAAGATAAAATCCTGAAATAACTGAAAAATTCATTATGATCAGCATAACACACAACACAAACAGGAGGGCTCATTTCCCCCCAAGCAAGCTTTTCACTGACTAAGCCACAGCAAACCACCATGACAACTTAGAATAGTCTTGCTATGAAGCATGAGATTGGTCCAGCAGGATTATTGGTTTATTCTGTACTCCACAGGAGTGAATGAAGTATACCTGGACATAAATAAAAAAAAAACCAACCCACAGCATCTCGGGTAGTATGCACCAGCTACTGGTGTAGCTAAAAAGGCTTCCCAAAGTCATCCTTGCTACAAATTAAGCCAATTACATATTGTCTTTCCATTAAAGGGCACTGAAAACATTTGATCACCAGCTTTCCTAAAACAACATCCTTGACTTTTGCCCCACCCCAATTTTCTATTTGCTAAACTATACCAAAGCAGTATCTTCTGCATCTTATTTGCATGGTCGTAGTCTCCAAACTGCCTACAGCCTTCTCCACAGTGCGGTGCCCCAAACTGGACACGTTATCCCAGCTGAAGCCCAATCAGAGCCAAACATTCAGAACTGAGTAGGAAATTACAGCACCTGACACAACGTTTCTGCTACTTCAGCCACAAAGATGTATTTCTCTTGTATGCAAAACCAACACATACTGTTGAGTTACCTCAGCTTACACTCTACAGCATTTCCCAAAATAATGCTACCTGGTCAGAGATTTCCTTTTTTCATTCCTAAGCATAGTATTTCACCATCATTTTAAACTTTCAGGTTATTTCTCCAGCTTATGAAGAACTCTCTGAATTTAAATCCTGTCCTCTGTGATCCATTTCCATCCATTCTAGTGTCCTTTGTAAATAAATAACTGCATAGTTGTTACATTAAGAATATTGCAAAGGTAAAACCCTCAATCAAAACAGCAATGTTTAGGTTAATAAATACCATGTGTCTGATGTCAGGAATCGGTTTTCAATGCAACATTACACTACTTACATTAGCGGCTGACAGTGGCACGCTACAGCAGTATTAGAGCTACCACAGATAGAAGCAGAGGCTACAATTTCAGTAAAGCACAGTGCAGTGCTTTTCCAGCCAACTTAGCTTCTACTATCCTGCCTGCATCCAAATCAGCAGTACGCCACGAAAAGATGACTTTATGAATGCTGTCATATCAGCATTAAAATAAAATACGTACTGATAGACAAACAGATATTAATAGTGCTGTACAGTACCAGAGAAACCAGTCTAGTATTCAACAGAAATATAATATGTATATATTCATTCACAGGTCTATCCAATCTAAAAGCCAGTTTCTTGACATATTATTTTTGTAGTGGAAATGTAATGGTGATAGAAGTATATTACACTGTCATGGAGGAGATCTCCAAGGTTTTGCTATTCTTCCCCAAACAGCAAGCCCCAGTGGACTGTTTAATAAGGATGCATTAATTTACCTAGCCAATTTTCTTCTTCTATAATGACTTTGTTTTTATTATATGCACATACTTAAGAATATGAGTTAATTAATGAACAAAATTTGTATATTTTTATAGAAGACTTGTTCTACGATGTCATTTGACTATTCAGTCTTCTCTAACCATTGTCTGCTTTTTTGTATACAGGCAAATGATCAAATAAGAGAAATATTCTCAAAAATCATTTCAACATGGCTGAAGCATGCACAATTTCCATTATCCATTCTGTAAATAAAACAATTCAAGCAATCCTGAATATTTATATAAATGTGTATTAACTTAGTCATTTGATATATGTCTGATTTTTCTGCTTCCAAGTGTGAGCCCTTTTATTGCATATTTGTAGATAGCTGCCAGCAAGACACAGTATCAGAGGATTTACAACTGTGAGGGTAGAATGCCATCTGCTGCTATACTTGCTGCTACAGCAGGATAAAACAGAAAAATCACACAAGTGCTGCCTTCTGCCTTTCTCTTAACTGTAAAATGTATACAAACACCTCATCTTGCTTTATTAAAAATTCAAAAAAAGCACCAAAACTGGGAGCTCAGATGCCTTCACACACAGCTTTCTGTTATAAGATCTAGTAAAATAATGTGATATGGACCACAGGATTCTATCAATGCAAAGAAAGGCTGTTGTATCAGGCCTGCTACAACAAAACAAAAAAGAAAGTGTAATTTGACTGCAAACTAAATTATACTTGTAGGTAATGTAATCAAATCACAAAGGAAAAAAAAGCACACTTGAAAATGCATTTGCAAGGAACTATGGAGTTGCTAAACTGCGGTTAGAATTTAGAAACACCCGTTCCACTGTTATGCACCATGAAAGTCTGGCAAAATTCCCACTTTCCCACTCTGGTTACATACAAGACAGGTCATAAGCAAAGGCAGTACACACCATATGGTATATTACCAGTTTGATTCATGTCCATTTATTGGGGCGGGGGGGAAAAACCAAAACAACAGAATAAAACGACACAAGACCATTTTCTTAGATTCATCCCACAGTTTCCCCCATGTCCTTTCGGTATAAGTTAATTCTTTCTGTTCAAAGTGCTCTTCAATAAATCAAATGGAAACAGTAGCCAGCACTATACTCAATAATTAACCATTTAACCTTCCATACACGCAGCATTCGCAGGGCAGCCTTACGGTTATTCAAAACACATTGCTGAGCTGGATAAATTCATAGGGATTGAATTCCGGTGTAGGTGGCAAACGTTCAAGTTTTACATCTTTTCTACTGACAACACAGCTTCAGGTGATTAAGTACAAATCATGCACTTCAGGTTTTTACTGGCTGCTTCACCCACACACAAATACTTCTTCCAGCTTTCTATAAGGATGGATATAAAAAGCTTGTGCACACCATCTCCTACAACAACCTGTTATAGCACACTATATATTGATAGGGCTTCTCCGCACAGTTACACCTCAATCGGTCAGAATATAGGGTGAAATCAAAACCCTCAAAATCAGGTAGAAAGAAAAAATAATCCAGTAACAACTACTGCACAGCCACGTTGCCTTTGAATTGCCATCAGTAGGAGTTCTGCTAGTGAAAATACCAGGAGCACAAGTACGTTTTTACCGTGTACTTTCTGTTACTTAGCATTAGAGCAGCACACCATATTTAAAAATAACAAATCAGCTTTAACAATTGGAAGGAACACATTGCTTTCATGAAAAGGACTTCAATATAGTGTAAAACTTTATTTTTAACATTAAATGAGGAACCATTCAATAAAGTTCGAGTACAGTTCGAACCTGAAGGGATAAAAGGATTCTTAAGATTGGGACCATTCACCAGAAAGCCAAGACAGAGTACTACACAAGTAAAACCAAATCTCAGTCACTGTCACAATTCTTGTTAAAGATTTGCTTGGGGCTCCAACAGAATTCTTTCAGTCTTTCTCAAGATCAATTGATCTCATCTTACTGACATTCTCTTTATAACATCTATATTATGACTGTCCCCTACAGTTAAGGTGAATTAACTACTGCTCCTTCAAAAATGCATCTTACTTTTCCCTCTTCCCTATTTAAAATGCAGAAAAGCCAAGTAATGTGAGAAATACAGTGGAAACCACATAAATGAGTAACTGTCAAAAGAACAGAACTATTAAAAGAATAAATCTTGTGTACCCAGCTGTGAAATATAACACAATATAGCAGAACCCTGCTAAATGTTTGAAATAAAAAATTGAAATTCAAAGTAACGTAAAATTGTTTAATGAACATAGCTGTTAAAATATTAACTCCTTGCATGCCAAAACTCAAAAGCATACATGGGAACAGCCCACTCAGATGAACAACATATTAGTAAGTTATCTGTCTCTCCACCTAGCCAGCCAGCCACCAGCTAAGCTCAAGAGCTTTTACATTTAAGACATATGGGTAGGTCAATTTCTGTACAGGCTTTTTTATTTCAAATGTTGTGGTTTACAACAAATATTTACCTTTGAGGTGTGTTGAAGCTGGTCTCCCACATACGTTTTACGGAACTGATCCAAGAACCACAAAATTGCCAGTTCTACTTTTTCATTGCTAGATTCCGGTAACTGGGCATCCATCAAGGATATCAGTTGAAAAACTCTTCATGACAGAAAAAAATAAAAACAACGCCATTTTCAGGAAGAATTCTTAAATTAAATGATACTGTCACAACTAATTTCTTTAGGAACCCATCAGCCATTTTTTGTTTGCCTAAGTTACTTCCAGGATTTTGTTTTGAGGCTAATTATGCTAATTGACCACTATTAAACATAAACATCAACATAATGCTTTTCTAATTACTTTGTCATTTGAAATTTTCTCAGATAAATATGTTATACTGCGGTGAGTTTGTAAAAACGTTTTCTTCTTTCTTAAAGCATCAATTCCACGATGAAAGAAACAAAGAAACTTGAGAAGCATGAGTCTCTGACTGCACACGCAAGGTAAGAGCTGTTCAAGTTCCCTGGAAATTGTATAAATCCCTATTGTACTTAGAATTAAGTTTACATATACAGTATATAACACACTGCCTCAGTTCTTCCCACTTCTTTATGGGGACACTTTAGGGGACACTTCTTATGTGTCTCCTAAAACGTCTGAACGAAACATGTATTTTCTGACCTAAATCCTTACTTGGTATGTATCTCCATGTTACCAGGACTGATTTTAAACAATCAATTTCAGCCTATGTCAGCTAAGAAAATTTAATACTTTTTATTGTTAAAGGAATATTCCTTTGTTTACTTCCCTGTGCTCTTCTGCTATCTATTGCTTGAAATCCTAATTCCCTAGCAATTCAAAAAATTATTCTAACCTTTTGTCAATTCTGAAATACATAGTCACTGGATTAGAAGTCGGTAGCTACTTCATCTGTAAGCCTGTATATTAAAACTTCTCACTTTCAATAAAAACATAGTGAAAGATTGCTAACACCATAGAGCCCCAGGGTAAATTAGGAAGACACGAAACAAAGGAGAAAATGTAAAGCTTTTTATTAATTTTAAGTTGGAATGGTCTTTTTCACGCGTTAGCTAGAGGATGTAAATAACAGGATCAAATATGCATGCCTTTTTAAACATACTTCTGGGTGAAAAAAAGGATTAAGGAAGTGTTTGCCACAAGGACTGTGTCACTCACAAATAATCCCTAGCTCACCCCTTAGCATAAAACTTGCAGAAAGACCCTAGCACGTACATTTTTAATTCTAGAGCCTTCTTTTTTATTTGAAGCTGTAGTATAAATTTTCAATGGTTGACTAGCAGTTCCTCTGCACTTCTTCAACAGCAATAATTAACGTAAAGGAAGTAGTGCAGAAAATAACAGCCATAACTCACAACTACATAAATCAACACTTCCGTACAAGTATAAAGCACAAATGAAAACAGGCAGCTACATGGGCATATCTAAACACTGCTTATAGTAAAAGACATATTTGCCTTTAATACTCTTCCCTTCCTCCAAAACATAGTTTTGAAACTATAACCTTAACGACCCCTTCACTGCTCAGGATGATGAATCAGGAAAGATCAAAGCCAGTGGAATGGTCTCAATCTACAGAATCCTTAAGCACCCACCATCCAAGAACCAGACAAAACTGAGATATTTAAATTCAAAATATCTGCTGATAGTAAATGTCATTAAATAAAAAAAATCATCAAAATACAGGATTCAAAACAAGCAATACTTACCGACAGGATAATTCTCCATCCATGGCATCATGTTCATCAGTACTAGTGTATGTTAATCGTCCTCCCACAAAAGTACCCACAAAATAGACAAGCCACGCCAGACGTCCTAACATTAAAAGAATAAGTTAATGACTATAACACACTATGCTAGTATAATACACTTCCATAAGGTTATCAGCAGTTCGATAAGGTAACAGACTGCAGAATGCTGTCAAGAGAATGGTTAGGTTTCTCCCTTCACCAGATTTAAAATCTACCCAAACAAATCAGCTAACAAAATGTTCTGGGCAGAACTGATGGATAAACTGTAACAGCCTATTAATCTGGACATTATAAATGTAATAGAAATATAAATAAAAGCAAAAGAATTAACCTAAAATGCATATTAAGCAAACTCAGCCTGGTAGGATTAGATACACAGTTAATCTAGTATTCTGAATTGCCTGCTGTAAATTACTTGAAGGCATGGAACAATTTTATCTACAGTGGAGCTGTTACATCTGCTTATCACAGAATTTGGAAGTAATTGAGACTCACTACAATTTACTTGTTTCTTAGTTCTATTTCAAATAGAGAATTCTTTGTAATATTAAAGTACTACCTAAAGTGATTTGCACATCAGAAAGTATCTATGACATAAACCAGACATATTCTTCAAGAAAAGTTTGTGAACTGCCACATAGTTTTTAAAGTCTCTGTGGACTGTTTTCTAAAAGGGCTTGAAAGACAGAATTCATCCATTTCAAGCCATGCTGTCATGCCTTCCAAGCTTCCAGATTATTTAGCTGTCAATTTCCACTAAAACACTTAAAAGATCCACTGGCAAAGTCCTTATCAAGTAAAGCACAATATAAGGATTATAATTTCTGTAAAGCTAAGGTTCTATAAATAACTCCTCGTGTTTGAGTATGCAGTGTATTTTATACAGACTTTCAAATACTGAAATCCCACTTTATAAATATAGAACTCTTAAGTTTATAAACACTGATCAGAGGAATTCTTTTGGACTCCTTCTGCTGAAGAATCATTGCCATGTTGCAAAACTGGAATTATTTTAATCCCTCTGCACACTGATGTGGAGTATCTTTAAATATGAGCTACTGATACCTACTCAAGCCACACAGATTCCTGCTTCAGCTTTTTAAGCTGCAAATCCATTAATGAACAGCATCCTCTCTCAGGAAAGATAACAGTATTTTTCCGTAAAGTCAGATCAAAACTAAGACCTGAATAGCAAAGTAATACATAGACCTGTTAAAACTTCAGGATGCTGCTGAAGCTTCCTTCTTCAATGGAAATGCACTGAGACGATCAGACAGTAAAGGTACTTTTAGACTCCATCTTCATTTGGCAAAATATACTTTGCAATAAATTAAAATGAATTGGTTGAAAGTAACACCACAGCAAAGACAACTTGGAAGAGCTTCCATTTAAGTTAGATCAAGTTACAGACAAGGCTTCCCAGTAAGTGAGATATTTACATAAACTAGAATATGTCTTGCCCTCATTACAAGGCTTTTACCAAGTAAATACAGCATAACTTACGTGGAGATAGCACTCTGACAAATAAAGCATCTTCTGAACTCATTTTGAAGTTTAACATAAAGGATAAACTACAGATAAACAAATGAGGCCACATTATGACTGTAAAACAGTATTTTATTTAGGGTAATTCTACGTCCGTATTAGGACTTGCACAGTATGTACCAAAAATTTTGAGGTTTTATTTCATGTTTGTTTCAAATCTCTGATAAACTAGTCTTCATTCATATAACGTTAAGCTTCGCTTAATTTCTCTCACGTTTTGCACTGTTGTATTTTGAAAAAAAAAACAAACAAAAAAAACCTGAGAGCACACTGAATGCTCTACTTCCTAAGCTCCTTCAACCAGGAACAATAAGTAGTTCTGAGCTGTACCAGTATCCTTATGGCCAGAACCTGGTGACTATACATCATAAGTAATTCTGTTTCAGTCTGAGGTATATAGCATAGTGTGTTCTATACATAAAACAATAATGCTGAGATCAAATATACACAAAAATGTAATGCAGAGTATGGAATAACATGCAGATGATTTAAACACACATATAGGAAAGCATTCAGGTTTCTCTTAAATCTCAGTCTTATTTTTTAAAAAAATACCAAATTAATATGTAATACAGTCTGAGATCTATAACAAAACCCACTTTGCGACAGGGAACAAGTGTTGACTTTTGATACAAGACAAGATATATGAGGAAGACTTCTATATATCTTCTCATACTGTTCCTGTTCCACTCCTAATGATCTGGAAGGACAGTATGACCTGTCCAACAACCAGCGTATTTCCCTGTTTCAAGACCTCTGCTTCTTCACAAACAGGACACTTCCAAGCAAAGCCCCATCAGACACAGTACACACTGCAGTACAAACAGCTGTCAATTTAGGACACTAAGAGATCGCGCTATCATTAGCTAAACACCAAGGAGCTGAAGCGTCTACGAGAACGGACACCGTTCAAGAGAATTCAGCACTGACAGCTACTAAAGAATGGCCAGTTGAAGATGGTATCGAACTTGAAGTGGTGCTAGCCAGTTCAAATAGCAGAGCCACCACTTTGGCCAATAGTTTTTTAAAATAAAAACCTTTTTACAAATTGCAGTAGCGTATCTTTAAGTACATAGTTATTCTTCTGATGATAGTTCTCTTCCCTTAGTACAATACCAATTAATAGGTAAGACTGCTTTCCCTCTTTTATATCTTCACTATTTAAAATTTTCAGTGCATTTGCTTTTGCAATTACTGAGGCAGACAACATCCTTTCTTTTAGAAAATAATTATTGCTGTAATAATCTGTAATTATGGTTTATAACAGCAATAATCCCAAAGAAATCAGTCATTACCATAGATCACAAGTAATCATTAACTACTGTTAATGACCCATTTCTTGGGGATTATTGTTTTAGTAAACCATGACCGCATCACTATTGATACACAGAGCAAGACAGTATAATAAAATGAGATCTTAATATTACATTAACTTATTTTGTAACATTAAAAGCCATTAAACATCTAAATTTAACTATGTATATCTAGGGGATATAACAGTTATTGTTCAGTAAGAGCACAAATGTTTAGTTTGCAGAAAAGAAACACAATATTTAAACTGCATCAAATGTTTTCTACTGCATAATGGCAATCCCCAGAGCACTGACACTGAAAGACTCCAGCTGATTGTTTCCCTTTGGCTCCCCATGACTGGGGAGTAGAGCATAAATTCAGACTGCAGCTGGTCAATGAAATCAGGTCATTAATGAAAGTTCTCCCAAATAGAAGTTGATAGGTGTATGGAAGAAATTGGAATTAATAAAAAAAAAAAAAAAAAAAAAGATAAGTAGGAGGTCTTACATAAATTGGCGAAAAAATGGCTCCTACATAGAAGAAAATCAGCATATTCAAACTCAACAAATAATAGCATGCAAAGAAACAGCTGTATTAAGCAGTAACCTGTCTCACCTTTTCAAAACAACACCATTTATCCATGTAAAGATGCAACAGCCATAAGATAACTATATTAGGAAAGAGCCGGTAACAAGAACGAATGTTATCATCTTCATTTTCAAAAAAATGTTCATCAAGTTGCAGCTGGTTCCCACGAGGGCACCTGAGGCACTAAAATTTTGATTTTCAGCAATTAGTTGTTTTTACAGCTCTCATACTTATATTCTGAAGATGTAACAAGATGTTAAAACAAACACAGGAATTGCCAATGTATCCTATTCAATACAAAGACAGCCAGTGAAAATGAGGTGCAAGGTGACTGGGATCATTAACTCCTAGTTTGAGAAAAGGTCTAGTTACACCTGCCATATGATCACCACTCTTTTTCATATGCAAGTATTTGGTTATTGACACATAAAACACAGTCTAAGAATTAAATTAAATACTAACCTTCCTGAACTGTGATTTCTAATGGATTCCTACTAGAAGAGTGCAATAGTTTTTGGTAGTTTTGTGCATTTTGGTCAAACAACTGTACAAGAAGTGTACAGGTCTTTTCATATTCACACCTGCTAACTGTGCACAGTTGTTCCAGCTGTTGAAAAACTGTAGCTGTATCATCCAGTGGATCTTCTAAGCCATCTCTGGAATAGAGATAAAAAGTAGTCACTTAGCCACTATTGCTTAAAAGCTGTTTTCCCATCCAGATCTTGTACCATCACTGCTTTAAAAGCCTTAGCAGCTGATGAACAGAACAGACAGACATAAGATCTCATTTTATCCACATATGTACTCATACACATCCACACAAACACAGAACAGTATTCCATTTGCTCCTTCCTCTTAACACATACTTTAAAAAACAAAGAAGAGAGGAGATAAGGCTGGCATAATGAACAGAGAAAGGTAAATCCTGAAGAACTAAGGTCCACTGTACCTGAACAGAATACTAACAAGCAGCATCCTTCTCAGAGGACGATGGGAGGAAAGAACAGAGTACTTAGTAGAAATGGATTTTGCATATTCATCAAATTAAGCACAGGACCATGATATCAAAGCCAACAAGCAAGCTTCAGTAAAATTCCATGCAACTGCTTTATAAATCTTTATTTTATTCTGCTGTAAACAAGCTGTGACCCCATGGGATGTCTATAACAAAGAGACCAATAGCTCTTGCCATAAAGTGTAACTATACTCGTTACACAAATCACAACAGGAAAGGTTTATTCATCAGAATGTTATCCTCTTGTGGCACGGGAAAACAATCTACAGATAAATATCCAAAAGGCTATCAAAGCTAACAATGCTAACACCTAAACTTTGAAAAATATACAGCAGCTGAAAATCCTGATGTTCAAGATGGGCTGAAACAGACCTCAGGTATTTACAAATATCAGAAATAAAAGCTCTCCTTCTAGTTTGTAGAAAAACATCCTCTTGTAGACCATTTGTAGAAGAATCACTAGTTCTTCACTCACTCTTACTCAGAAGGGAGAATAGCTATTCAACCCCAAGAGGGCTAAAGTGACTTTACTTCCATTGCTCCAAGCTACTTTCTCTGTCTGAAACACGGCACGATGGCTCCTGAATGGAGGGTGACATTATTGACTATACTGGTGTGTAAGAAAAACAGTAATTCCAGAAAACAGGGTATGTTTGCAAAGATATCAGTTAATCTCCTTGGAGCAAACTGAAGAAGTCTTCATGCAATCAGCTCCTAGACATCCCATGTTTCTCAGGAATGGTGTGGATGTTTGATATTAAAGTCTACATTTGATATTGCTGTCTATGGAAATGCCACAACTAAAGATCTTCATCACAAAACAGAGTAACAGTCACTCAGAGCTAGGAACAGATACATACCAACTGCATTAGCAAGACCCTCTTAAGAATACTACAGATTGGTAGAAGAGAAGATCAGCACTTCCCTCATCTTTTCCCTGTTGGCTTCTTTCACAGATTTGAAAGCTTACTCCTCTGCAACATAACAAGGACATCCAGAAGAATCATTCAACAGTGCCAAAGAAAGAAACTGAATTTTCAGTGCTGATGGTGATGCTGATGAAGACAACAGCACATTTCAATGGAGCTGGTCATGTCAGATGGCCTGACCCAGCAGCTCAGCCCTAGAGTGCTTCAGTCCTGGAAGCTGAGATGGAATGTACCACTGAGTAGAGAAGAAAGCTCAGACACGAAAGTTCAACCCTGAGATTCCATTACAGAAAAGCTAAAAAAAGAACTTAAAAATGCCAAAGAAGTGTAGGCTGGTTGACAGAAGAACCAGGTAAACTGGCTCCACCTGCAATCAGCTGCTTGTCCGTCCCTGCCCTAGCACTGGAACTGTGAAAGCTCCCTTACGTACTATTAATTCTCGTTCCTGAGACAATGATAGAGAAGCTCAAGATTTTAAACCATTAGGAAGCCAGCCTTTTACACACCTAGGGTGATAACACACAGCCAACCCGACCAACCTAGTCACTAAACAGTAAGCTAACTTTAAAACAAAGATTACATGAATTGTAACCATGAGATTCTGGCAAAGATTAGACAAAAGGACAACAAGAGTGAAAGTTGAATGCACTTGTTCCTCACATAAAGAGAGCAAATGAAGTCACCTCAGTGATGTAAAATTGAAAAGGAAAAGCAGATGTGGCTTGTTCTGCAGTCCTGTATTCTGACACGAGATCCTACCAGCAGGAATTCATGAAAGCCCTTGGAGAAAATTAAATCCTTTAAACAATGTAAACACTTTTTTCTTATTTGCTGTATCATAGTGTGGGCTATAAGGTCATTTACTTAAAGTAGAAAAAAAGATTTAAACTAAGAAATTTTTAATTGGTCAATTTCAGTCTTGCCCCTCTAAACTGTTCTGTTTGGTCTCACCCTTTCTTGTGAGTGGGGTTCATTCTGCTTTCCCCCATTACTCGACTCTCTGTAACACTAGAAAGTGACTCAACACGAAAACATGTCAAAGCTGAACAATATAGTGAATTTAGATAGTCTTAAAAAAAGCAAGGGGGGGGGGGAATAAGCTTTTTTTGAAAACACAAAGGCCCATGAGAGGAAAAAAATTAGAATTTACATTTGATTTTGGCCTGGATTTAATAAGCAAAAGGAGTAAAATGGTAGCAGCCAATTAAGATAATCTAAAGAAATCACCATGGTAATCAGAACCAGAGTAGTTAGATTTTAAACACAGCCAAAATACAATATGCCAACAAATCAGAAAATTAAACATTCCGTATCACAGTTTTAAAGTTGCAATTACAAGTTTACCTTATAACTACAGGAACACATTCCAGTCTAGAAGTAATATAAGCTTTTGTTATCTCTGGTGCGTATGTATCTAAGAGGTGGGGTTCTGCCGTTTTCACAAAAGGTACAGACGCTACCATTCTTTGCCACAGAGTTAGCAAATAATGAACACTATTTGGAGCAAACTCCCAGTGCTACAAGAAAACAAAACATACTTCTGTTAAAGCATCCCAGTATAAAATTTTAGTTGTGAAACATGATGCTTTTCTCTTATAGTCTTATTTATTCACATAATTGCTGAAGGACAGAGCTGAGGCATACTATGGCACACATCACAGCGTGGATACAGAATTACTTGTAGGCACTCTCACCTCCTTCAAGTGAAATCCATGATTCAAAACTCAGAGCTAGGCCTAGATTCTTAACATGGTAAGATTTCAGTGCCAGAAAAGGGCCATTCAAAAATCCTAAATGTTAAGCGGAAAACTGCCTAGAGCCACCTAACAGGAAATATGAGGAACAAAAATGCATCTCAATTTCCTTTTCTCTTCCAAGCTTATGGAGCTGCCATGGGCAACTCAGGAATTCAAAGGTCAAAATCTTCTCCTAAAGGGTTGCTATCTTCAGCTGTTACTCTGAAGACCAGAGAAAGACCCTGGAATAAATTCTAAATAATAGTTGTGGTATTACTCAAACAGTGTGCATGCCTTCATCTTGGAGTGTTTTAAAAATAAATCTGGTAAAAAACATGGTGATATGTATCCTTCTCATACCAATGTAGGTCCCTCAAAAATTTAGACATCATTCCACATTCTGAATCCAGCTCACAAGGGAACATCAAACTCAGCAGCTCAGCATATTGGCAACTCTGTGTGTGCGTGTACACATATATATATATATATACGGACAAAGGCAGAACTCAAGAATATCGTCAGCGTAGGCACTTCGACGTTTACATGGGAGCACAGGTATAAGTATTTTAGGGTTGGAAAAAGGATGTAGTTTGTGTAATTTGTTGGATTTTATTTTTTTTTTGACGGTGAAGACTAAGGCCGGAGGATTAACATCCATCTATCCATCTATCTCCTACTTCAGTTGTCATTTTCTTTAAATTTTCTCCCATCACTAGACTTCATCGGAAGAGTGGAAACCAGTTCTAGAGAATCTAGAAATCTGAGTTACATCATTGCCAAAATATATTTTTATGTAAAGACAAGCTCACCACCTTCTCAAAAAACACCAACACAGAGAACCTGGATCAGCCCTCTTTGCCATTCAAGAGTTGAAAACAAGAGAATTCTTCTGTATATATTCTTACCTGTAGACTAGTAATAGTAAAATTTGCTATAAGCTGGATGACTTCTGGGTAATCTTTCACCATTACTAGCTCTCCTAGTTGATAGTTTGTCTTTAGCCGAGCCAAAAACCGACAGAATTCATGGTAATTACCTGGATCGGATAAACCCTAAATTTGAAAAAGCAAATTTTTAGAAGTTAAAAGCTTAATCTAATAGAAATTTTATGAACACTGTTGCTAACTGGGTGACAATTTTATATGCATAGAGGTTTTGCTTTGTTTTTAATAGAAAAATCAAAGCAAACACATGTCTGGCTGAAAGTGGGTTTGATAGATTCAGTAGATTAATCAAGACTGTAACCAGAAAAGCAAATCAACAACCGTTCTAGCATTTCCAATCAATAAAATAAAAAAAAAAAAAAAAAAAAAAGAGATACCTGTGGATTTTCAAGTATTTGTTTCACTCCTTTGATTAGATTACCAAGATATTTGGCACGTTCTGGATTGCTGAATAAAGACCTCCTTGTAGAAGCAAACTGAACTAAACAAGAAAGTGCCTGAAAAATAACAAAAAATACTCTAAGATTAAAAGAATTTAAACTTTCAGAATAATCCTTTCTTAATGCTTGGAGCAATCCAACCTACTGCTGTCTGTAGTTCATTCTGTGGCTGAAGATTATTTTTGCAGTAATGTCTTTATGTTCATTGAACAAAATATGGTTCAGTTTTTAAATTCCCTTTTATAACAGTTTCTGATTTCATAAAAATAATTGGATGGATGTTTTCTATGAGGCTGAGTAGTGCTGAACTATGGGAGGAAGGATTTGAATGCTTTCATATTTAGAAATGAAAACTAGGGTTGAACTCAAAGAAGAGTCATTGTGACTGGGCACTGAGTTAGGGGATTCATAACATGCTAATGCACAGAATAAAACAGGGTCTTTTGGAAAAGTACGCATGTAAAAAGACTATTTTCTGTAATTACTTGAGTGTAAATCACTATGTGTCACTTACTAACTGAGACAGCATTGGTGGAAGGGAATGATACAAATCAAAAAACAGGTCCAAGGTCTCTGGCTCCAGGAAGACTACGGAAAAAGATAAGTTGATTTTATATCACTCTCTACAAGCAATAATTAAATATCTTTAATAGATCATCTTCTATTTATCAAAAACAATGAGTGAGATATCACTATAGTTGAGAATAAACTATGAACAGATGCATTAATTAGTTCATTGTACAATATTAAACAAAGCACTATTCTCTTTTTATCACATTTAATCTATCGTATAGCTCATAAAGAATACTTCCCTTAAGCTGCAGATGACTCAATACTTTGCCAGTTTCTTACGGAACTCTGTTCTGTAATAATGCACATAAACTGATTTCTTCAAGTTACTACAGCAATATACCAAGACAAGACAGGTTCCAGATACTAAGGATTAGTTTAGTTTGCACTTAAACAAAGGTAAGTTTTTAACAAAAGCTCCACAGACTATTCTGAAGTCTACAGACTGATAAACAGAAAAAAATACTTTAAACACAAAGTTACCAATTCACTGTGGAATCACCTCAAATTAACTGTACCATTATCCTGGTTTATGAAGGGGTAACACAAGGGTAGAAAAAATTCACCAATAATTCATAATTAAGTAATCCCACAAATTTTAACATTTCAAAGTTGTTCCGTTTATAAGCATTATTTTATATGAAGACTTGTGTAAAATAAAGCATCACATAACAAAGGTTAATTTCCTTAGGCACTCTCTTTTTAATGACTAAAGGGAGATCCCTCTGTGGACAATTTAAAGTACCTAAATTAAAACCCTGGGAAAACCCATCCCTTTCTCCTTCCTAGGGGTTCTTGGGAGATTACTGTCACTTGCCCAAATTCAGCCTTTTGTCAGTATTCCCCTGCTTGCCATACGTTTCTGCTCTTCATCCCTCACACTGTAATTGGATACTATTGTAGATTAATGGAGGAGAAACTAACGAAGAACAGTATTGTTGAAATAAGGAGGAATATCAAAACACTACAGTGTGTCACGCCTTACAGTTAAGGCAGAGTTAAACCTCCCATCTTGGGTATGGAAGGCCGTGTAGCTGCTTTAGCTAGACATAACAGACTTCCTATCAGGCTCATTTATTTTGCCAAGAACCAGGATAAATTAGACAAGCAACTCCATGCTGCTAGTGCCAAACTGTATCCATTATCCAAGGTAATTTCATTAAAGCTAGCTTGGACATTGCATTGCGTTTGCCTGGCAAGGTTTTGGTAGTGGGGGGCTACAGGGGGGCTGCTGCAAGAAGCTGCCAGAAGCTTCCCCCATGCCTGATGGAGCCAAGGCCACCAGCTCCAAGGCGGACCCACTGGTGGCCAAGGCCATCAGCGATGGTGGCAGCACTCTGGGATGACGTATTGAAGAAGGGGAACAGCTGCTGCCCAAGAGCAGCCAGAGGAGAGGGGTGAGACTGTGTGAGAGCAGCAGCCCTGCAGCCCCCAGGTCAGGGCAGGGGGGGGGGCTCCAGGCGCAGAGCAGAGACACCCCACCCCCCACCCCCAACAGCCTGTGGGGAGCCTCCAGCCAGGCAGGCTGTGCCCCCAGCCCATGGAGCTCCATGGGGGAGCAGACCCCATGGCAGGGGGTGCCTGCAGCTCTGGGCAGGGCCACACGCTGGGGCCAGGCAGAGGGTGAGGACCCTCCCCTGAGGGAGAAGGAGTGGCAGGGACAGCATGTGAGGGACTGACCCCAGCCCCAGCCCCATTCCCTGGGAGGTGGTGGGGGGGAGAGAAAATCAGGAGTGACCTTGAGCCTGGGAAGAATGAAGGCGTGGGGGGAAGGTGTTTTAAGATTTAGTTTTATTTGCCATTACTTTACTCTAATTTGATTGGTAATAAATTCATTTTCCCCAGGTTGAGTCTGTTTTGCCCATGACAGTGACCTCCGAGTGATGTCCCCATCCTTATCCTGACCCACGAGCCTCCCGTTGTGTTCCCTCTGCCCTGCCCAGCGGAGGAGGGGGGCGATGGAGCAGCTTTGGTGGGCACCAGGCATCCAGCCAGGGTCAACCCACCACACTGATGTAAAATGTTGCTGCAAAGCAGTAACTGCACAATATCAGAAGTTGGAAGAATTCAGTTTGTCTGCTGATAATGTCCTGTTTAAGGACCACAGACACTCATTTGGTAAGGACTGTCCTGAATATTGGCGAGAGCTGATGAAAATGTTCAGGATGCTGTTTCCCTTGAATTGTATCAGGTATGCAGTTTTCCTCTTTTCTTTAAAGGTATGGCTCTGACACATGTCCAGCATGAAGGCAGGGAAGTAGAGACCGCTTGTTCCTGCATCAGGTCATCTAACTTAATGGGAGAAGCATCCTTCTTACACTTTGTCTTCTTCCCTCCCTCCCTGAAGTGTGGCCGTGCTAACCCACATAGGTGAACACTTAGTTCCCGTGACACTCACAGACCTGACCTGGTCTGTGACCTGCTGATGTGATCCAGGCCACCACAAAAATCCCACTTGTGGGATCTTTTGTGGGATCAAGCCAAACACTTGGCTGAGATCCAGGCTAGTATCATCCATTTGGGCATGTGTAGAGCCATACCTGACCTCAGCTGCATGCAAAGAACCCCAGCTGCACAATTCTGATGTCTTTTTGTTAAGGGACCTATATTCAGGTACATGCTGTATTATTTCTAAATTAGAACTCGTTATTCTGTATTCGTTTGTACCAAATGTTTAGATCCTGTGTCTGTTGCTATGACTTTTAGAGTATTTAAGAAAAAAAAAAAAAGGAAAAAAGAGAAATTCCAGGCTATCTCAAGTTTTACTGTCATGACGCTACCACTTGGTGTCATTTATATGTGTAACTTTGATACTTGAGCGCCTTCCTTGTGGACTTCCTGGCTTGTCTGTCAGTCTTTCCTTTTAGGAACAAATGTCTGAAATCGGGCCCTAACATGAGAAGGACCCTTTGAAAGCCATATGCGAGAATATAGAAGAGATGGAGCAATACCAGCATGTGCTGTCATGAACACATAGGCCAGGTTGTCAGCCTCCCTTGGCTCCCCTTCCAGCATGCAGCTTTCTCCAGTGCTGGAGGATCTTCTGATGGGAGACCTTCATGCTGCTCTGCATAATTAATGTGTTACAGGCAAAGCTGGGGATGGAACAGACAGTACGTTAAAGGACTGATGAAGAAAACTTCTGGCATCCACCCATGGCAGGATCAGCAGTAAAAAGCAGATGGCAGGTAAGCAAGAAGACAACGAGGTAGGGTTGGTCTTCTGTCACATCTCCATGTCCTGAGCTGGCTGCAAACCCACCTGGAAGTGGAGGGAAATGATAACCCCAAGGACAAGTCTTCCCAAAGCATCCCTGCAGGGCACGCAGCTCTCGCCTGTGCTGCATCCCTGACAGGCTGCAGGATAGCTCCTTCCTCGCTGCCACCGGGATGCTGGAACAGTGCGTCACTGCTGCTGGGGTCCCTAATGGTATATTAATGATAATAGCTAGCACCTGCCTTGTGCTGCCCCATCTGATGATTGCAATCCGTGGTTATTTCAGGTTAAATTGAAATATCTGAATTTTCAGGTTTGCAAGTGGTGTTTTTGATATCAAGGAAGGGTGTTTTGATGCCATTTAAGATTTTAGCCCTGAGTTCACCGGGGCAGAAATCACTGACTGGTGAAAGGAGAAGCCTGGTGAAGAGGTGATGTGACAGCCATGGGGCAACGCAGCTGAAGATTATGTCATTATGTCAGCGCGTAAATTAAGATTGCATAGGAAATCTTTATTGTGTCTGTAGCTTCTGATTGCTTGACTGCAACTGTGCTGTGCCTTTAACTGTGTTTAAAATGCAATTTCCTAAGTTTTGTAAAAGCTTACTAAAAAGAGAATTCCATTAAGGGAAACCATGTTGACTCCTATTTCTTCCTCAGTTCTCCCGGTACAGTTACTTCTAAATCACTTGTAAGCTTTTTCAGCTATGCTAAGTATTACATAGCATAGAGTTGAGCAGAGTAAAATGATCAATATTGTAATGGACTTCTCATCCTAGTACATGACAGAAATAATAAATGTCATGATATATGACAGCCCTTCTAAAGCCCTATGGAGCCAAACGAGATGCAGTAAGCATATATCTCCTACTTCCTACCCCTGTTTTGCTTCTCTGTGTCTGTCCTTTGTTTCCTCCCACATTTATTTCCTCAGTAATGGAAGACTGTAATTGAATTAAAAGCGACTCTGTACGCATGAGAACATGCTGTGGCTGCATTGCTCCGCTTCTACAGACCTGGGTGGACTTCTGTAACCCTAGTCTGCTTTGCCAGCTGCTCAGTGCCACATGGAACAGGTTTTTGGGTGGGTTTGACTAGTAGCCATGTATGCTTGTTGGCACTACACCAGGTCAATGTACATGCAAACAGCTGTTTCACTATTTCCATGTAGTATTCACCTTTCAGCTCCAGTCTGTCATTCGGGTCACACCAAAACTTCATTTTAAATTTTGATACTAGTTTCCATTTTCAAGCCAAATCAAAGAAATGTCTTAGCTGCATCTGTATGGCTGCTCTTGGCCGAGATGACTGATCAATTAATGATGCCTTTCTTCTGCCAGTGACACCAGCCACCACACTCAGTGGGTTTTCCTGCCTCTGCCGCTTCACAAATTCCTGTATATCCTCTATACTGCATTGCCAACCTGCCGCCCTTACAAGTAATTTCTTCTTAAAGATAGTAAGAAATGAACCAAACCAAAGGTTAGAAAATTAAATAAATGCTGTTCCTTCTCAGGTTTCCTGGGGATATTTTAAGTGGAGTAGATGGGAAGGGTGGTTTGTGATACTTAAGCAATCACTCTGCTCTCCTTTTTTATAACTTTGATGCCCATCAGGGTGCTATTGCTATACATACAAGTGATGCACAGGTTGCAGATTAACAATGTCTCTACTACAGGATGCAAAGGAAGGAGAAAACAAAAAGATTGCTATTTTTTCTGGTTTTGCTTAAATACTCTTGTCACATGCTACAAGTGTGTCGCCTTATATTTAAGTAAAGAGAAGAGCTAGTAGGAAGATGAGAAAAGAAATAGAAAAAAATCCCACTAATTTTAACCCAGACCAGCATTTCCAAATCAGCTGTAATTGGCTAGTTACTGCACCACTGTAGCAAAGGAGCCCTGCAAACTGCAGAGGCAGAGACCGAGCTCTTGCAGCTGGCCCACATGGGTGCTGCGCAGAGCAGGGTGCTGGACCAGGTGGCCTCCAGAGGTGCCTTCCAGCCAAAATTATCCTGTGGCTCTAAAAAAGGGGCTCTCGTGGCAGTCCAAATCCCCTATCCTCACTCCTGCGGTAAGCTGCACCACTATTTATTCCTATACCTTGTTTTCACACACAAGTCAATTTTATTATTATTGTATTTTAGTTAGCCTGCGGCAATCCACTTGAAAACACCTTAGTAGACAATCTGCTTTAATGTTAACAGGCTTGTAGGGGAGTGTATCCTAGTGAACCCACAGCTCAAGTAACCTCATATTTGGAAAACTAACTGTATCTTGCAAATAGGAAACTTTACATTCAAAAATAAGCTGAATGTATATGCTGTGGAACTGTATTTACTGTTTTTCAAAGGGGTGAGCTTTGCGGGAGCGAGAAAGAAGATGAATGACATGTTTTGACAGGTAAGACTATTGTTAGCACTACATCAATTCTTTTTTGTTTCAGGTTTTCTCATTTTCAGCAACAATTTAATGTTCTTCCTTATGAATATGAATGCAGGCATTATGAATGACACATCTCAAATTAAGGGAGAGATAAGAGCACTAAGAGGCTACATGCTTTTATTTTTGAAGAGTGAGTGTACAGGTAAAAGTAATCTTGACATTAGCTAATTTACAGCTCCCAAGACACCCAACTCTTACAGACCAGCAGCCCCTGGACATGAGGACAACCTGGAACAGCAACTGGAAGGTGTCCCCGGCCCAGGGCCGGTGATGGACTGCCTGTCCTGCTGCATACACAAACCTTTCCAGGGCTCGTGGCTATCACTACAAAACAAAAAAAACACCAAAACAAAATCTGACTTTTAATTCTGTTGTGGCAGATGTGCCGCCCCACGCGCCAATTCACACGGAGTCGTTCACTCCCATCACACAGCAGCTGAAAGAGGGTTCACAAAATATTGCTGCTCCCCGGTCCTCAGAGCCCCGTTGCGCGGGGAGCAGTAACGCACAACGGCAGCTCACCCGAGCCGGTACGTGAGCAGGAGAAGGGGCTGCTGGTTGTGTTTCGTTGGGGTTCTTTAAACCGAAGCTGCCAGGAGCCATCAGCCCGTGGCGCCCACGCAGAGGCACCGCGTTCCGCTGCCGCAGGGCCCGTCCCGGCCTCCCGGGAGCGCAGTGGCGGCCGCTCCCCGCCCGCCCCGGCTGCCCTGCGGCCCAGGCCCGGTTCCCAGCAGGGTCCGAGAGAAGAACGGCCGCCTGCTGCCTCAGCCAGGCCCGGCCCGCAGGGCGGCAGCGGAACCCCCGGTACTACACACCGTGCCCGGGGCTGAAGCGGCGGCCCGACCCCCCTCCCCTTGACGGCACCAGCCGGCCGGCCCGGGAGACGTCTGAGGAGCGAAGCGGGTCATCACCACGCACCGAGCGCCCAGGACGCAGGACCCCCGCCGCCCGCCCAACGACAGCCATTTCACACCGCTGCCCGGCCCCTCCAGACTGCGGCGGCAAGCAGCCACCTGCGCGGGCGGCACTGGCCAACCCTTCCCCTTAGGCCACCGGCCAGCCCACAGCGTGTGAGGGGACCGCGCCAGCCACGCACACACAAACCCCCGCACGCCGCCCCGGCCGCCTCCATTTCGCGACGGCGGCGGCCCTCGGTGGGTGGGGCTGCGCATGCGCGGGGGCGTGGCGGCGGGCTGAGGGGGCGTGGCGTGCGCGCGGGTCTCGCGAGAGTGCGCGGGCTATATCTGGGAGGGGGCGGGTACACCGCTTCCTTTAGTGCGCGTCCGCCCGCAGCGCCGCAGCCGCCCGCTCCCCGCGCCCGCAGGCCGAGAAGATGGAGGACAGCGCCATGGACATGGAGAGCATGGGCCCCCTGCGCCCTCAGACCTTCCTCTTCGGTAACAGGCTGCCGCCGCCCCAGCGCTGTGCTTCTGCCGCGCTCCCGCCCTCGCCCGCGCCCTCAGGCCTCGAGGCAGGGCGGCAGGCGGCCTGAGGCGGTGGGGCTCGCAGCGGTGGGGCCCGCGGCACGGCGCCGGCCTGCCGCCGCAGGGCATGCTGGATAATGTAGTCTGCGGGGGTGGGCGGGGAGGGAGACAGGGCCCCGGTGGGCGCGGGGCACGCTGGAAGCTGTAGTGGCGGCCGCGGGGCATGCCGGGAGCTGTAGTGCGGCGGCGGGCTCTGCGAGGCGCGGCCGCGGGGCATGCCGGGAGGTGTCGTCAGTGCGGCCTGAGGGGAGAGCGCAGGCCGCAGCCGGGGTCCGCACCGGGCCGTGCAAGGTGGGGATCGGCGAGACACCGGGGGCCAGGTCCCGGCCCCAGCAGACGCTCCCTTGGCCGTCCGGCAAGAGCAGGGCCGCGGGCTGCCAGCAGCGAGGCCGGTGGAGGGAGGGGAGGAGAGGGGAGGGGAGAGCCTGGGCGCCCGGCCTTCCCCCCACACACACACCGCCTCCTCCTGCCCCGGCCCGACTTTGCCCCGTACCGTCTCCTCACACCCCTCGCCCCCCTCCCCGCTAACAGCCCGTTCTGCTGCATGCCCCCCACACTCCCCCTCTCCCCCTCGGCATCACTGGCAGCAGTGGGCACAGACCCCAGCCTGCTCCTCCGTTCCCCTCTCCCCTGCTGAAACCCCTTGCCCCACGTTCTGGGGTGCAGCCACCCCTGCAATATTTGGGGAAGGTGGCGGCTGTGGCCCCCCGTGGCCCTGAGAGGGGG
>JAVJGJ010000061.1:46928396-46941665 GCA_035590215.1 Microhierax caerulescens
TGAGGACCCTGCGGGGACCCCCCTGGGGCCAGCTGGGCCTGGAGGGCTGCACCCCGTGGGGGTCCCATGCTGGGGCCAGGCAAAGGGTGAGGACCCTCCCCTGAGGGGTAAGGAGCAGCAGGAACAGCATGTGAGGGACTGACCCCAGCCCCATTCCCTGTCCCCCTGTGCTGCTGGAGAGGGGAAAGAAAATTGGGAGTGACCTTGAGCCTGGGAAGAACGAGGGCATGGGGGGAAGGTGTTTTAAGATTTAGGTTTACTTCTCATTAACCAACTCTGATTTGATTGGTAATAAATTAATTTTCCCCCAAGTTGAGTCTGTTTTGCGCATGACAGTAACTGCTGAGTGATGTCCCCGTCCTTATCCCGACCCACGAGCCTCCCGTTGTGTTCCCTCTGCCCTGCCCTGCGGAGGAGGGGGGCGATGGAGCAGCTTTGGTGGGCACCAGGCATCCAGCCAGGGTCAACCCACCACAGACATTTATACTAGACCACCATCTGCACTGCATAAGCCCAGGAAACCAAACCTCTAGAGTCCAATAGCCAAGATGCAACCCTTCTGCTGCCTTCATTAACAAGCTACATACTAGAGCACACTAAAAAACCACAATCTCAGTTTTCTCATCAGGAAGAAGTCAAGAGAAAATAAGACACGCTACAAATGCTGTACCTCTTCAATGTGTTGGTATGCCAGGAATGAGAACAGTATTCAGTGTCTAATTAGGATAATTTGATTTACTGTTAATATCTATGTTATAGACTACCTTTATTATTTCTGTCTGTGAAAATATGAATAGGAAAAGTGTGAAATAGCAGAAGAGGTTTACTAATAACTCACCAGCAAAAAAGTCTACTTCACATTAAAAATTATTTTACAGGTATTGTGACTAAGTTACACAATTCACTGGATATAGACTTCAGACTCCTAACAGTTATGATTCTTACTTGTTCTCCAGTTTGTTGGAATCTGCACAGTGCACAGGTCATCTGCAGATTCATCAGCTGAATTTCCAATGAAATCAAAATTAAGGCAGTTTAGTACAAGCTTCAATAGTTGCATTGCTAGACTTTGTTGCCGTTGGTCCTGAATGGTTAAAGGTTTTGCCATAAGCTAAGGAGAAAAGAAATCTTGTTAGACCACCTGCACAGAACATACTTTTAAAAAAATTTTGCAAAGGAAAATGTTTGGATACTAAACTGCACAGTTTAGAGCAAAAGAACACACGCTAAGAGAAAAACAAATCCTTCAACAATAAAAAAGCAGTCTTTCCCTAAAGGCAAGGGGAAAATCATTACTACCACCTCAGAGGCATCTACCACGTCAGGCTAAAGCTCCCAGACTCGTATGTGATTTTTAAAAGCCTAGTGATTTGTAAAACCCTTTTGCATAAAATACTTCCAGGTAAAACTCAGCATGCCATTGATACTGTTTGTTAAAACAGTGCTAACGTTCACTGCAAAAATTAAACTGTTAAGGTTTCATGTTTTTCTCTCTCAGTTACTCCAGACCAGTGTGGAGTAGGTATCATTTAAGGTCATATGAGTAAAAAAATATCTCAGTAATTGGTTATTTTTCAGTTTGATGTCCAGACTGCTAAGAAGTACAAGTTTCACAGCATACATACTCAAAGACTTGTCCTTTGGCAAGTCTAGAAAAAACTGGTGTTAAAACCCAATGAAATTAACAGTCTGTAATCTGAATGTAACAATTTACAACACCTCTATAAATACAGCAGTCTGTCTCTACTGCTTTATAATTCCTGTAGTGTCAGAATAAAAAGGCACTTTGTAAGCAAAACACTACTACCTCAAGATGACACATACTATATAAAGTCAGTGAAAACAAACATAAAATTCATTAGTCACTGATGCAGATCATGAACATTTAAAAGCAATTTGACATTTCATCTAGGAAAACAATAAAATAAATGCAAATGCAACAACTTTATCTAGTTCATCTACTCCTTATTTAGATTCAAAGTCACATCTCTTAAGTTCATTAACAAAAAGTTTTAAAATTTGTATGTTAGCAATTAAAATCAACTGTGTGTCACTAGATGCCTCATGAACTTGACAACTGTTGCACCACATTAGAATTGACATTAAATTATGAATTCAGCTTTGAAATCAACATTGAATTTCTGTACATCTTGTATAAACATAACCCGTTTTGCCAACAATCCTCTCTGTAACTTTTAAACTCTTGGAAATATTGCAGTGATTCCACATTTGTTACTTGAGTGTATTTTTCAGTGTATTATAGACACTGAAATATTTCTAAACCCAGTTTCCTATACTGATGTTGGCATTATAAATATACTAATTATAACTTTCTTGTATTTCTGTCTGAAAATCTGTGTGATGTCACTCACACAAATGTTTCAACATATGAGACACCAAAAAAGTACCCGCAGACCACATGAACTTGAAGAAAGCCAGGAAGCAGCTGCCACAGGATACAGGTTCTTACATACAGATTAACTGTGTAGTGGTGTTTATTATATCCAAGAAAATTCTTCCCAAAAAATCAAATTCTTTTAGATTATATGTAATACGCAATTCCAACAGATTTAAAACATCCTGTGTACATTAGCAAAGCATTCCCTCTTCAGTGATGAGGGCTTACATATTATTTAATTGCTCTCTATATTGAAAAAAAAGATACTGCTGGTCACCTGAGCACTGGTAGTTGACCACATGTGCCTTTTAAACTTATTGCACATGTGAGGTAAAACATGCTAGCTAGACTAAAAACATACTGTGAAAGAACTCTTAAGGTAACACAGTTTATTTCATTTTTTACAGCAGTACCTCAATCACATATCTCAACATTAAGAATTATTTCTTTAGCCAGAAAGTAACTGCTACCATTATCTAATGACCCACAGTGATGGCATCTGTACTTGAATTCTTAGCTTAAATGCCTCTGTCCAAATTGCAACACCTAATTCAGTAGTTTTTCACGAAAAACTGAATAAACCAGCACTCCCAAATAAGTCAAAGAATAGAAATCTGGCAACGTTTAAAAAATAAGCTGCTCTCAAAAGCAAAAAGTTGCTTGATGTTAAGAGAAACAGAACAGGACCTCATGGTGCCACTTCCACTGCAATGGAAGGTCTTGATCAGCACAAGATGGAAAGTGCAAATTCCAGCTGTGATTTCCGTTCAGCCTACGTGGTCCTGAGACACCTAACTTTAGAGCATGCTGTTCTTCATCACCTCCTGTCAAGGGTCTTGGGAGGCCAAATTACCCCACAATGTTACAGAGAGGATAAAGGAACTAGTGAAGGAGAAAAACACCTTGACCAGATTTGACTGCGCTGCAATACCACAAGACAGACAATTTGTCTATCCTCTTGGTTGCTCCTAGTTCAATTAATAATTCTTTTAGCAAATACCGAGATGGTAGGCCCAGCAAAACTAAGATACAATTAAATTAAGAAAAACATCAAAAAAAGACAACAAGCTCAGAATCTGTATAGTTCACCCTTTACAGCAAGATATAAGAGAGATGGCACAGGCAGAAAGATTGAGAGACAGACAGCAAGAGATATATGGAGAGAAGATGACTGGAATTCTTGTCTTTGAACGTGTTTTGGTCACATGAGCTTAACTGGGTGTCACGTAATCCATTTAAGTACACAATTCATCAACTCACAAAATAAGTACTCAAACTGGGGCAATTATGTTGACAATTTAGGTTCAATTATGAAGACATGAAGAGCCTCACCTCCTTCAAAAGAGAACACGCAAGCATCAGTATGTCCTTTAGGGAGGTGTCACGGAATGAGGTAGCTATTTTACGATGTTTTGCTGAAGGTCTCGAATAATCAACCTAAGAAAAGTTAGGACAGAATAAACAATGCTCCTTCTTTGCTAAAACTAGATGATAAGTATACCTGGCAGATTAATTATCTGAGACTAGAAATGAAAGCTATAGTCCAGCACTAAATACAAATCTTGACAGCTTCCTCAAGCGCCTCTTTTTTCTTCCTTTCAGGGTTGTCTCTCTGGATGGAAAGGTCTGAGGCGCTTCCTCAGGTTAAGATGTAAGCAAAATAAAATCATTAGCAGAAATACAATTGAAAAGGTTGGTAATTCACTTTGCTCTACTAGTTCTAGTGACTGCGATGAGAGAAACTTTACCCTGTATCAGGTATGGTATGTATCTGGTACAGGTAGATTCCCTGCACTAAATTTCTTTTTTCTCTTTATACTTCAGTAGGGAAGACGGTGTGTTAATCCCTTCATGTCTAAGAAATGTTCCTCCAAACATTTTTATGAAGGACAGAAACATTCAACACACAGCTTTATTAGCAATACATGCATCCCTGGCAGAAGGAAAAAAACAACCAAACATGCTTACTAGATTCATTTCCTGAGTCAGTTCTGAGAGAATCATTACTCCTATTATATAATGGTCCACAGTGCCCTACAGAAAAAAAGACAGCATTGCTCAAACATCACGGCTTGCAGTTAGCACTTTCCAACATTTCTAGAATCAGACTGTATTAGTATTTTCAAACGTTCCTTGAATCAAGAACAACTTTCAGGCCAATATATCCTAAGCTGTTTAGAAGGCTTTCATGCCAAATTCTATCAACACAAATAGAACTAGACCTTCAAATTCCCTAACCAGCTCTGAAAACACCAAAACCCTCATTGTAAATTTTAAGAATTGTGTGATAACAAAACCACAACTGAAGACAGACTCTTTAAGTAACCACAGTCTAGAAATTCACTATTAGACACTTCACACAGGTCTGTTCAGTATTTTCAAACTGGTAAGGCAAGCTGCATGAAATCCAAACCATTAAAAAATAATTAAGTCATCATGGATGAAAAAGATCACAGGACATCCTACAAAAAAACCCCAAACCCACAAAAGCTTTTGAAATGCTAACTATAAAAAACCCCCACCCAATTCTCTTTTCTTCACAGAGGTGTACAGTGCAATAGTTTGAACTGAATGATGCAGCCCGTCTCTGAGAACTTGTGTCTAAAAGTGAGGCAGTAGCATCTGATGGTGTCATCTGAACATCAATATTTAAATTCTTGGAATGTTTTGAAATTTAGCTACAATGCAGAATTTTGCATTTGTTTAATAAAATTTAGCTGTCTTCACTGAGCTACTACAAAGCATTTATAGAGAAATTAAATCTGCTTTGTTAAACACAATTAAAACCAACCACAGTTAGGCCTTGCCATTGAGTCAGGGGGAAGCTAGCTCTCCTTTCACAGCTATAGTTTGCAGCCTCGACTCCCCTGATGTCCAAAAAGCAATGTCATCCCTATCAAAATTTTCCTGGTATTTGTCAACAATCACACTCATTTTTGCAACTCTGAAGATCACCCAACGTCCAACTAACAAAGAATCTGGCAATTTACCAAGAGACCTAACTTTTTGCTGTCATGTATTTTGTATTACCATTTGCCAAAGCAAATCAGAAGAGAAAATTTCAGAGAACTCTCAGGCAACATTTGTATTGCTGCCCTATCTGCATGCAGGAAGATGAAACATCCTATACTGTAATATTTCTTTTACATTTCTTTTACACAACTTTCTTTTACATTTCAAATTCTTAATGTAGTCTATATGAATGTTCCTTAGATCGCACAAACCTGCAAAAATGGAAAATGCAACCTCCCCTTTTCCACAGGTGTGAAAAGCTGCGTGGTGAATTATGAAGGAGTTGGGAACTGAACTACAGACCCAGCTGCTAATCCCTTTTCCTGTATTAAATCACATTCAAATTTACACTGAATGAACTTCAATCTGGAATGCTAATGCATATGTATTTGAAACTACCATATGCTAATTATTAACATATATTAGTATTGCTTAGGGATTATTTTTTCAATTTTTATCTAAAATTTAATTCACTAGTAGATCTATGGCTTAATTTTCTTTTCTACAGGAATTCTTAATTTAACTAAAGAAATCTCTTAAGAAGCTAAATTTTGTATTTAAATCTCTATTTTTAATGAGCTACACACTGAAAAGTCACATTGCAATAATTTTAATAATAAATGTAAAATCCAATTACAGTACATTCATAAAAATAACTGCAAAACGATGGAGAAGTATACTTGAGTTTCTTTTTAATAAACAGAATATTGCAACTTATCTTTTATTAGACATTCCCAATGTAACTCAAAAAGTACATTAACTTGAACAGCGTTCTAAACAAAGTAAGACTGAAAAACAAATGAGAAACTCATTGGCAAGCAACATAAACTATTAACTTCACGTTTTCTTGCTGAGTTGCCAGGATCACCAACAAACACACACATAATGGATCATTTTGGAAGTATATCTCCAAATAGTTTAAATTTTCTGATTATTTTTTCTCAAAATAAGTACCAGTCTTTTTTAAGTTCACAGAGACACTCAGAAAGAGTGTATTAACTTTTAAAGCAGATTAGCCATCTCCCAGAAAACTTACTAAGAACCATTTTATACATGTTAAATGTATGAAATAACCAAATCTGCCTAATAACCCACGACATCCAATCAATTTCTCCAAACTTAATTTGCAGAAGATGCTGTACATCCTACCTTTAGGCACTGTGCCTGATGGTACTTATTCTAGATGTGACATGTAAATTTGCATAGTGAACAGTCCACAGTGACATTAGAAGAAATTATTTCCAATTTTCAAATACTGTGTACCAAGATCGCCTCTTTATCCTGTAACGCACTTTCTTTGTACCAGTGACAGAACAGTAAATAATGTGGAAGGAAATGTAAAACAAGAACATTTCTGCCTCATTGAATTACTGGAAAGGGAAGATGAGTGATCCTTTGTCCCAAACTTCCCCATACCCCTACCTAGAATGCATAATTCCTGTGATATGTTAAATAACATAAATTTATTATCTGTCTCCCTGTATTGTACAGCATAATCCTAGGAGAGACAGAATGTTTTTTTGGTTTTTATTCCACTCCTCTTTACATGTAAGGAAAGAGAACATACATACATACATGCAGGTATCTAAGTATCCATGCACACACATGGATCATCAGCTTCTCAACGTCAAAAAAGATTGGGGCAAACTAGGACCACAACCATATAGCAAATACATACAGTGTCTTGCAGTTCTGTATACCACAGTTCTGTCTTTACATTATCTTTATTTTATCTAACTTTATCTGAAACTTTATCTGAAGTTTCGTTGGTAACTTCAGAAGCCAGGCTATCTAGTGATTTTTGCTAAGAATTTAAGTGCCAGTGGAGTCCCACAGCTTACGCTGAAAAGCAATTAATGTAAGACTGTAACAGTGAACATTCCAACAAACAGTTTATAAAAAGGTATCTTTTTGATCAACCCACCATGACATCCTTTTTTTCTAGAACTAGTTCTAGAACTGAACAGCTTGGCACAATTTTAGCAGTTGCTATTACAAATACCACAATCAGATTAATTCTTTAAAACATTTGACAGTCTTACTCTTCAGATGGTGCAGTACCAGTGTCTCTAACCACGTAACTGGAGCTAATGCTATTAGAAATCTGACTCCACATCAGTTCAAAAAAATTAAAGCATTAAATAGAATGGCTTGACAACTGATGTTTTACAATCATAATGAAACAGTGCTTTGGATAAACAAAACCAACAAAAAACCATGACAGCGCTATGAATGTTGTGAGGCATCCAAACCCACAGTCTCACACAAGTATCAAACCCATCCTGGTTCTTCACTCTAAGGCAATCTTCTGTTTTAGGCAATGCTCTTCACACTTTTTCCACTCAAGTGTATAAAAACTAACTGACATTAACATGTCAATCACTAAAAATAAAGAGGTCCAAACAGAAAAAAATGGCAGAAGTGAACAATTATTTCCTACCTGCAAAAATTTTTTTACATCAGCAATAACGTCTCTGAAGATGAGCTGATCTTTTAGTACCTCAAACCATCCTAATTTTGTAATTTTAGCAATGACTTGAACAAGAGCTTGGATGACAAAAGGAGCCAGTTTGGGTTGAGATGCTACATAGTTCAGAATGTAATTTCCTGTAAAGAAGCATTTTAAAATAAGCAACACAAGTCTTCTGTAAAGAAAATTAATTAAAACAGTTCTAATAGAAACCTAAGGCATGGATTTTTTAAAACCCCTGTATTTCTTATCTTTAGTACAATAACTAAGTTATACAGCTAAATGTTCATAACACAAAGCATGTTACAGACATGATCATTACTCTAGGACACACATGACAATTTGTGAATTCAGAGAAGTGGCAGGTAAAACAAGAGTAACGTTCAGTTATGGTCCTGTATACTGGGCACTGATTATTTCACTGTAGCAGCAGCTTTCACAGCCAACTTAAAACAACAGAAGTTTTTTTAATACAAAAGACCCTACTGAATGTTCTCAATTCAGTCTAGAACATTGCCTTGAGTAACGCACGCTGCAGCTACAGAAATTCCTCTCTAACTAGAAGGAAGTTAACCCGTTTCAAAAACTGTTGAAATGTATAATATTAAAGTTGATTAGTTGATTTTTACCTAAAAAACCACTGAACTCTTATCAGAAGCAGATCCTCAGCCATGTATTCAGAGTACTACTATCCACAGACCTGATATAACAGTGCAGATTTTCTAAAAACCTAAATCAAATCATATTCCCCTTGTGCAAAGCCTTTCATTGAAACTTAACACATACTTGCTTACTCTTACAAGATATACTGCAAGCAAGAACCTGCGCTGGCATGACTTTCACAGATGTTAAGAGCTGATCATGAGCAATGTTACATCTAAATGACTGGCGGGTATACTAGCGTATCTGCAACTTCCATTCTTTACAAACACGTACTAGCCTTTAGCGTCTTGTGGGATAAATACAAAATCTATCTTGAAAAAATTAATGGTTTTTTTGAAATATGAAGTAGTCTGAGCTAACATCTTTATTTATTTTCATTTAAAAACCAGGAAATGCTCTTTGTAAGCTCTCAGCAGAGAAATGAGGAAAAAATCTATCACCTTTATGTTCACTCTCACAATTACTACCTTATGAATAACAGGCTTTGTAAATGGAAAGAACTAGAGAAAAAACAGAACATCCACTGAATGATTGGTGTGTTAACATGAAGTTTTACATCCAACTAATAATAAAATTTTAACCACAAATGTTACTTACGAATATCAATTCTTTGTTCAATAGGTAAAGGAGATGCCCTGCCTACAAGCTTAGACAGGCACGTTGCTGCTAGAAGCTGAGCATAGGATGTCTACAAAAAAACATCAAAAGACATTATTCAAAAACAGGCAGAGGAAATAATTCAAAACTTGATAAATAATCAATAAAGCAGACTGGTTATCAGGTTTTGGTTATGTTTGAGTGCACCAAAAATTTATAAAAGATGTATTTTAATAACAACTTTGTTTCAGTACAAACAAACATAAATTACAAAACACTAATAAAAAGTGAAAACCTAGAACTATCATCCCTTTTCATGGAAACCATTCATCTCAAAGTAATTTCACTATTCCGTGGAGTTCTTCATGAAACCTATTTTTAAATCACTTGGTAATTTAGAACCATGAGATTATTATCATGGGTCCAGCCCTGAATTAAAGATATTTTTTCATGTGTTTCCTCTTTTTCTTTCTTTTTTTGCATTATTTGAAAAACACAGCAAGAAGTATGCTACACTCAGCTTGGACCATCAAGTGAGAATCAGCTCCCCCATCACTTTATCCAGAGTTCAGCATGAAATCCAACACCAAAAATGAAACTGACTAATGATAAAAGAATGGTTTAACTAACAAACAGATAAAGAGTTTAGGGAATTTTTTTAAATACTTTTTCATTTTAGCTAAGAGCCAGAAACAAGCACAAGGTGATGTTCAAACACCACACCACACTGTGTCCCAGCACCACTCTACAGCTGACACAATCCCTGATCACAATCTTTCTGAAAGTACTGAAAGCTAAGATGCTTTCCCTTTTTGTTCCTGACACCTCCAATGCAAGGTATTTGTCACTCATACAAAGGCCACCTCCAAATGAAAAAACTTCTAGAATTGTTTATGAAACAGAGTATGTACAAAAAAAGAGAAAAGCATTTTGCCTTTATTGTACTGACACAGTAATGGCCACGACTGAGAAACCTATGTGAGTTTCCACAAGCATAATGACATTTATGGATAACACATCTTTCACTTACCGTTCCTTGTTCCAATAGAAGCTGGCATTGGCTAAGACATTCTGGGCTATCGATAAGTTCCAAAAGTACCTTCTCAGCTTGCATTCGTTGTGCTAGATCAGTTCCTTCATATAAGTGGTTACATAGTACTTCCAGTTCTGCCAGACTCTGTTCGGAAAGAACACAAGTGAAACTTCCATGAAGACTCTTCAACCACATCAGGTTTCTTCAAGTGTTTATAAGCCTAGAAACTACACCAGTAACGTGAACTGCTACCTGCTAAGTATTCCAGTTGATTCACATTTAAATTACCAAAACCGAGGAAGTTTTCTGTGACAAGAAGCCAAAAAAAGAGAACTCTGAAAATTAAGTTGCTATTTCTTATTCTCTCAGCTACCAAAGTATTTTTTAATATGGTTCAATCTTTCTGTTTTTCTGAGTCTTCAGATAGGAAGTCCATGGCTTTTCCAAGGAGAGATGAAAAGACAGAGAACAGTGAACAGTTTGAGCTATGTTGCTTGGAAAACTACCAGCAAATTTCATTTTAAAAGCTGTAATTACTCATCAAATGACTACACCTGGAAAAAATCAGCATTGCCTATATCTGTTGATACAAATACTAGCAAATAATGGGACAATTCAGAAGCTACTGTAGCAACAGAAGAGCTAAAATTCCTCTCCACTTAGAAGCTGAAAAAGTTCTGTTTGGTAAAGAAGGTGTGTGTGTGGAATACCTCTCTCCCATGCTAGGGATATGATTTATATCTACTAGTCACTGTCTCACAGGAGAGATTAACCCTTTAAGCCTGTTTCAAAATCATTACACAAACAGATGTTTTAGAATCCATCAGGTTCCCCAAACCACGTTATCATTAAAAAAAACCAAACCAAACCCAAAAATGAACACATGGTCTTTTCCCCATTTTTGTTGTTGTTATGCATGTGAAATCCCTGGCTTTGATCAGCTTTTTCTGAATTTTAGTAATGATGACATTTTAAGAGTCCCTGATCTTTATTCAGTCCAAAAGTAGCCATGTACTTGTTCTTTTGGAGGAACGTTAAGAAATAGCACATTTGCTTCTGGAATGAACAGATCAAATACCTCAAAGGCTGAGCCCAACACAGACATCCTTTGTTTCTGTTCTTCCCCCACTACGGTTAGAGAAAGTGAAGGAAAAATAAGGAACAGGTAACAACCCCAGCAACACAATTTTAAATGAAGCAAGATCCATGCAAATTAAAGTGAAAATTAAGACTCATAAAATGCAAGCAGCATACACATTAGGGAAAATGTAATACAACACACAGTTGGGGTAAAACATGGGAATAAGGACATCTAGCAAAGATAGTCTTCAGATGGAAATTGCAATGCATGTTTCCCTAATGGAACAATTCCAATACCATCTGAGAAGCATGAACCAAATTGTCACATCATAATCAGCAAAAGTTAAAGACTCTCCTATAGCTGATGTGAAAATTGACTTTCAAGACTGGACAAACTTGGCAATAAGTTTGAGAAAGTCCAGAATAAAACTGGGATATCAACCCTGTCACTAAGGTTGAAATCACCTGTCTACTAACTGGCATTAAATTAGCAAAACATTTATAAGCAGCTGGCTAAGCAATAATATATACACAAAGAATTAACAGTGGATTTACAAAGAATTAATAGTGGATTTCAAGAATTTATGTACTTGTAAAGCACTGTATTAATATATTAAGGTTACACTGAAATTTCAGCTAAGAATCAGAACTAATTTCTTATTGACAAGTTAAAACTGTGAAGCATTTTACCTGAAGGACAATGAGGGAACTTTTAAAGCAAGCCTGAACGAGAACGAGGTAACAACGCTCAGAGACAAGCTGGTTTATCAGATATTGAGACTGATGACCTGCAGCACTTTGAAATGCTTTATCTGGACACGTTTGGTCCCAGGAGAATGTTATGACAAATTTTCTTATTGGTGGGTTGGAGGTACGGCCAGAAATCGCTCAGAATTCTCAGGCTGCCAAGGACATTGTTACATGCTCTCTAGGTTGCATTTTATGTGTAGTACTAAGGAAACATGCTGATTTTCCTTGATTCTGATCATGAAACCAAAAAGTGCAACTTGAAATCAGCAAATACAACCACGTGGATGACAGCAACTCAGCTGAGCAACAGATATTATTTAACCTTATCAAGAAAAAAATACCTGTTAGAAACCAATGAGAAGTGAAAAACTGGCTCTCTATATTAGGTATACACTTCCTTCAAGAAAACAGCCGACTGCCACAATCCTTTTTTTATAGCACGGTGGAACACGTGAAACTGATGCCTTCAGATACCTCCTTTAACTCAAATCCTTATCAACAGCTGAAAGGTGATGCCTAAGAAAACTATTGTGTCAGTGAAGAGGACCTAGCAGTTAGATGCTGGCTGCTTTAAGTGAGTCAGGAGTGGAAACAGACTTGTATAAAAAGTGGCATTTTCGGTCACAAAGTGTAACTTTTTCCAAGAAACAGAAGGGCACCCTAATGAAAAAGGTTAGATACCGTGAATTTTTTTTTCCCCCTGCTTGTCACACTTTCATAATAGTCAAGATTAAGTTAAGTGAAGTTCTCTAGATCCTTCTGGTCCCACCTCTCCAGCTCTCCGAAGCTGCTGGCAGCTCCTACCAGGCTGTGAAAGGACCAAGGGCCAGAAGCGCCGGGGCCGCCCCGCGCAGCCCACCGGGCAGGCGGCCAAGGAGCCCAGCACACTGGCAGGCAACCAGGTAGGCTCCTGATCAAAGTTCTGCTGACACCGACAAATTCCCACAGACATTTTGATTTTAATCAGCATTTTCTGACTGAAAAACATTCTATTAAGAAAGTTCCAGCTCTACGCGAGAGCAACAGGACGAGCATCACTGCTGAAACACCACTGTTTTAAAAAAAAAAAGAAAAAGGAAAAAGAAAAAAAGCCATTTGGGTATGAGGTGGTAACAAAAGGTATCTTAGTGGTCCTTTTATGTAGCATGCCTGGCACCCAAGTATTTAAATAAACGCCTAAAATGGCTTCTCTCACGCTGCCCAGGCTCGCTGCCGGCCATCCCGCCGCCGGCGAGGGGCTCGGGCCGGACGCCCCGCCGAGGGTCC
>JAVJGJ010000061.1:46942475-46968862 GCA_035590215.1 Microhierax caerulescens
GCACCGGCCCCGCCGGGGCCAACGGGCGCCGCGCGCGGGAGGCGCCATTTTGTCTGAGTAGCCCCCGCGCGGCCGCCTGGCGCTCCTGCCGCTCCGGGCCGGCAGCCGGGCGAAGGCGACTGCCCTGACTGGAAGGGCCGTGATTGTCGTTTGGGACCGCGTTCAGGTGCTGCTGGCAGTCTGCATTTGGCGCTGCGCAGGGCAGGTTTAGACACCGTTTCCCAAGAATTTACTCCCAGGTTGTGACAGCACCAGCGAAAGGAGAGCTTCCCTCAGTGAACGTCAGAGCTTCAGATCACACAGTCCACGAGAGATTGTAAAAATAATCCCAGTTTCACAGCCAGCAGTTCACAGTTTGCATGGATGTAATTCAATATACCGGTAATTTCCAACGTTTATAAATCAACAGTCAATAAACACGAGCCAAGCCACCGTGGCGCTGCGCTATCTGTGCTTTTTGAAAGGTCCAAACCAAAGCCTGTGGTGCTGAGGTGGTTGTTGGGGCAGCATCAAAGGCTGGTGCATTCCCTGTCATTAGATTGACATTAGATTTAGGTTGTTTTCCTAAAAGGTGACACTGTTGGGTGATACTGTTCTGCCTTTGGCAGAAGTTGGTGAGGTGATGCAGTGCGGGTTGCCGAGCCTGGCAAAGACTGCGTGCACGTTCACTTTTGCATCATAAGCAATTGGACAGCAACAAGCTTTTGTCACTAATGAAGAAACCTAAGAAAGGGCCAAAGAAAGAGAAGCATTTCTGTATTCCTCGTCCTGCTAAGGGCGAGCAGTGGGTCTATACAGTGTGGAGCTGGACAGCTTTCTTCACAAGATACTTCTGGAGTTGGTGGCATGGGCAGGAAGGAGGATTAAGTAACGATAAAGTGTGATGGAAGGGAGGCAGTGAGGACTGCTGCTATAGCCAGCTGACAGCATTTATGGGTATTGTACCCAAAAAGCTTGACATTTTTGTTGGGCACACTGCTGTTTGATGTTTTAACACAGCAGGAAGAATTTTTGGCTTGACCTTTCCAGCTCTGAACGCCACGATGGTCAAAAGTCCATGTCGTTTTTTGCGCTGGTTAACAAATGATACAGGGCCTGGGCTGTTTGTGTAAGATTATTCATGTTTCCCTGCTGTTCCATGGCCCACAGGGGCCAAAAGAGGCCCAGACTGGTAGAATTCCTCTGGAAATGGAAGCTGCTTTAGACCTGGAATGCAAAAGTGCATTGGGTGTATTCCTAGCTGAATTCGCCTTCTAGCAGCGAGGTCAAGAAATTACTCTTCATACATGAACTATCACAGTTGAATGATGATACCATCACTGAACCATACACTTTTGTACAAAATACCTTTAGTAATTATTGGAGAATGAAGCAAAATCAAAATGGAAGATGGTTTTAAATGGAGTCTCTTGCTTTGCCCTCACAACTGACTTTGGTGGCTGGCACTTCCAAAAGTCTAATGGATTGTTCTTGAAAAACTGGCTTAGATTACCCAGTTCCCTAATGACTGCCTCAGTCCTGGCATATGCCTTAACCCAATTTTTCATCCTTTACCCTGTGAAGATGCAGAATCGTTTATCTATAGCCATAGTCTAAAAGAAAGGAAAAGTCACAAAAATACCAGGAGAAGAATAAAAGGACTGGTGATACACAGAAGAAATGAAACCAAAAGGATTTAAAAGGAGAGCAGAGGGGCAGATCAAAACGGGAACTCCTGGGACTGAGGAATAGGGAATGAAATGGTGACTTGGGGTGAGAAAAGTCAGCCATAAATTATAATGCAGAAAATTTGGGATACACTCTGATGCAATACAATTACAAACTGTCCAAAAAAACAGAAGCAGCTTGCCAATAGGGGTCGAAAAGGTAAAATGAAGCTTTTGCATATCCTTCAGAGACCTTGACCATGTGAGCAGAGCCAAGCCTGTGCCACTAAGCTATGCAAAGACATGCAGAAATTAGGTTAGTAAGTTAAATAGTTCAAAAGCTGAACATAATCTGTGGACAGCATATGTATCTAAGTGTGAGCGAGAGCTTGTGGCTTCTGCAGCCATGAGCCATTTCCAGCTTATCTGAAACTAGTGTGGTTCTTCTTAGCCAGAAACACCTGCTGCCCTCCAGCCTGGGCCTCCTTTCTGTGCCAATGGATGAGCATGAAGTTGAAAGCACAAAGCTGGTACCATGAGGTAGGCCAGGAAGACTTGCTCAGCAGTGTGCTCAGCTGCATAGTGCAGCCACGTGACTATTTGTTATTTTGTCATCGGTTGAATCATTTTAATCTCTGAGACACAGGCAATTGCATTTCTGTATCTGATTTCTGACAACTATAGCCTGATTATTTTAAGGGGGACCCCCCCACACTGTCTAGCTAAAGAATTAGTGGATTCCTAGACTAATACCTGACATAACTCCTGAGATTTAACATGGCAAGTAAAAATGTTTGATTGTGAAACTACCCCAGACTATGTCAGAGTCCTAGCCCAATGGAGAAATCTGCATTAAGGAGTGTAATTGATTTAACAACTTTTATACAATTCCTTTGTCTTTACACGGTGCGGGGAAATGACAGAGTGAAGATGCTTGTGTGGCAGGATTGACAGGAGGAAGTTGTGCCGTGAAATTCACCCTCGCTTCCATGGAAGATAACAACAAAATTCTTGCTGTGTTCAGTGGAAGCTGAATTAAAGAAGGGCTTTAGGTCTGGCTCACAAGTGTTGAGACGTCTCCGCAGTGTTAGTACACAGCTTCCAGCTCAAGTCTGTCTCATTTTCTGCTAGGTGGAATAGAACCAACTTCCTGAATTCGCTGTTACTTTGGATTATGTGAATAGATCTGTGGCTACAGGCAATGCATTCACAATTAGATCCATTCATTTGCCACACTGCTTAGAGAAGGCCGAATCTTCTCCATGCTTTTTTATTTGTGACTTGATTAAAGCATATAAACAAAACCAGCCATTTCTGCCCCACCCCCGAAAGAACTAGCAAATGTTCACGGTGTCAGTGTTCCTTCTTTTTTTGCATCATGTAGGGAATTTTCCTAAAAAACAGTTTTCTTACTGAAAGGAATGGCTGATAATTTACAACAAATTACTAAATACATAAAAAAATCATACAGAGAGAAATGCAATATATTTAATTTAGAACCCTTTGTTCTGGGAAGGTTAGCTTTGTTTAAATAGACATAGTCCATCAGGCCAAACACTTGCAGACTGGTGTTTGATATGGTTCTGCTGTGTATTTGCTCATTCAAACATTCTTTCTGGTTTTAATTTTACGTTAACAACAGCGAAAGGCCCTGAAGAATTCTTATTTATTTCTATGGCTAATGATTTCAAGATTATTTTCTGTGTCACACACTAGTCCATGCCAGTATATATTGCCACACTTTAGTAATAGGTTTAGTAATGTAATTCATTCATTTGCAACGCAGATCACAATTGATCTTGAATATATGTCTGCAGATTAAATAGTTCATAAAAAAATACCCACTTAAAAAAAAAAAAATCAGTGATTTCTACCAGACAATGTTATGTTCACATTTCTATATAGTGGATAAGCAAAAAAAGTTATTAGCCCCTAGGAATATATATTAACCACTAGTTATACCACTAGGAAGAGCCCATACAACAAAATCAGTAGTTAAATATGAAACCATTTCATACTCCTAGTTAAAACTAATTAATATTTTCAATGACACAATGGCATGCTTTCTACTCATAAGTTGACAATACTCTAGAAGTCTGAAACCAAATAAATTATTCTTAGCTTGTTTGCTACCCAGGCAAAGATCAATAATACCTCAGGGCAAACACAGTCTATAACTAATTTCTTAATGTAATTCAAATTGAAAGGAAAAATCTGCCTAATGGCAAAAAAGTACAAAAGAGCACATTGAAGGAGGAATTTGTGTTGCACTGTATATACATTAAATAATCTACGCAGTATGTATATGCATACTGTAAGATTGCCCTTAAAGCTTCCTTAACGCCATTAATTTAACTTCGAGTTACGTCCGTGTGTGCAGTAATCACTACATGGTTTTGTGCATTAGGTAAAGACAACTGCAAATACTGAGGCTTTACATGTAGTTGTCTGAACTATTGCTTCCTTAGTCATTAATGTCATTCAGTAATTTACTGCTATTCATCTGTCCTCAGCCAATGGGAACCAACAGGTGTAACTGCCTCCCAAAAGTGGTTTTCATAGTTTTGTATCTTCAGTCACCCATTAATTCAGAGCCAGCCCTCATGTAATTAGTTAATAAAAGCAATTGGAGAAAATTTTCAGGGTGATCACTTTACACTTTGAAGTCTTGTGTCTTTGAATTGCATGTCATTTGCTGTCTGGTTCATGCTGATTGATAAGTGGTTGAGACAATTTGAAAAACATGCATGTATTCTGGTGGTTTTCAGAAAGAAAACTGTGTTTGCATATCTCTGAGGGATATGCAAAACTGTGTTTCTGTCTGTCATTTCCAGAAGTGTGGCAATGCTGAATGCAGTTTTAGTTGGACATAGTATACATGGGTCAGATACAAGAGCAAGTCTTGGTCAGTAAAAGACAGAAGACAAATACTGGTTCTGTGTGTGGATCTCTGCATGTTTGAAAGGGCGTGCACTGAGCTGCAGGACAACTGCCTTCTCTAAACTGCAGTAATTCTCAGCAAGTGTGATGCTGTGCAGAGTAGAAATAATGACCCCAAATCTTAAACCACTGCCTAGGCTGGTGGGAAGAAGCGTGACACTGTTAGTGGGGCAAGAACTGTTACAAAAGGAAGTCAAAAGCTATGCACATCTGTTTGAATACACAAGAAATCTTTTCTGGGTATTTTTGAGTATTGCTAGTGAAACCGCACTTACTTGTTTTGACTGTGATTGCTTCAATGTATCTAAAAAAAAAGTAAACAATATAACCGCCCAAAAGACAGATAATTCACCCTTGATGAGACTAACCATGAAAAATTTCAAATGAGAAGGAAAATCTTGCTGAAACTTATGAGAAAACATCAACTAAGGAGATTAAAGACTGTTTTGCAACCTTCATACTTAGGCTTGTTGCCATGTGAACAATCTCTTGATATTTCTTAGTACATTAAAGAAAAGAGGAAATTGATACAAGTAAAAATATTGTTTAACTATGGACATTTTTGCTAGACAAATTAGAATGAAAGAAATTATAACATAATTTACATTTTAAAAATTAATATAAAATTTGATCCCTTCAGTGTACTTAGTGGACAGGTGCACATTTAAGAGTTTTATTTAACAGTCTAAATGTATGGATTTACAACTGTTCATATTTCTAGTGAGTAGCATGATACACTTAAGCTATAGCTGAATTTCAGGAGGGTGGATACACAAGTGAATATGTGCATTATCAGAGGAGCCATTTATGGCACAGAGACTACTGGTAAATAGAACAGAGTGTGAAAGGTAATGGTCAAGAGATATATAAAAAATATTATTCAGAGTTGTTTCAATTTTCATAGTCCCCGGATTCATATTCTTCCTCATCTTCATCATCAGAATGGTCATAATAGTCCTCATATTCAATGCTGTAGCTTGCACTTCTACTGCCAGCAGAAAATGCAAATGTAGGAGATGATCCTGCAAGATGTAATTGAATCCAGATTAAATTAGTTGTAGGTAGGAACAAAGAGCAAAGTATGGTTTCAGATCTGTATGGCAAGCTCAGTGTTTCTGAATCTTTGTTATCTATTAAAAGGAGAGGGTTTTTATCTGATGACTAGACCTCGTACCACTGAAGCTCATGATATATGAGCAAATTTTTATACAATTCACATTTTAAGATGTTGAAAATACATTTAATTTCCAGTACTGATAGGCTATGAGTTCAGTCCTCTGCAGATCCTATGTACCTGAAAATATGACCAGAGCCAATAAAGCTTTGAAAGTTGCCTGCAGAAACAAGGTCATTGGCAAACTGGGGACAAACCTCTCAAACCAGGAGGCAAATAGAAGACAATGCATCTTTACCCTGCATTTGCCAGGAAACCCAGTTTTTCGTGGAGGAAGAAGGATGTTATTCTGCAGGACTGGGCACAATGCAAAACAATAGTAAAGCTATTTCTTACATCTTTCCAAACACTCTCATTAAGGAGCAACAAATGTTTCCTTCCTAATTTTTTAAAAATAAATAGTTATGCAGAACTGCCGTAGTTCAAAGACTTGCTTAGCTACAACAGCTGTTGTTCTGCATGCAGAGTTCCTACTAACATCAAAGGGCTTCTGTAGGATAAGGACAGTGGAATAACATGTGTCTCAGCTGTATGGCTATGATCCACAGCTTTCTGTTTTGTGGAAGCTAATATAATTTTCAGCAAAATATTACAATATTAACCTGTTAGGGGATAAAGTAAAAGAAAAACAGAAAAGTTAAAATATTGACATCTTTAGGTAATTTCTCATAGTCTTCATTTGTATTCTGACAAACCTGTCCTTTGCAGCCTGCTTATATGCATATTTATTCTTAACATGCAAGTAAAAAAAGTAATACCATCAATGACTTTCAATCTCGCAGAGGCGTATGTTGCACCATACTTATTTTTGGTATGGCAGATGTAAACGCCTTCATCTGATTTTTTGAGGCCTTGAATCTGCAGCCAGCCTGTCACACCATACTTCTGAGGCCCACCTCTTGCCTTTAAGAAGAGAAAAAAATTATAGAAATTAAGTAGATAGGAGACATCATGGCATTTTAAAAAATAATTATGGATGGATTAAACATCATTCCAACCTTTGCTTTTGGTTTACTGCCATCATGCTTTGATTCTATTTGTTTCTGCTATGCTATGTTTTAACTTCTTGTTGCTCTGTGCCTGTGAGTTCATGCTTTCCCACCTCTGTTCTTTAAACTTCATTGCCCTTCACAGTGCTCTCATTTCTATTCCTTCTCATGCTACTGATTCCCAGTGCTCCTCCTGTCTGTTATCCCATACCACTTCTTGCTGCCACTTCAAAGTAAAGTATTGCCACCTGTTCTCAAGCTCATTAGTTTCTTCAGGATGGAAGCAGCAGGTGGGTCTGGACGAGTTGTTCAGGGCCAAGGGGCCTGACCAAGGTAACACTCGGCATCCAGATGTTAATGGATTGGCATAACATACCATGAGCTTTCACACTTCACGACAAGCAGTTTCAACTGACTTGGGCTAAAGCCTCTTAAAAGGGTGAGCTTTCTTTTCCAAACAGAAAACCATTAACAGATGTTCACAGAGAGTCCCTCATGCTGAATCTATTAATGAGATAGGTTAACGGAGTTCAGTTTAGTCTCTGAGGTGACCAGCATTTGGATAAGGTGCTTTGCACCATTGTTTCTGAGCAGCTTTAAGCCCACTAATCCCACCTGTGTTCATGCTGCCTCTGGAAACATTTCTAAATAACTTGGACTCTTCAGTAGCACTGTACTGTTTAATTAGCTTCTTCTGTGCTTTTTCTGTCTACCTTTTTGTTCAGATTGTGACCCGTGGCCATTGGATCATACCATTTCTGGGCTGTGTGTCCAGAAAGCGAGATTTGCCATGCATTTCTCTGTGTAGTCTCTGTTTGTATTCTTTGTCCATCGGAGGAGGCACGCAGATGCTGGCTTCAGCCTTACTGCAGTCTGCCTGTACATCTGGTATTGTTAGCTTGTCTCCCCAGAATGTTATTTCCGTTTAAAGGAATTAGCATTTTGATTTATTTCATTTTAGCTCAAACTTCAAGGCTATTTCTAGATTTGTTTGAAGCCTCTACTAATACCGTTCTACTCTTTCCCCTCAGATTAAAACACAGTGTCCTCCATAAAATGAGCAAGTTTCTTTGCTTTCCTTTTGGATGCCTCAGGGACTGAACCCAAATGGCAGGTCTCCAGAAACAGCATCTTGCAAAGGAGAAGTTTAGATAACTGCCAGAATTCTGCTTCTGCATCAAGAGTAGAAAAATTGTTGCCAACAGTCATCCTTCCCAGAATGCACCTTCTTTTAGGTAGCAGCCTAAATGGTTCTGTTTATATGCTCATTCATTTTTTTCCAGAATCATGCCTACATAAGGAGAATCTTCCATCTTTTCTTTCCCTGCAGCAGGCCAGATGGTGGTACCCTGGCTGTTATTTCATCTGCTTGGACTGCCAAAGCAATGATCCTTGCACTGACTGAAATCATAATTCTTTACATAGTCAGAGGATCCCTATTGGGAGTCTATTTATTGCACAGTATTGTATTCTGTGGGAAGAATTCACTGATAATCCCTCCACTCCTCATCCCAAGCTGTCTGACATGGAAAGTACAAGTTTTACCTGTACTGAGAGGTGAGCATCATCTCCTGGCAAAAACATTTTGTTCCCCTTTTTTTTCCATTCAAGGTGTGGCATAGGGTAGGCTGACACCTCACAGCCAAAAATGACATCATTGCCTGTGTAATTCTGGACATCCTGAGGTGGCATAGAAATAACAGGAGCTGCAAAGAACAGACAGAACAGTGCTTTAGAAGACAGTGAGAAAAAGACAACACGAACACAAAAGCATACAACATTAATTCCTACTTCATGTGATAGAACCAGTTTGCCTTTTGCCAGCTAACACATTATGAAGAGCCACATGATTCCAAGCAGCTTTTAAAGCTCAGAACACCTTGTGTGCCATTAAGGGGTGAGCAGGCTTTTTAAAACACTGATTTCAAAGGACCTGTCTGTCTTTTTCCCTTGTACGTGATTGTGAAGCTTAAACTGAAATTAAAAGTTTGTGTCCCACGAACTGTCATCATGGATTAGACTCAAAGGCCCAGTTGAGCAGCCAATACTTGACTAGACCTTCAGAGGGAAGTACAAGAAATTCTGTAGCAAACAATCAGAGAGTTTGATTATACATGGTAGTTCTTTATTTCTGTTTCATTTTGGTTAGCTTAAATGCTAAATAATTGCATTGCTATCTTGTCTTTTTTTTTTTTTTTTTTTTTTTTTTTTTCTGAGGACATAATTGCCTTGGAACTTATTAAAATCTTGTCCCGCTCTGTTACCCATTGCAGCAACTTACAGAATAACAGCATTAATAAGTTTCACATTTATCCTCAATAGCTATCAATTTCATCTGATGTTCTTGTTATGAGACAAGTAATAAAAGTGATTGAAATCCAATTATTTTTATAAGGTTTTATGTAACGTTTATTATAATTGTTAGATTTCCACTTGTTTCCTATTGTTCTCTTGCCCTCATCCCCCTCCGCTGTTGATTTATTGCCTCTGAATTATCCTTTCCCACTTTTTCCCAAAGAAAAAGCTGACGTTAACCACGAGAGGGAGCCAGTCCAGGGATGTGAAGACATTTTAAAAATAAACCCTGAGCTGATGCATTCATACATGATTTAAACACATATCCCTCTATAAGCATGCATGAACACATTAAATGTTAATAGGACATGATGATATTTAGCAGTGGAGAGCAAACCAACATACTGACTGCTATCACAGCCTTCCTATTTTGGAGATCTCTGCTTTTTATCCTGATCTGTTTGTTCTCAGCCAGAAATGTTTTTCCTTCTAAAGTCTGTTTTCATTCTATTTTCAGGCCGGTGTTTAAAAATGAATGCATTTTTTGGGCCATTAGACTTGTATTTAATTAATGCTTCTATTTTTGTACAGATCCCAGATGCTTGAAAATAGAAACTTATAGTATAATGAATATATTTTTACTTGCAATATTGTAATATATATGTAGGTACAGCATTTGTGCTTCAGAATTTGAAACTATTAACAGCTTGTTACAGGTTTTCAGGCAAAGTTTCTAATACAACTGTCAGTTTTTCAGGATTGGTATCTGTTCAGAAAATATCAAATGCATACTGATTAAAATTAATTGCAAACAAATTATCCAGCAAAGTATCAGCTTCCCCATTTATGAATGCCTCATTGAACAATCCTATTACTCTTCAAAAGTAAGATTTTCAAATTAGGATAATTAAACCCTTAAATGCTTTGTCTTTCAGGAGACCTGTACATTCAGAATCTGGATATTATTTCAAAAAGTCTTGTATTCAAATCAACGTTAACTGAATATCTTGGATAAGAACTTTTTTTTGCCTATGAACTTATCATGTAGGGTCTGATATTAAAGCATACTTTGAAACACCAAAACTCAGTGCAGCCACACTCCTTTTAATGATACATCCACTGTAGTTAAGCTTAAACTGTGAAAAAGAAACTAATGTCTATGTTGACTCACATGAGCTCGTTAAATTATTCTTGTACAGAGACAGCATGAAAAACTCTTGAAACAGTCAGATGTTGACTGGTTAGCAGTATTTTTGTTCTGGTGCTAACACAGGCCCAGGGACACGCTGACAATGCTGAAATACCATCAAGAAGAGAGTCCTGCTTGTGAGACTGGCCACAGCCGTGGTCCAGCCGTGTGAGGCTGAGGGCTCTGGCTTCACTACACCATGTAAACACATCCTTAGCCTCGAGGATGTAGGGGTCTGAATTACAGATCTGCATTATAGCCGTTCACCTACAATAAATTTTCCAGCAGTCTACCATACACCAAGATGAATTCCACACTGGAAGTACCCCTTCCTCCATTAACTGTAAGGAGAACACAGATGATAGCTTGGAAATGTCTAGACATGGTCTGCCTCACACCCACTGAGTACTTTCATAGAGGTAGTTAAGGCTTTGCTGGACCAGGGCTGACGAGGACTGGCATCATCCAAGGTCAACGTCATAGCATGTAGGAAGAACCACAGTTCTGATCTAACCAAACTGCCTTTTCTGACTCTGAACACACAATAAATACTTGCATTACCTGATCAAACTTGAAGAAATAAAACAGCACATCTCACAACACCATTTCGCTGTATTTTATGGAAGAAAATTGAAGTTAATGAGGTATCATTTTAACAGAAATTTACAAACTGCATTTTTGAGTGTTTCAGATTTTGTGTTCAGCCAAATTGTCCCATGCATATCTGTGTGTACTTTTTTTTTTTTTATAACTATGTCTTCAGAAATGGATCTTTACTGTTAAAATAACCTGCCATTTTGATTCCTGGAGTAGATATTTTTTTCTTCATAGCTATAGCTATAGAAAGCATTCTCATGTCTCAGTGTCCAGAGGTGAATGGGCAGTAGTTGCTCCCTTCCTTTTACAGTCCCAGTCATGAATTATCCTCATGTGTTACAGAAGACAAACCAGAAATCAGGAAAAGTCAAAATACTGCTTCAGCTTTAACAATCAACATTCACCCAATAGCACTACAGATTGATGAACTAGATAACATGATTCTTTTTTTTCCCTTAACTCATATTCATTTTTGCTAATCTATGTCTGATTTGATGAAAATGCCAGAAAATTTCATGGGTTATTTGTTTTTTACTCCAAAATTTACATTTAAAATAAATTATGTGACAGCTAACTTATAAAGAGAATCACTGCTGTATTGTTCCATTACTTTATTAAATCATCAGCAAGAAAGGTCTGAATGTGAATGGGGATGGATTAAGCATAGAGAATCTGTATATAATCAATGTACTTAGTAGCCTTGGTAAATTATTAGATAAACTGATCAAAACTAGGTTTCAGGAAAATAAAGGCTTTTTCAATGTTTCTTTAGGGAGCTAGGCCTTTTTCTTCTCCTTTTTCTGGTGATGGATGAAAGATAAAAGGCTATACTCTTCTGATGAAAGAAGTTTATTGTTATTTATTTATTCATTGGTTGCTGTATACAATTAATCCATTTGGCATCAATAGGAAACAGCAGATGCTTTGAAGGAGAAATAACAAAACAAAGTACTTTGAGTTGAGTGAAGGTTGTATTTATAGCTTGGTACCAAAACCCCACAGTGTTCACTGTTTCTCATGCAAATTGGAGTCAGCGGAAAGCGAGTGCCGCAGCGAGGTGCTGCTCTCAGTGCCAGACTCCCTGTTGCCTTTTGTCATCAGCTGCAGCCATGAAAACCCACTCTAAATCACGGTGCCCTTTCACATGCCCGCTGTGCTGCTTCAGAGAGCTGCCATGGCAGGGGGGCTGACGGTAAGCTCCCGTGGGGAACCAGGGCATGGGCCCTCCTGGTAGCACCTCTGTGCCCTGCTGCTTGCTGAAAGGCCCAGGCTCCTTCCAGGGTCTAAAACACAACCTACAACCCGAGCTGCTGCTCAGAAAGCTGGACAAGAGGGGCACTTGTGCTGCTGCTCCTCCGTGAGCCCAGCACCCACCTCAGGCTCAAGTGATCTGCTGCAGCTGGGTGCTCTGTGCGAGCGCCGAGGAGACGGGCCCCCATTTTGCTTAACTAAACTCTGCACAGCACCGACATGGCTATGAACCTTCCCCCAGGCTTCTGTGTGATTCAGTAGGCTGAGTGATGGTAGGAAATCTGTCTGAGTTCCTGAAGAGAGGGTCCAGCCGTTCTGGAGACCCAGGAAAACAGTGGGAAAATGTTGGGAGTGATGCTTGCCTGCAGAGTAGCCAAGCTCATTCCTCCTGCGTGATGAGTGGTGTTATGTGCCTCAGGTGACTGCAAGGCCTGGTGGATGACAACACCAGCAAGTAAAAGTGATAGTACTTCCAAACTGATGATTTTTGTATGTGGCTAGTTCTGTTTAATTAATTAGAGCAGACCATGGCTTTAAGCCTGTATGCCTGAACAGCTGCCTCTGCTGCAAAGTTACCGCCACTTGCTACTGGAGCGGCACTTCCAACTGAAACCTTCCTGAAGGGGTTATGCCACGAGAACTAGTGCTATTTTAATCCCAAAGAACACCTACCCGAGGGCTAATAGGCTTTCAATTGTACTGTGGGCTGGTACACACTGAGTTTTCTGAAATTCTTTTTACTGACAAGCCTTGTTTCACAGCTTAATACCCTGATGGCAAATAAGGGATTCTTTAATGCATCTTCTCTTCTAACAAGAGAAAGAAGAAAGAGGTCTGGTATTAGCTGTTCATCACTTTTCCTTTTAAGTATTCAATATCTTGTGTTCATTCAATATAAAAGCACAGCATACAGTCTAAATTGGAGGGAACAGATTGCTAGCGAGGAGTGGGTAAAATGTACCCAAGTTAGTCTCAAATATGGACCTTTGCCAGAGATGCAATTTCAGATTCCTAGAACCGTGGACCCATTTGTGACCCAGAGACCTCTTCTACTTAATTCATTTGAGAAAATATTTCATTAACTTAAAAAAAAACCAAACCACAAGCAGTTTCGCATTCAGAAAACAAAAGGCTGCTTACTTTTTCATTTTCATTTTATATTCATGTGACTTAGGTGAAAGGTGCCCAGGAGTAAAGACTTGTAATAATGTGAAGAATGAGGACAGCATACGAGCAGGAGGCAGGATTCTCCTATACAACCCAACTAAGAATCTTTCCACTAATAATCATTGTATACAACTGTTCATGAACTTTAAGTGTCTTTAGGGAAATTGTTTCAGTTTGATTTTGTTCTGATATTTGGATTTTCTGTTTCATGGGTTAGCTAGATTTTATGAAGATTCCAAAATTAGATTATTTTAGCCTTTTTTGTGAAAAGAACAAATCTGTTAATTAAGCTCTATCTCCTTCTGTTGCCTGTACTTCACTGCTTACCATATATACACACAGGTGAGATACATACATGCTTGCATATATGTGTGTACATATATATGTGTACGTGTGTATACCTATATATAAATGAGATCTGCCTTGCTATCACCACTTCAATGTCAGGTCAGTCCTCATATAATCGTAGTTATTTCCCCAGTCCTCCCAGACTATCCTATCTGTTTACCTATTCCCAACTACACATAGAATTTTTGTAGAAAATATTTCATACTCTGCTTATTCACAGCAGAACTAGTCTGTAGATCTATGACATATAGTCACCATGTGATTTAATCCACTAGTCTATACAGAGGCTTGTAACATAAAAGATTAAGTACCAGCTGCTTAACCACGTTTAACACAAAGTAGCATTATAACAAAATAATGATAATTATTATATATATATATATATAATATATGATAACAAAAATACAGTATTATTTTAACAAAGTTAGACAAGAGCATCTAGTAACACATCTGAAAAGAAGAATTAGATCTTTTTTCAGTTTGGAAGTGCCTCTACATGTTACCTGATTCACATGGCCCTTTATGTTTCATGCTGATATTTCTTTTCGCTGCATAAGCCTTGTTGAATTGACAGATGTTCTCGTAGGTTTTCCCTTCAGGTCCACAGATGCTCTCTTGAGACTTGCACACACACTGGGGCTCAGGAACTTCCCCAAACCTTGCTTCATCAGCATCCAACCTGCACTCGAGGTTGTCCCCACATTGCCCGTAAAAATGATTGCCCTGGTCCAAGTCACAGATCTGACCTTCCACATTTCCACATTCAGGACAGCAGCCGCAACGATCCAGTACAGTCCCGGCTGGACAGTCTTTAGGCTCAGAGCAAAGTGCCAAATTGCATTTTCCACAACTATCTCCTTCCCTTAACAGCCTCCACCAACCTCGGTGGTACAAGGCAGGGAAACTCTGAGAAACCTGCACCAGTACTACCAGCACTGCTGTAACCATCGGGTGCTTCATCTTGAGAATGTAACAAACAAGCAGAAAAGGTCCTTGGAGTAAAGCCAGGGAAAAAAAAAAAAAAAAAAAAGAAAGGAAAAAAAAAAAGAAGAGTGAGCTAGTGAGAGAAAAACATCACAATCCTTTCCTTGTTTCAGAATATAAATTCTACTGCAAAGACAGGCTTTAAGAAGAAATTAGCATCAGATTCTTAATCTGGAACTGATAATAAAAAAGCATACAAACCCACCGGCTTTTCTCTAATGCAGTTTGGAATGCGAGTATTGCTTGCACAGAAACCAAACTGCCCCTTCTGACAGCTGAGTTGAAGCTCTCTGAAAAGCTGTTTGCTCAGTGTCTCCTTCAGCCAAATTTGCAAAGCGTTGCCCTACTGAAACATTATATCGCAGCTATTGTAGAAAGGGCAACAGGGTAAAATAGTGTAAAATGAAGAAATTAATTCTATGACCTCCCTCCACCACACCCCCATCAGCTGAAAAAGACAGTCAGAAAAAGAGAAACATGGCTATAGAGCAGTACCCAAGGTACCAGTACCCTAGAACTGAGCCAGTGCTCTAGAGACTGGAGCAAGGTTTAACACCAAATTTCATCCATTAATGATCACAGCTAGGGTGTTCTGAATAAAAAATTCACTTACAGGCTCTTTACAAGCAAGGGATGGTCCAAGACAGCTGGAATTGACTTTAACCCTTAGATTTAAGATGGGAGGTACCTAGACCCATTAAAGAACCCATTGTCCTCTCTACATTTAGCTTCTTTTCAGTGCTTATGGGCATCTGTTGTTTGCAACCCAAAATAACGTAGTCTAAATTTGGCTCTAAGAACAAAGGTGCAAAAAGTTTACATAGACAAACATGAGCAAGCCACCCAGCATCTTCAGACACCCCAGGTGGAGGTTTTGCTGAAGTATTAGATGCTTCGCTTGTCTTTTCATGGTACTGTTCTGCCTTCATTTCTTTGGATGTACTTACACTGTGAGTTATGGAGGATGAAAGAGGTAACTGATTTCTTTTCCCACTTCTTCTGTCCATAAATTTCTTCTACTTCAGGGAGCTGCATTTGCAGGGTCATTTCTTGCCACGGGCTGCGCTTGTCTTTGCACATCTCAGGATTTAGGCATGCTCCCTATCACCCTACTTTACACCAGAAAACTCCCTTCCCTTGCAGTGCTGATGAGATGTGTCTATAGACCATAGGCTACTGTCACCACTGTTCAAACCACGTGCAGCTTGGCAGAGAGGCGCCTTACTGTCTGTTGGAGGTAAAGGTGAAGCATAGTGGACTTACAGACCCTGCAAGAATGGCTCAATACCACAAGTGAAGGTCACCACTTCCTACAAAGGAAACATCTTTGTCTGTTTGCTTAAAATAACCCCACGTCCCCCACATTTTCAAGATATATATGTAAGACTTAAGGCACTGTTAACAAAATGAAATAAAAGCAAAATTGTGCTTGTGCCTGCTTGTCCTGAAATCTTCCACAAGTGGCTTTTTTCTGCTCTTTTTAGATTTGTGGTGCTTAGCTGCTTACGTACGCTCAGTGAAGGAGGCATTTTCTTGTGCCAGCCTCACATCCTCTGGGCACATCCATAAAGGCAAATCTTTTGGGGACGTATGTTTTCTTTCCATCCCAAACATCTCCAGGTTTTTTTCCCAGTTAGGCTTCATACCTTCTTCACCAGTTAAGTTGACCCTTTGCTTTCGGTGAAGTAGCACGCTGCTTCAAAATAACTTCCTTCTCCCAAACATAACAGTACTTCTCCCAATATAATGCAATTTCCCTGTGGCTTGCATCGGTGGAGCACTTCTTAAAGCCAACCTAGAGAGACCTGCCGAGCGCCGCTTATTTCTGTGGGATGGCTGGGCTAAAAACAAAGCATGTTTTAGCTTGGAACACACGATCAGACTGCAAAGGAGTAAATTATGTGTGCAATTGGTGCTTTTAACATTAAGAGTCAGAAAAAAGTAACCACTGATTTTAATGGGGAATTGATTTTTTGTCCCACCTTCTTATTCTGTTTAATGTGTTTTATTTCACACTTCCCCATCAAATTCTAATTGGACATTTAGATTTACATTCTAGGGTCTACTCATCACTGTTTATTTTATTACTTGTGCCTACAGCTGTAGGGGATGAGTGTCTATAGGACAAAGATTTGCTAAGGCTCATACAACGTAAAAAAAAAAAAAAAGTTTATAGTGGGAAAAACATAGATGCAAAGTGCAGCCGAAGCAGGGAAGGGCTGCAGGGCAGCGCTGCCCCTGTGCTAAGGCTGAGCTTTACCTGTCAGCTTCCAGGAAATGTGTGGTCTGAGGGCTGGGAAACAGAAGCATCCAAGGAAGTACCTCCTGCATCCTGGCACTGAGGAAACCCATCACAAATATCCTAGAAAGCATTTTTGGCATCTGTCTGACTAATGTAATATGACTTCTTGGTAGGTTCAGCCTCTAAATTAAGAACTGGGTATGCCTGTGGTCTCGTTTGAACAGCTGCCACTTGGCAGGTGATCTACAGCTGAAGGTTTTTTGGCCACTGATTCCTGAGCTCCCCTGGAACAAAGTGGGGCAGGGAGAGGTTAAAGCACTGCGGTATGGCATGGAGAAATGGCCTGATAGCTGTCTAAAATGTCTTTCATTAGTAAGCCATCTGTGACGAGCTGCGAAGAACGTTGCTGTAACTCTCCATACTGGATGGATGTGTGGCAGGGTCAGAGCAAGGGTGATAAATGGGGAGCAAGGAGAGAGGGTGGGATGCGCAGCTGAGTTTGAAGCATCACATCTAAAGGCATAATCCCATCTGGTTCAGTAATAAAATATGCATTATTTCAGTATGTTTCTAATCCCTGAAGCTTGCTTTTGTGGGTTTGGCAGAAAAAAAGCGTTGATTTTCATCACAAAACTTGAATTATCTTAACCCTAAATATCTCCCAGAAGAAAACACAAGCAGCAGTGGATTAATGTCACAGGTGGAGCTGCAAGACAGGCACCGAAGTGCCCTGTCTGCTTTTCAGACACCATCCCCCAACTGCTGCCTGGAGAGCTGACAAGCGGTGCAGATGATGCCTCCAGAACCCCTCCAAGGAGAGGAGGGGGTAAGCAGCTGCAGTGCATGAGGGGAGCTTTCTGCCATCAGCTGTGAAATAACGTTTTGGTGAATAATTTCTTTAACAGGCAGGTTGAACAGCATTGGTGTACTCCTGGTCTCAGCAGGCAGGATAGTGCTGGCTGGGCAGCGATTTCCCTGGCTTTTTCTGGGTATTTCCATATGGTGTGATCAGTGCAAGGAGTTCTGTCACCATCTTGTGGAAAGGGCAGCACCTGAGTTGGAGGATGGGCAGCGAGGGGACATGGCAAAATGGCCCAGCGCTTCCTGTACCCTCAGACTACATCTTCCACCAGGACGTGGGTAATGTCTTGCAGAATAATTCCTGTAAGTGAATTGTTAAGGAAATTGTATTCTTATTAATTTCCTGCCTTCTTTGGGGCCCAGTGTTATGCTAAGCTGCTGACTTGTACAGCGCTATTCTGCTTTGCATAGTAATAGATAAGATACATTGCTGATGCAATTTGAAATCGTTGCTAGTGATTCCTGAGGTACTACTGCTCTTTCATAAAATGCGGTTCAGCTCTTTGTTTGTCTTTATTTATGTGTCAATGTGAGTTTTACTTAAGTAAAGGTTTCTGAATCTGGCTCCTGCTAGGCTTGCAGGTCTGGTTCTTATGCAGACAGGAGCCCTGTGCGGAATAACAGCAAAACGTGACAAACTTTGAAATCTTCCTTCTACCTGCTCTGTCCTGCAGTGCTTCCTGCCCTTGAACAGCTGAAGTCAGGTTTGGAAACTACAGTGCTCTGTCTCTTCGGTTGTGTTAAGTACCTATTCTTGAGGTTCCTTTAGAGAGAGTAAATCTTGGCTGACTCGATATGTTTCCATCCAAGAAACTTCATACTTGTATTATGTGCACAAAAACAGCATTAAAGAAAACTAATGTTTGATCTGTTATACTGGGCAGTAGCACGCTACAGGTGGCTGTGCCTACTGGGTATATGCATTACCTGATGCTGTACCAATCTCCTAGGATAATTTCCTGCCCCCCGGTATCCAGAATTGAGCTTCAGTTGAGGCACTCAGCTCACCTGAAAACAGTGTTTGGTTTTGTAGAAATAAGTGGCAAATGGTGGAAATTAATGATAGGTGAGGCAAAAATGGTTGGATGCCATTTGTGGGTCCTGGGATCTTAAAACATCACATTTTTTGGTGCCAGTCTGTTTGCTGACACGCTGCTTTCATGAATCTCATCATTAGTGCTGCAACCACGTGAAGTATAAGTTAATTCTGCTGTAACGTGATTATTAAATCCATTAATCAAAGGCAGGAGATCCGTAATTAACTTATTCTCCAGCATCAAGTAAATGATTCTGTTGTGAGCTTTAAGAAAGCAACTGTTCACTAATATGCAAAATACAGTGAGGCTATTAGACTATAAGGCTTTTTAATTGTATAATTAAATTATAAATTTTGCATATTTTAATAACATATATTTTAATTATTTTCTTTGTAAAGTTAAAATGGAGGATCATTATTCTTGCTTTTTTTTTTTTTTTTTTTTTAAGGTTCTACATGTAATTTACCAAAACCAAACAAAAAAAAAATCAGTGGCTGTCTCCTGCTTGCAAGTTGACTGCTTTCATGTAAGGCTTTGGCTCGGCTTTTGGTGACACAGCTTGGACCTGTCTTCAGCAGTGGCTGGCTAGATTTCTCCCATTCCACGTGGCAGCAGCATCATTGTTGGTGGCTGTAGGTACACAAATTTTAACTTGCAAAAAGAAGGGCCTGCTAGTACTGTGCTAGTGCCAAATGCTTGATTTAATATGGGCTTATTGATTCCTTTTCACACAAGTAAGTCTGGAAATTCCTTTTTAAAAGCTAATATTTCCTTCCAAGGGGCCAGATATTTCAAGGGTGCTTTTCAAGCCTGCTTCATGTCTCTGCTATCCTTTAAGTAGACCAAATTTCTGAAAGCTTTGTAGTTTTACCCAAAACCATCCAAGCCTCCTGTCCCATAACAAGGAGGTGATAGTGGAAACATTTAGGGAGTCAGCAGTAGGTAATCAAGCATTTCTCTGAAGCCATGCTTCTGAGAGGTGAGAGTCACTGTAACCCTCACAGTGAGGAGACTGCACAGAAAACTTCACAAAGCTATTTCCCCATGCATCCTGCCTGCATTTCCAGCCTGGCAAATTTTAGTTGCACATCTTAACCTTTCTGGATTACACGCTCTAATCCACAAATGCAATATAGAAGCAATAGCCAGCATCATTCTCTCCTTCCTCTTGAGAGAGGGGGGCATGGTTTGTCCACCTTCTGCCTTATTTTTTAGAGAGATGTAATGGAAAAAGATATCCATGTTTTGCACAGACCACAGTATTTTCAGGTGTCATGTTTTACTGCAGCAGATGCTGCAGTTTAATGCAGTGTGAAACAATTTGTGTGTCCAAGGCAGTTGCTGTCTACCTCAATAGTGGCACAGTAGAGGTACACGGTAGAGCACGGCTTCAAAGACACTGGAGTTTGGGGAAAACATATCAAACCTCACCACACAAAACCAGACAAAAAAATGGAGAGCACAAGAAAGCATGTCTTGTATGTGCTACCATCTACAAGCAGCAAGACAAAAATGGGGCAGTGGGCTGAGGGACCTGGAGGCAGCGAGCAGGAAGAGGTGGGAGATACAGGTGAGGTCCTGGGATCCCCAGCCTGGCCCAGGGTTGTGGGAGGCACCCCCTTACCCACGTCACCAAGGGATGGATGGTATGAGTGTGAGTGGCTAGCGATGTCCATGTGTGTGTGCCCCTGGCTATTCTCAGCCCCTCCTGGGCACGGCTTTCAGCAGTATGTTTGAAGACTGGCCTGGTCCTTATTGCAGACCTGCAACAAACATGCTCTAAGCAATTGCAGTGAGGCTGGAAGAAATAAAAAAAAAAACACCAAAACCAGCATGGTTCTGGGTCCGCCAATATTTTGAGGTGCTTCCACCTAACAAAGACTGGAAAGTAATGTTAGCTCTGGCCAGTGGCCGCTGAGAGCCAGATGTGTTTCTGTGTATCTGTCTGTCCATCCATTTCCCGGCACAGGGATGGTAACAGGAGGCAGACAAGTAAGTTTAAGCCCAAAGATGACACTGATGGTGCTACTAGTTATATGTAGCAGCAAAGTTCTTAAAAAGACCAAACCACAGTGTTTCCTGGGAAAGCCTAATAGAGAGAGGGAGATCTCTAAAATTTGCGGACAATGAATATAGAGTAATTTTTCTTGGCAACCCTAATGTTGATGGATAGGACGGTTTGCTTTGTCCACTTTATAAAAGAGCAGCTGATATAAAATGACTTCATAGCTGGATATTTATGAGAAGTTTCATTTCAAATAATATATTTTTTGCCTCTGGCAGTGCTGTGGTTTAGCCCTGTTATTACTGGGAACTAAATCTTTAGGATATTCTAACTATAACTGCAGGGCCTGTTTGATCTACCCAGCAAAGTTAATATTTTCCAAAGCAATGGAAGCTTTACAATGGAAAGTCTCATTAGCAAAAACTACCTGTCCCTAAAACCAGCCAGGAAATCAGGCACAGAGAGGAATCTCGGGGGATTTTGTTTCAGCTTCACCTGCTTTTTCTCATACAGCAATACTCAAGAAAAGTAAGTGTTTTCCATTACAGCAAATGTACAGATAGACTGTAACAATCCTTCTCTAGCAAAGCAACTAGAAACCAGTTTCTGATATAAAGCAAAATTCTGTCAGCTTGTCTCTGCTGCACGTGGATCTTACATAATATACTCTTATCTCTTGAGGGAAGCGGGATTCACCCCCGGTGCCAGACCCTGCCCCCCCAGCATTGCTGTCGGCAGGAGAAGGGCAAGGAGGAGGTGCTAGTACCCCACCGAAACTTCCGAGGATGTTCTTTAAAGCGTGAGTCTTTCCTGGTTTGTGCCAGAGCGGTGGTGTAAAAGGAATATTCTCAGGTGATTCACTTACCCCTTTGGAGCACAGAGCGCTAAGGGCTGCAGTCAGTGAGGCCCACATGGTGTCGTTAGGGCCCCGTGGTCCCGCAACAGTCTGGAAAGGCAGAGTGGGATCTCCTGGAGCTGCCAGCTGGGCTGAAGCCTTTCCTCAGGCTAAACCATAAGTCTGACTCCAACCCCTTCTTCTCATGTCTCCTTCAAAGACACAATTAGCTCTGACTGTTGTTCCGAAGAGAAATAAGTCCACAACAGACACAGGTTCAGGCTGTGAGCTCTGGTAATAGAGCTTCCAAAAAGTCTTGCAAAAAGCCTATAGCCTGGACAACGGTGTCAGAGCAAAATGACCTAGCAAAAAAGCTGGAGAAGAGAGCGGGAATCTGCTTCCCACCACTGTGCTTTTCAGTGGGAATAGTTCCAGAATTCAACATTTCTGACAAATATTTTTCATCTGTGACCAGAGAGCTTGAAAGGAGATGCACTGTGCTGCCTGGTGGAGGGGACATGCAGACGGTGTGGGGAGGGGAGGCTTTGCTGGCTTCAGTCTGGGGTGCTTTGGGCACCTACCGCAGCAGTAGGAGGTGGACGTGAGAGAGGACAGGGGGAAACTTCAGAGTGAATAAGGACAGAAAGCAATGCTTGAGGCAAGCTCGGAGGGGCAGCGCTAGACCCTGAAAGAAGGGCCAAGAGCACAGGTATTGCCTCTGGCTGTTAACACTGCCTGCTGTGCTCAGGGCTCTGTGTATTGCCTACAAACAGGACTGCAGCAAGGAATCCTATGGATTGGCACCCCCAGGCTTTTGGGTTCATGCCTCTGGTCAGAAGGAGCAATCTCCTAACAAGGTCACTCACCTGAATACTTGGAGGGTAAAACCAACCAAACAATCCATGGTGGCTCTTTATGACAAATGCTGAAGATGATGTCCCTCTGGGAAGATGAGGCTTGTCCACTCCTACCTTTCATTAATGCTTACGCTCTTGGGGTCAGGATGGGGCAGGGCTCTGGGTTGGATTTGCCAATTTCTGGAAGCCCAGCACCAGTCCTGGCCCCTTTACTATCCTGCTGTTTCCGAGGGCCACAGTAACGTGTGCGGTTCACCTGTGACAGCTCTTAGCTTTGCACTTTTGTTCCTAATAAAAGGCATGGAAGCTGGAAACAGCATGAGGTGAGGGAATGAGAATGAAAAATGTGCATGAGCATGAATTAAGAAGTAAAGGCCTGAGTCCATTTAAACCAGTAGCCAGGCTCTCATTAACTTAAATGGGCTCAGGATTTTGCTGAGTGCTTTTAGTTTAGCTGGCTTCCTGCTTGAGTTGGCAGGGCGAGCATCTTCGTCCCTGTCCAATGGCACGTACTTCAGATTGCTTTTCTGTCCAGGCTGATGAAACATTCAGTCTCAGTCTATCCCCACCGCTGCATGGCCAGAGATACCAAAGACAAACATTCTGCATGCACTGGAAGCTGTAATGTTTTTGCATTAAATGTTGACCTACTTGTGCTAAAGTAGATGTCTGAAAGCACAAGCTGCTGGTCTTGTCTTACAGTTGTCATTGCATTTCACGTCAACTGACACAAACCTAAATCTGCCCTAAAGAGGCTTTCTATTAACTGACTGCCTCAGCTCGTAGAAAATACCAGTTAAATGGTATTCATTGATGCTGGAATGGAATGCTTTTATTATGAGTGAAAGGGATCCTGCTGCCTTGCTGCTCTCCTGTACCACAGCACATGGCAAAGGTAGACCCATTCACGTTTGTGTTTTAGAGCCACAGGCTGTGGGCTGCAGGGAGAGAAAATGGCAGGACATCTCTGGGAAAATCTGAACTGATAGTGTAAAGTCAAAACTTATGGTCACCTTTGATGGGAGTGAAATAATCTCTATATTTAAAACAAGGTGCTGCAGATGGGCATATGTCTTAAACTGGATAAATTTGAAATTCTGGACTGGTGGGAGGGCTTGGCCCTGCAGCAATGATGAGAGCCATCTGCATGGTCTGACCCTACCTGTGGAGCTTTAATTCCATGTTCTCTGAAGTTTGAGGATTTATTTTCTGAGGTGTCTCAGTCCAATAAAAACATAATAGAATACCACATTAATAAAACTCTCTGTGTTTTTTAATTTAGTGGAACTGAAGAAAACCATTGAAACAAATAACAGGCCATTTGCATCAAAATCCCTCTTCTGGTAGAGGTTGGAGGTACTCTGCAGTGTGACTGAAAATAAAACCCCTACAATATACTGGAAAAACCCAAACCAGATGACTTCTGGATTCAGTGGCTTCCAGAGGGCCAAGTTCTCAGGACAACATGTCTCCAGACAGTTCAGTGCTTAACAGGTGCAGCTGCCCAGTCAACCCAGTTAAAGCGCTGTCCATATAAAGGCAGGAGCCAGCATCTCATCTTGCCGGTACATCCTGAATCTGAAAATCTCTTCCGTTTCAAAACTGTGCTACTATACATGCCCCTGCTTAGGATCTGGGATCTCCCTGTAGACTACACTGATATTATGCAAAAGTCTTTGTTCCATATCTAGAACTAAATGTGCTTCTTCTTCTGAGATCAGAATTCATAACTTTTCTGTTCATTTAGCTTACTAGCAGGGATGATCACCCAAATGTTAGCTCCCAAAATATGGATTTCTTGTTTGCAGTTGTAAGTACCTGCACTAATCTGATGGAGAAAATAAGACATAACAGATCTTTGTGCCCAACCACAGCAGCTTGCAGTTCAATATTAAATTCTCCTGGTGAATTGCCAATTGAGTAAGACACAGTTTAAAAGCATTTCAAACCACAGGAACTTTGAGGAAAACTGCAGTCTGAGGCACAGATCTCAAAAGGGGAAAGAGAAAGAATATGCATCACATTATTCATTAAAGACTTAATGCTCACCTCAGATTAACAAGCAGCCCATTGTCTGATCCCAAGCGTAACAACAGGTTACAATTTAAAACAGCTTTTGTTCATTAATGAACAGAGAAGTTATTTCAGTGAGAATTTGGAGAAAACCTGTGCTAATTACCAGCACTAAACATTCTTTCCTTATAAAGACGTGGCTTGCTGGCTGTGTGTTTTGACACTTCAGTACAGTAAGCAAACGAGAGTGGTTTCTGCTACCACCTCCATCAGTAGGTTTGAAATGGAATTAACCTTTTAAAAATGCAAAGTATTCCTTACAGCAGATGGTAGTGTTTGCATATACAAATACCTTTTGGAAGTCATAATGTAAACCGCATGCTCTGAAACGACAGGATTCCTGAGCTGAACCATTCATCCTCCTGAAAATTAAAAATAACACCCCCCAAGCTCAGACTAGTGGCTGCTGCAGCAGGACCAGCTCCTGCCTACGCTGGGATGAAGTGGGCACAAGAAGAGTTAGGGGAAGAATGTAGGCGAGGGGCATGGAAGGAAGCAGGGGAATGCTGGAATGTACTAAAACGTGGTATTTCTCAGTCATTCACTGCTACACTCTTTAGACAAATATGCATGATGCATTAGCCTAATTTAGCTTTCCTCTATAGTCCAGCTCCTTCATATTTTAAACTGTATAAATTAATCCTCAAAATGCTTTATACTGCTGTGGCTTGACTGCCTTTGCTCCCTGTGCTGGCTAGAGTGACTCTCCATAGTCGTGAGGTTTTATATTCCTCTGTGTTGCACCAGTTACAAACATTTGCATCTCTTGAAAGTTCCTCAAGTTGCCTGTATTGCCTGACTGCTGCTCACTATCCTTTGTGCTTTCCTGTGCTAACACACGTGCACAAGCATTTGTCCACAAAGGCTTAAAGTAGGTGCAAATGTTCTTAAAAAGAGACAAAGGTTCCAGAAACTGCAGCTTTAGTAAGGCAAGGTCACAGCAGATCAGAACATAACTGAAAAGCAGAATTATCTCAAAAAGCAAGTCAGTTGACTTCTCCTCCATACATTCACATTCTGCCAAGAGCACAAACTGGCACTGTGGTGGAATAGTAAACGTTAGGTGTAACTCTGTCCTGTGGGTTATCTGCATTCATGGTGCAAGGTCCTCTCAGAACTACAGGGCAGATATGGTCTGTGGGAGGTGAAACAGCTCAGGATCCACCACCCTGGAGGCTTTCAGAGGGTAGGCTGCTGCTCAAACCCCTTCCTCTTCCCGGTACAGCCTACTCAAGGCTGAACCCGTAGGCAAAACAGCTGTGTGCAGTGCTTACCTGGTGGCTTTGTTGTCTGCAGCTTACATGTTATGTGCTAGACCTTTGTGGGAAAGGCTGATTTTTCAGCTGGTGTTTGTCAAGACATCAGGGCTTACCTTTGCATACCAGTAACATGGAAGCTGCTCTGTGCTCCACACCTATCAGGCTATGAAAGTCGCATCATGAATTCAGTGGTGCTTCCAGTTTGTGTTAGACAACATCTGAAAGAGACAGGAAAGACTTGGGACTGTGCAAGTGCATCATCCTGACCATTCTGAAGAATGTGTCTGGGCTCACAATGCTCATCTGTCACTGCCCTCTGCACATCATGTGTGGGATGACACCACCAGTAAATAATAACACCAGGCTGCTCCAGGACATCAGTGTGGCTAAGCTTACTTGCTTCACTGTTGGATGTATTAGCAAAAATTAATTTTAGTCCCTCTGACACGCCTGATGTACCTCCACTAGGACGGAGGCTGGGTGGCTTACTTACCTTGTCTCACTTTCCATATCTGGTCCTTGCTGAGCATCAGTTTGACCACTGAAACAGCCTTAGGACCACTCTGTGTGCACACCACCGAGAGCAGCGTTAATATCCTGTGTTACAGAGTTATGTAGGGGGATAGTCATGTGAGGTG
>JAVJGJ010000061.1:46980934-47020439 GCA_035590215.1 Microhierax caerulescens
GTCCGTCCCTCCCCGCCGCGTCCCCCTGCGCAGCCGCCGCGTAGCGCCCCGCCTCCACCAGGACTGCCCAATCAAACGCTTGAACCCGCCTGAATGACGGCGTGCTCGGCCAATCGGCAGCGAGGAAAGGCAGACGGGCGGCCGAGGAGGCCCATCGTCGCATCAGAAAATAGGTCCCGCCCCCTACAGTCGAGTGGCCCGCCTACTCCCTTGATTGACGCCCGGAAGACCCTGTCAAAGAGAAGGATTTGTGAATTGATGGCTTGTGGGCCAGTCCCCGAGCAGGTTTTGTTCTCCTCCCGCCTGCTGCTCTTCTGGGCTACTGCCCGCCCTGTGTTGTGATCGACAGAGAAACTGCCCAATAGAAGAGACAAATAAAAATAAAAGGACATCTCAGCTATCCATTCGGAAACGGAAGAAGGAGGGCTCAATTTCCTCTGTCACCGTAGTACTGAAGTACCGCCCCTCACCTTAGATTGACAGCCTCACTGGCAAATAGGCTGTTGGGAGAGCTTAGTCTAAATACAAAGGTAGATGAAGGTATGTCGTCGCGCCCTGCGCTTCCCCCACAGCGCGCCCCTGTGCTGACAGCTCACCGGAGGGTAAAAATCCCCCCCTCAGACTGAATGACGGACTCCTCCAGCCAATAAAGGACACGTACAACAGAGTGGCAAGCGATCGGCCCAATTGCGAGGCAAGAAAAGAGAGAGGGCGGGGCGACTTGGCCTCTCTTTCCCCGATCGGCCCAAAGACGGACGGTGTCTGGAGATAGGCCAATCAGAGGCCATGAGGGAAGCGAGGCCTCGGCCAATGGGAGGCTAGTCCCTAAGGGAGGACTGTTGGGAGGGGCTGGTGTTCAGCCAATGGGAGGCGGAGGGTGCCCGGGGCTGCCTAGTCACGGTTGGGCAGCACTGCCGGGCCCGGGTCGGGGCTTCGGGCCTCCGCACGCTGGGGCCGCTCAGCAGAGCCCTCGCCGCAAGGCCTGCGGTCCGCTTTGGACTGTGGATGGCGGCACCTGAGCCTGAGGGAGGCCGCCAGGGCCGCCTGCGCCCCCCGCCCGCCCGTTGGCTGACTCGGGGGTGGTGGTGCCCGGGGCACCCCGCCCCTCTCCTCGCTGCCTCGCCCGGAGCGGGGCTGTGTGCCATGGGCCTGCCCGGCCTCCCGGGAGGATAACGGGCTTCCCTGAACAGGGGTCACTCGGTGCTGGGCAGGCTGAGGAGCGCGAGGCCCAGTCGGCGCCAAAGCTGGCACAGAGGAGCGCACTGGGGCCATGGGCACGGCTTGCTGGTAGCCGAGCTCTCATCTGAACGTGATTTTGTGCTTCACCCTGGCTGAGATCACCGAGCTTAGGTCCTTCTGTTTGGGAGGGAGTTTAAGCTGGAAATCCGAGCTTCAGCATTTACAGTGCGGCACGTCATCCTGAGGGAAAATCCGGGTTAATTCCTAGCCCTCGGCGTGTTTTCCCTGAGTGTTAACGCTGACAAGTGCCAGAAGAGCTACTTGTGCTCGTTTGACCATGGCAAAGTGGTGGAAGTTGTTCTGGGTCATTCTTACCCTGGGTATCTGTCCTAGGGGTTTGCCTTGCAGGAAAGATGAAAGCTAATCAGATACATTGCATTTATCAACCGTACAAAGATGCTGCACCAGGTAGCTACATCAATTTAGAAATTGCTGTTTCCGCTCTTACCTTTCTCTTGCCTAAAAAAAAAAGTTTACCAGGCGTTCTGTTTCCATCTGAATTACACACGTGATCACAGAATTCCCATAAAAAGGAGAAGAACATCGATCTTTCTGCATCGGGACTTTTCTGAAGTCAGAGCAGTGCTGCCTGGGAAAATCCTTTGGATGTTGTTTAGGAATTTCTGAAATGACAGTAAGGATATTTAAGTTATGGTTTCACTAGGCCTAAATAAAAGCTGGTAAAGCAATTTGATATGTGAAGAAGGTGCAAGTTTTCATCACAGAAGCAGCCCTTTCATAGATGGCTTGAAAACTATTATTCTGCCATATAGCCTGGGTTTGCAGGAGGAATGTCCTGAAATACCAGTGAACTGGAATTTTTCTGCATATGTTTTTTGTCTGATACATATTTCTGTCACCAGCAGGTGGCTTTCTACCCATTTCTATGCATTGTTACTATCTCAGACCCCAGCATGCGAGCACAGTGCTTGGTTTGAAATGGCCTCAGAGCAGAAAATCTGAGGTGTAATTACAGTACTTGAATCTCCTGGACTACCTGAACAAAGGCAGTTTGGTTTACCAAAAGCACAGTGAATTCTGAGTAGATAGTAATGTCCATATGATGGATTCAGAAGTTGTCCTCAACAACCAAGTAATCTTATCTAACAAATTATGATGTCTGTGCACCGGGGTATACTGAGCATAGTTAGCTTCCACCATGAATTCCACATGCCCAAAATGCTCGCTCTAGTGGCTCCTGGTTCAAAAAAACAACAAATAAAAAAAGCCTGTGCCTTACCCAAAGGCTCAGAACCCATAAGGCAACAGGTACCTTGTAGCCACAATGCAGTAATAGAAGTTGATATGCTTCTGGATGAAGGCTAGATCTGAATTAAAGAAATGGGAGGGGGTAGGTCTGTGGTTTGGTTCTCAATTAAAAGCCTGCAGTGCTGTGAACAGTGCTATCTGCCTGTGACCTCCTGGGCTGGGGATTCCAAAGGGCTTTCAGAGTTTTTGCTGTAGCTGTTTCCATAGCCAGACAATAACCAACAGACACAGAAAACAGCACATCTCCTTTACCTGTCCAGAGGCTCTCGATTCTCTGGCATTGGTTTGTATTGCTCATGTACGAGAACGTTTGTCACGGGTCATGGGTGTAGAGCTATAGCCTAACCAACGTAAGCATCACTGAGAATCTCAACAGGACTTTCCCTGACCTTTATTTTGAAGGGACTTGGGTCTAGGATGGACAGAAGCAATGGAAATAAATAATGGTTTTGCATAAACTTCAATGTCCTACTCTTCTGAGTTGGTGGTCTTCTTGTCACTTAGCTGATACATAAGGCTGAACAGTAGCTGAAGTACTGGATGGGTGGAATCCTGGAGCATTATAGTCTTGACGGCTTGATGTGTCTGTTCATCAGTACTTGTTGAGTTCAGTCCGTGTCACTTGTGTAAGTTGGGGCTCCTGACATGCCACAGATAAGAAACTGTTCCTTGTTGACGCCTCTTTGGGCTTTTTATCTCTCTTGAGTTTTTATTCCTGGCCTCCCTCTCCCCATACCTCCTTTTCTATTGGTTTGAGGTTACTGGGCTGTTTTTATAGAAAAAAATATTAATGTGTTTGCGCTTAATGTAGTCTAGTGCACGATGCCTTCTAATTACCGCAACTTCCGAAACAGCGTGCCATGGCTACTCCTTTTTCTGCAAGCTGTTTTCATCATCCTCTTTTTCCTTTTCTTCTCAAGGGAGATATCAGACTTGTCAGAAATCTACCCAGGTAAGATCAACAGCCTTGCTGTGAAAGTAATGATCAATGCCTGCTTTTATTTTGCAGTGCAACAGAGATGGGGTTCAGTGGGTTTGTGGATCTGTTAGTGAGAAGTAGAACGTTTTTACTGCCCTTTCTACCTTGTTGTGTATGGTGTGTATTTATTTATATCAAAGCAAAAACAGTGAATGAAGACCTAAGTGATGCTAAATGGCATTGTTTGTCTGTTTTCAGCTGCCTGTTTGTGGTAATCTTGACTGCTATGAATGTAATAAATCTCTGAGGGCAGGCACTGCTCTGTGTTAAGCGTCTGTCTCTGTGAGGTCTTGGCATGCAAAGGCTTTGTTGCCCTACAAAGTAAAATTTCAATATGATGGCAGTATTTTCCATTTGAAAGCTTGATGTAAATAGATGACGTTAATACAGCGGAATTAAGGGTTTAACTATGTTCTGGAGATGTATTTTGGGCATTGATCAAAGGATTGTATTAGCAGATTATGTTACAGCCATAGTGTGTAAGGTATTTAGTGTTGTGTGAATATGAGCTGATTAATCCTCATGACATTTTTGCATTACCCTCCCTGTTTTATAGCTCAAAAAATGACATCTACTTACTAGCAGTTTGATATTTTGCTGTAGGTGCAGACCAGCACAACCATATGAGAATATGACTGTTAGCATGTCCCGGGGGAGGCTTCCAGCTTGCAGATCCAAGAGGTTGTGTCTTGGACAGCCTCTACCTTTTATGCAATGCTGCTGGTTTCCATATTAAACTCTTCCTACTGCTATTTCTGGTCCTCGTACCCAGATGAGAACATCATACGGGTTTCTCTTTGTAACTCATTTCTTTCCTAATGCCCTCAAGGAAAGCGTCAGCACTAATTCACAGTAACTCTCCCTAAAAAAGTCCACTTAAGCTCTTTATATTCACCTCAGATAAAAGGAATGTCCAAATTTCATTGCTGAACATGCTTCATTTCTGTTGTGCTTTTTGACCCTGCAGCCCTATGGCATCCATTCTGATCATTTTCTAAAATTAAATTCAGGCTCAAGGGTATTGTTTTTCTGATGACTTATGGATTGGAAGGAAAGCTCTGGAAGTACTAAATAATAATGACACCTGAATTTTTATCTGAAGGTTTCCCAGTTAATTGTGATTTTTTTTATTTATTTTTTTAACCAGAAGTCCAGTCTGCATTAATAACTTCACTGCTCTCTTGGTCTTTTCTGTCTTGCAGCTTTTCAAGATGTCAACCAGATGGTGATTTTTGGATTTGGCTTTTTCCTGGCATTTCTGAAACGTTATGAGTTTACCAGCACTGGATTCAACCTCCTGATCATTGTACTTGGTGTCCAGTGTTCCATGCTGATAGACTTAATTTTCGATCTTCCATACAAAAATGTTCTGGACAGGTAATTAATTAATGTTAGAACTGGAATAATCTGGAACTGTCGATTGCTCTTTGTGGAGGATAATGCCTTGTTACATGGACCTATTTGTGAATCAGCATAGGCATATTTGCAGACTTCTTAGAAGGCTTTCGGTTTTAAGTATGTTTTGCTGTCTGTCATTCTTCCTTTATTGGCCTTGGCATGGTCCTGATACAGAGTGATTTTTTTCTTTCCTTTTATTGCAGAATAGCAGAGGCTACTGTGAGTGTGACTGCTGTAGTCATCTCTGCTGGAGCTGTTCTTGGGAAGACCAATCCTGTGCAATTAATTCTGATGACAGTTGTGGAGATGATAGTTTTCCATACGAGCAGATGGATCAACAGCACATTTCTGCAGGTACTGTAGCATGATTTCCAGGCACATGGGGGAAAATTTCTCTGGGACTTTGGAATGTTGCCTTTTGGTGTTTTATTAGTGCTCTGCTGACAGGAACATCAGTGTGTTTTATCTCATGTCAGTTAGATTGTGGCTATGTTTTCATTAAGAGATGAAGTCTGACTATGGGGCTATGCTTAAGGACATGGGACTCCAAACCCTGCATACTCTGTGCCTATATAATTGGCTATATCTATATTCTTGGCCTTAAAAGCTGATCTGATGGATTGGGACATAGAGCATTTGGCCTTGCCCATGGCCTGACCGTCCCCAACACATGAATGGAAGCCTTGACCTATGCTAAGGCACTAATTAACTTTAAACTTTATCCCCTCCCTGTGTCAATTCAGTCTGGAAGATTTCCAGTGTGAATGGTGTACCAGCCCAGTCTGGACAGCAGAGTCAGACCTGCATTTAACGTACAATGTAAACATACCCCAAACTCTCTGTATATGAATTGTGTGTTTATGAGATGCATTGAATTCAAAGTTAATCTTGCATAAATAACTCGTGCATAAACTGAGGGACTGTGAAAATAAATTGCATATAGGGAGGTTACATGAGCAACTATATCGGGAACTACATCAAAGGCTTCCTGTGGCCTGAAATAAACCACAAATTGGGTTATTCTGTTGATATAGGTTCCGTACAAAATCAGCGTGATGCACGCTCCCCTGTTCGGAGCCTACTTCGGTCTGGCAATCTCCTCACGTTTCTCTGAGCCATCACCAAGGTCTGAGAAGAATGCGAGTACCCCAAGGTCGGACTTGTTGTCAGTGTTGGGTAAGGCATCTGTTTTAACATCTCAGTTGGAAGAAGAGATTGCAGTGAGAACATAAGGAAGGTTTTTGGGGGCTGGCCACAGCATGCTGAAGCTTTTGCATCCAAAATGCAGGTCTGAATGCAGCCAAGCATAGAAAGCTGCTGCTGCTGTGGTTCGTGGTTTCTGACAATGAGTTGGTGAGTCTCAGCATGTTTCCTACCAGGCATATAAGCCACTCCTGCATCGGCTGTGGCTTAGTTTGCTTTGTCAGTCTCAGCATAAAGGCTATGCCCGGTTAACTGTTCCCTCTCTCAGCTAAGTTGTCCCCTTTGGGTTTCTCTAGGCATGTTGGTAGGGGACCTGTGCACCAAAGGTGAGGTCATTACTGGTATTTCAGTAGTGCTTACAGTTCCCAGCTGGGGCCAAGGCTCGGTTTTGTTTTGCAAGGTGCTGTACAGAGATATAAAAAGGCAGTCCCTGCCTAGTAATGTAAATGAAAAGATAAAAGCCTGATGAAGGGTGGGGAATATGGTACAGACAGGCGCGCAAGAAAGGAACTAAGTGACGATAGGCTGAATGTATAGGAGTTCTGTCCATTTTCCTAAAGAAGCAGGTTGGTTTCTTTGGTTATCATGGCTCCTGTTAAGTAACGGCCACTGTCTGAACTAAGATCTTTCTGCAGAGGCCTACAGAGTCTAATTCTTGGACAGTCTTTGCCCAGTTGAAGGAAAGAGATATATAAATGCTGCTCTTTTGAGTTCTTGGAGTTCTTGCTTTGCTGGAGAATTCAAGGAGATCCATATTTTAATCTAAGTCATAAAGACACTGTTACGCCTTCATTACAATTTCAGTGCAGCTTGCTGCAACCAAGTGCTTGCAATTTGGAGTAATTATATTGCCACATCTTTAACAGTTCCTGAGGTAGTGTGGGTGGAAGGGAGCAACTGAACAGGCAGATTCCTTGTAGTTCCTTTTTGCATCCTGCTTCTGAGGGTTGTGTGAAGGGTGCTGAGGTCTTCAGCCATATTTGGACTCACATTGTGACTGTTTTATTTCTGTAGCTGAGCAGATACTCATAAGAATGCTTCAGTGGAATTAGTAGAAATTTCTTTTTAATGACTGAATAGCTACCTGGTCAGTGGAATAAGATTGTCATAGTACAGATAATTCCACCAGTCCTCACTGCTGCCGTAGGTTTTGAATTGCCAAAATGGCTTCTCCTGTCCAAGAAGCATGGTTATCAGCACCCTAGTGCAATGAAAGGGTGAAAATTAGCAATGGAAATTGGATTTCAGGGAGCCAAGATAAGCTTGTACAAAATCAATAGCTGCCAGGGTTTCTAGAAGCTGGATTTAACCATTGCGCTTTATAGTGATAATGGCTGTGTCACTTAATTGACTTGAACTAGAACACTACAAATTTTACTGTCAGGGGAATTACACAAGGGTCTGGTATCTCTGTGGCCTGGAGAACAGCAGATTAGCGATGGAAGCTGGCTGGGCAGCAAAAATAATGACTGGACAAGGCAAAATGAACTTTTGCTTCTTTGTGTCATCCGCGCAGTTAGAGCTACGGCCAGCGGCACAGGTTGGCATGTGTGGTCCAGCTTGACTGAGCATGAGGCCACCTACTTCCCTCTGCTGGCTGGAAGTTGATCTGTGCATGTGTATCCATAGGCACATACAAAAAGGTTTATCCTGCTAAGCAGTGAACCTGTTTTACGGAGTCTGAGATTCCTAAACGCTGACAGTTACAGCCCGGTCACAGAAGCAGAAGAACCTGTCTTCATTCCTGTTGTTAGTGAAGGCTGCGTGGCCGTGAGTGTGACACTGTGCAGTGACCTTACAGGAGGAAAGGGAATTGTTCTTTGGACACGTGTGCTAGGGAGTCGCTCTTTTTGGTGGATAACTCTTTTACAAATAACAAGTTAAGCTGTTGTAGAGCTGAGTTGGTGAAGCATGATCACCTCAGCTCAAGCTACTGATCTTGAGCCCTCCTCTGGAGTAACCCTTGCAGAGGTAGAGAGGATTCTGTTCTTATGATCCAGCCCATCCTATTTTTCTCTCCAAACCCTTCTAGGAGGACAGACAGCCAGTACCAGTCGTACTGGCAGCCAAGGTAAAAGACATTCCAAAGTGCACTTTGGGTTTCTTTATAGTGACTTGTACCATGTGAGCTGTTTACAGCTTGGGAACGATAGTGAATGCAAAATCATCATCACCTGCCCCAGACAGCTGGTGATGGATTCACCGTGTTTTAGAGCCAGTAATGATATTTGCTTGTCTTTGTCTCCAAGGCACTCTCTTTCTTTGGGTGTTCTGGCCAAGCTTCAACTCTGTACTAGCTGCGAACCACAACGAGAGAGCAATCTGCAACACCTACTTTGCCCTGGCAGCGAGTGCTGTAACTGCCTTCGCGTTATCTGCTCTGACCACAAAGGATGGAAGATTCAGAATGGTAAGACATGAGGGAAAATGACTGCGTGGAGAAGGTATCTTCTTGTTACTGTCAGTAATACACTGAAAGTATAATAGCTATTAAGTAAAAACAAGTCCAGGTTTTCAGGCTGACGGCCATCATTAGCGTCCCAAGCTCAATGCTGAAGCTGTAACTTAGAAATTAAGTTCTCGGTTTGTAAATCACAGTATTCAGAGGCCCAGATTTGCTCTGCAGAGATCACACTTGAATGAGAATAGCAGTCTGTGAAATTTGGCTGCTATAAGTGATGAATGAATTCTCGCTCCATGTTTTTGTTGTTTTATTTTACAGACTCATATCCGCAGTGCAGTGCTAGCTGGTGGGGTCGCCGTTGTTTACACAGCACGGAGTATCGGGTATCCTTGGATTGCCATGATTTTGGGTCAGCTTGCCAGTGTGATAACTGTGTTGGGATCTTACTGTTTGCAGGTAGTACTCACAACCTGAAATTGTTTTTGTATAAGCTATATAAACTTCTTTTCCAATGTAGGATACCTCATAGGAAACTCCTCTTTCAAAGAGATTAAAGCAGAGTGCAGGATTGCAGCTTGCAAGACTGAAGTTCATTTTCCAGGTCTGCGATAGACAGTACGCTGTTATCAGCTGGCATTTCTGTGTATCAATTAGACCTTTTCTTCTTCCCAGAGATGCTTGAATCCTGCTCTCAAGATTCATGATGCCTCTGGAGTTCATTTCACTTTTGGCTTGCCTGCTGTGCTTGGAGCTTTTGTCCAGGAAGTTCTCTTCATAGTAAACAATGGGACTAATTCACCAAGGTACATAAATTCTTGCTATTAAGTAGTTTAGCTAATCATTATTGTAGTGTGCTCTGAGAAGAGTTCTCATACATACAGAAAACCTGAACGTCATCACAGATAAATCATTTTATACCAGATCACCTAAAATAATCTCTGATGTCCAAGAGCACTAAACCAGACTCTCATAGTTGAGCAGATCTTTACTTTAAAGGATCAAAACTTTAATATTAGGTTTTTGTCCTGCTTTCTGTCTCCCTTTTTGTTTCATACTAAATACAGAAGTGTTGTGCGATACAGGAAGTTCTCTTATTTTTCCAGTTTACGGAGGAATGAATCACAGTACAGCGTTAAGGGCCTTACACTTCTCATCGTATTCTTACTGAAACACACACGTAATAAAGTTTTAGTACCACAATGATGGTTTCTAAGGGCAAAATATGTCCTCTGAAGTCTGTATTAGGATTCTGATAAGATCTCTTAAAACATCTAACTGCAGCTGCAGCGAGATTTGAGAATAACAGAATTTTTATGAGAGCTTTTGATGTAAAATGCTATGTAGATACGGATACATTCACAGTCTTAATGCTAAAATCAGCAACTGTAAAAGGTGAAACACTTGTTTTGCTTTTCAGACTGGGTTATGCGGTTGTGGTGCACGTTGCTGCCTTCTGCCTGACCATCAGTGTTGCTTTGATCGCGGGTTTTATTACAGGTCAGTATTGAAAACCACATTTCAGTGCTATCTTCCTCATTTCCTAGAGACAAGGGGGATGTCACCTTATCGCACCTGCTAGTGTGTCAGTGCAGCCCTTGGCAGAAAGAAGCCGGTTTAACTGAGGCTCTGAAGTGTGTTTCTATGGGTAAATTATTTGTAGAAGAAGCCATGGGAAACATGAGTGCCAGGAACTCTTCAAAGCCTGTTTTGAAGAAGAGATGTATTCAACATGAATAACCTAGTAGCACCATTCTTTCATTGGTGAAGTTTAACAGATGCTTAACGGCTGCCTTCAAATTTCAGACAGGAGATGTGTGAGGATGAAAATATTTTTACATTTGGGTCTCGTCTTAGTGACAGAGAAACACTATCTAGAGCTTGTTGCTTTTTAGGCCAGTTGGTACAGATCTGTTTCACTAACAACAGTAGCTCCCTGGCCTCAGCCTCGGGCCTTTGATCACCGTGGGCTGGGATTGTCAGGGCTCATGTGTTTCCCATGTGATGTTCTGGTTTATGGCAGATGCTAGTTTTCTGTAGTTAATTTTTGTCTTGAATAAAAGAGAAATGGCAGATGAAAATTGCTGTGAAATACACTCTAAAATGATTTTTTTTTTTTTTTGGTGCTTTAATTGATCTGAAACCTTTGCATTACCCTAAGTGTAATTAAGAAGTTGAGCTAATCAAGCAGGTTTTTAAAAAAGATTCAGCTAAAAGAATCGTACAGTGTTTAACCAGTTGTTTAAAAATCTAGATTTATCCATCTGAAATCCCAAGCTAACTGTGCCGATAAGCCCGATTGCTTTAAATACACAGGCATTTTTCATGCCAGAAGTTAATAGTTTTGGATGTATTTTTAGAATCTGGCAGGCTGTTTAATGCATTTTTACCTAGAGTAATTAATTTTTAATAACACAAGCCTTGATCATGGCAAGCTTCTAGCTTTGTATTGAAGGTCAGCTTGAGTCAAGGGGCTCTGCTGAAGCGTTTAGTTCTGAATTTGTATTTTAATCTGTTACATCTGTGTGTGTGTTACTAAGAAACCTCCAGTTACACACAACCTTACCTTTTCCCTGATGTCTGTATTTATGTTGGATATATGTGTTTTTACAAACAGGATCAATCTTAAGCCTCAAACTGTTTAAGACCATCCCTGTATCAAAGTATTTTGATGACCAGTTTTATTGGGAGGTAAGTTTCAATGTAAAATCAATTGTGTGGGAGTGTATGTAGCACCTTCTCGACCTGCATGAAGAACTGTAGGTATTTGAATTAAAAAAACAAAGGGAGCTCATTCCATTTCACTGTACATTTTGGATGGCCTGTTTGAAATGGATGAACTGTTCCCACAGTTGATTCACAGCCTGAATGTTATAAATTGATGATAAATCCTAATCTTCAGCGAGGATTGGCAGAGCACTTGGTGGGCACAGGGCTAAGTCTGAGACGATCGTGTTGTAGCACATCATCTCAGGGGCTCCAAAATCCTCTGGGACTGACAGCCCTGGCCACCGTGCTGCGTACACAGCCCCTGAGGAGGCTTGAGCAGCGCCTGAGGGGGATTTTTAGAAGCCAGTGAATGGACTGAAGGGTGCTTTTGATGAAAACAGACCAAGCCTCCTGGCCTTCGTGGGTGCAGAGTGGCTGTTCAGTCCAATGCACAAAACACAGGCGTTGGGCACCTTTAGGTGCTCTATGTGATGCTCTGAATTACAGAAAAAAGAAATGGATGAAAAGAAGCTTCTAATAAGGCTTTCCATTGCCCTTTTTCTGTGTGATGATTTGCTGCATAAAATGTTCTGATACAAGAATGTTTGTTTTCACAGTTTCCCCATTTGGCTGTCGGATTTTGAACGGAGGAACCCAGGTGACAGATTTGACCCAGATAAGATTTTCCTGTTTGTCACTAGAGGAAATGAATAGCTGCGACGGGTAGAGAGAGCACTTAAGCATCAATTCTCAGGCTCAAAAAAGCCACTCCAATGGACACACAAAAAATTAGTAATAAACTATTCCAGTTCTTCTTGAAAAATACAGGGTGTAAATTTACAGATACAAATTTACCATGGATTTCGTTTTTCTGCTTTGTTTGTCTTACCTTAAGTATATTTTTGTAGGATATGTAAAAAAATGTTGGCTGCATCACTGCTGTAATGGCTTATTGATCAAAACGCTTGGGAACTTTAACTATTTTTAGCTTCCAAGTTTAAAAGCCAAAATATGTATTTTAAAGTATTAATTTTTCAAGGAGTACATACTTGTTCTTATCTTGTGAAGCACTCAAGTAGTTGTTTTTAAGCTGCATTAATTCTGTTGAGGGCCTAGTTAAGCAAGGATTTGATGAGTGAGCTGGATCAGGGCCAGAATTCTGCATCTTGCCAGGCTGAACGTAAAGAGTTATCTGACTGCTTAAAGAAAAATCTGTAATTACTTGGCTCGGGCTGGCAATTTGGAAGTTCAAATGGCAAGAAGCTAAAATTGTTTTTCTTGCCGACAGCGCCCCTGAAATCCACATTTACTCAAATTTAAGATTTGGCAGCAGACTTCAGAGCAGCCAGTCTGTGCAGTGCTGGGCTGTGCTGCTGTGGGTCAGCTGCCCAAAAGGCTCTGGCTGCCCCCGCGGCGCGGCCGGAGGTGAGGGAGGGTCCTCGGTGCTGCTCCATGCCGGTGCCAAGACCCAGTTTCTAAGTGTTGTACATTGAAATGTTTTACTCTGAGACGAGCAGTGCCTTTGGTGCGTGAGCTAGGGCCCAGTCAGCAAGCGAACCCTTGTTTCTAAATGGATTGCAGTCCTCCGTGTTTCTTCGTTTGAAAATAGTTAACATAAAAAAATCTCTTTCCAAAATGCTTACCTAATAAAAAAGTCAAAATTTGATTGTTTTTATTTACTCAGCATGCTTGGCTTAAAAGTAAGGAGGAAAAACGCGGTACTGAAGACAAGGCGTGAGCTCCCTGCTGCTTGCTGCAGCAAGGCATGCTGACGGCCGTTTGTTCGTTAGGGATTCTTCAAAGTTAGAGCTGTTCAAGAAGTGTGAGCCACATTTCAAGTAACCAGAAATGACTTGCAGTGGAACGGACAGTCGTTCCCATTCCCAGACACAAACCAGTCGGTGATCTGCCCCGTTTGGCTGCCACCGGCTGGCGGTGGCGCTCAGCCTGGACACACACCTCCGCAGTTACCTTATCTCACTGTTAACACGCTGCGACCTGTGTAGCGGTGTAATCCAGGCTCAGCTTGTGCTCTTTGCTTCCTTAACTTCCCAGCAGCCACCCAAACACGACTTCTGCAACACAAATGGCTGCTTTCTAGCAGCACTGCTTTTAAGGAATTGTATTTTATTTCCTCCCTTTCCCACAATCTCTCGCATCACTGATTTCTTGAGCAACCAGCCCAGGTGAATGCAGAGGAAGGGGCAAATACAGGATCAAAATTCTCCCTGGAAGTGACCGTGCCTGGTCTGAGGAGTACTCTTCAGCAAAGGGAGAAGTCTGATCTGAAAAACACTCTTCCTTTTTTTTTTTTTTCCTTTTTTTAACAGGAGTTAGTTGACAGCAAGCTTTGTGGAAGAGCTACTTCCATCTAGAGCCACTATGTCATTTGTACTCGTGCCTCTACACTATCCACCGCAACAGTCTGTTGTTACACCAGAGACTTCCTCATTATCCCCATAGGATAAATTAAATATTCAGGGAGAGGAGCAAAAAAAAAAATATATCTCAAAGCAGCATAGTTCCATATTATGCAAGAAAAGCCACACAACAGTAAATTTTGAAATTGAAGAAATGGTTATATTGTCCAGATACAGGAAATATTTAATAAATATATGTTAAAAAGTTGTTTTAGAGCATTTTTAGTAAGTCTTGGTTTGTAAATAATGTCATAGAAACAGCTGGTTAAATACATCCATTTTCCACTATACTATTTACCTGTAGCAAACATGGTATCATAAAAGTGACTTCCATTGTTAATTGTAGCAATTTTACATTTGTCAAAAACATTACAACATTTAAATCAACATACAAGAGGTTTTTTTTTTTTAAAAAAAAAAAACAACAAACAGAAAAGAACCAGAATTTTTAGTGCTGTGATTTAGGTTTCCTTGTTTTAGCTTTAGACATAATTGAAGATCACCGTTTACAAAATGGTTTTACAAAATTTTGGGAGCGTGCAGTTAAAAAAAACAGGATGGCCAACGCACTTCCACAGGTGTGTTCATTGCCACAAATCTTCCGTGCGACCAAATTTGAAGACCAGTCCTCTGTTTAAAACAGAATAAAGGGACATGAGTATATCATGAAGCAAATCAAATGCCCAATATTTTAAATACATGATTTCAGGGAGCGAGCTGTAGTGTCTGTAGCCAGTTCCTGGTCCTGCAACAAAACCTATGCAGACAGATCCCCAAGATCTACTGCCTTTACCAGCAGTTTATTCACACATGTCTAATTACAAAACAGGCCTTAAGAAAAAAACCACAACAAAATAGATTACAGCAAAATTCAGGTAAGAAAGGAAGAAAGGACGATAGCCTTACCCAAAAAAGATGAACGCATTCTGGAAAAACACAGCTATTCCTGGGTATACTACTGGTTTTTCTAACAAAAGAAAAAAAAAATTCATAATTTTTTTAGAAGTAATTTTCAAGCATAGCCCATCTCCAACATTTCGGAAGCACTAAACCGCGTCATGTTATCAAAGATCACAGTATAGTCTGGGTCAGAAGGGCCCTTAAAGATCATCCAGTTCCAACCCCCCTCCTGTAGGCGGTTTAATTTAGGTTTTAATTTAGATATTTGCGCACTGGCACTGCAATGCAACTAACACACCCAGGTTTCCTTGAAAATCCCCTGTGAATTGAGTAAGGCCAAAGCGGAGGAGAATGTAAATTAAACAAAACTACCGGTGTGGCCTGACTAGTCTGAAATTCACTTCAGCTGCAGGTACAAGTAGTATTTTTACATTTACTTAAGTGACCTAACTTCCTTTTGAAAAACAAAGATATCACACTGCAGTTTTCATGTCTTCCTCAAAACTGTTACCACGGTACATGTTAAAAGTATTAATATTAATTATTTTTTTTCCTTTTTGCTAATTTGGCATACAGGCTTTGGGAGTAATTTGTGTAATCAGTGATTTTTGTTCTGGGAATTAGTGTTCACCCAGGGAGTTATTCCCATGTAACTGCAGCGGTTCAATTATATCAGTACAGTTCCCAGTTGACCAAGACCAGTGTTTGTAACACGGCTAGTTGTGACTTAGTAGTAGCTAAAATCTGTCCACGTAAATAGCAGACAGTATAGAATAGCGGTGCACATGGAACAAAAACAATAAAACTGGGCCTGCCTAGAAACTATCTAAAAATAAGTCCTAAAATTCACTAGTCATTTAAAACACTTAGAACTTCCAAAAATGAATCGGGTCACTTTCTACGCTGTATCTTACCTTTAACAACATAGCCTCCAAAAAGGATCCACATGGAAGCAATCAGAGATCCAAAAGCCATCATAAATCCAATGAACAGCCAGATCCGAGCACCTTGAAAAAGACGTACAGATGTTCTGTGCCTCTGCCCCAGTTATGGCTGCTTGTGACTTTCAGCGTGCTTTTGTTTCAGAGCACTTTCCATGACACACAATGCTACGCGCAGACATGCAACGCACGCGCTGGTACGGCTCTTACCCCTCTTCCAAGATTGAATGGCTTCACAGATCTATCGCTACACAACAGCGTACAGCACCGTACCTGTTTGTCCCAGACAGCCTTCACTGTAACTGTCACCCCGCACCTGTCCATTAGACACCGCGTTGATCCTGTACGAGCAAACCAGGATAAAACTGGGTAAACACAGGTAAAGCCAGAAGTAAATGTCTATAAAAGAACAGGAGGAATATGAAACTTCTCAAAAACCCAGCTAAAAAGGATGATGTTGTATTTCTTGCATTTTTTGGTATTTAAAAAAAAAAAGAAAAAGGGACAAGACTAAAACTTAAAAAAGTATTTCTCCAGAGGCTAATAAGACTTGGACTTCTACAACACGCTTGATTTTTTGAAAAGGTTCCTTACTGTATCAGTAAGTGTAAGACAAATTTTAGAGATAATCTAATAGTAGCTTGATTTGTTATGCTGGGTTACCTCGCCACATAAAGACTATACATTCTTTTATTAATTGTGCAAACTAAGTTCTAGGGGTATGCAGCTCTGATCAAGAAATTACACTTACATTAGGAATGCAACAGTGGCTATAACCCCACAAGCATGGTATGAATGGTTGAAGTCTTCCACTTTAGGGTACTTCACAGCTGCATCTATGATTATCCACCAACCTGTAAAAAACTATTAGAAAGGAAAAAAAAGAGCACAATAGCTTAAAATATGGGCTTTTAACAACATATAAGACTGCTCTAGAAAAAAATTGTTTATAAAATCATTCTTACAGTCTCCAGCTCAGAGTCAACTGACAGCATAACTAGCTTTGCTATCAACTTAGGAATGAGGTTAAATGCAAAGCCAGGGATTTACCTGCTCCAACAGTTATTACATGGGTAGGAGCTGCAAAACTTAAGGAATACACGGATGCAAACACGCAGAACACATTTCATCCTTAACCCTGCTGCTACACACAAGGACAATGTATCCCTGTTCTTCCTTTTACCTTCAAACTGCCAATAATTTTTAGTTCATCGACAGACGAACATCTAAAAAAGTCCAAAAACAGCGTAAGAGAAGCTGTACGCACCAGCACTCCTGCAGCAACAGAAGCGATCGTGTTTCTTTTCTCTCCCCAGTCAACACACTCCGAGCACCTCAAGCTCTCAAGAAAACCTGACATTTTTTCTGCGCTCTGAAGAACTAGAGAAGAAAAAGAGACGTTCATTTTGAAAGGGGAAACACATCACAAATAAAGAGCTGGCAACAACGCGCAGTTCGCAAAGCAGGTCAGAACTGCTCAACGCCACCTGAAAATCCCACAGCCAAGGCCCCTTCCCTAGGGAAGGGAGCAGCTGACAGCGTGGCCAGCAGCACCCACCACCAAACCGCTAGAGAAGCGGCAGCCTCAGAGCGGAGGCGGAGGCACCGCCGCCCAGCGCTCGGACGGGGCCCCGCCGCCCTCCCGCACCCCAGGCGGGGGGTATCCGGCGGGGCCGCGGCCCGGAAGAGGAGAAGGCGGCGGCCAAACGTCCCGCCGCGCCCGGGGCCGGCTCCTCACACCACCTCGGTGCTTACCTCAGGGCGGCGAACAACCGGTGGCTCCCGGCAGGCAGCCCGGCCCGCAGGGCAGGTGCCATCCATCCCTGTTTCTCCGGGAGCGACACGCGGAGGCCGAGGGACGCGGGGACCCCCGGGGCCGCGCCCTTACACACCCGACCCGCCGTTAGCGATGAGGTCACCGCTCCGTTTACAAGCGTGTTCAGCACCCGACTCCCGAATCGCGATAGTCCCCATTTCCTATCGCTCGCTGCCGAAAGCCACCACTAGAGGGCAGCCCCCCCCCGCAGACGCCCGGGCCGGGGGCTGGGGTCGGGCCGGCCCCGCGGGGCACTGGCACCCTGCCCGCCCCCCCGGCCCTGCCTCCCGCCGTGGGACTGTGGGGGTGCCAGGCAGCCCCCCCGGCCCGGTGACAGACCGCGGTGCCCGCTCTCGGGGGGACTCGCTGAAACTCCTTTTCGTTGTCTAAATCACCTTTAGGAACATCCTCGGGACACAAGTTCTAAATCTCCTTCCAGGTGGCTCTGGGTTTTTTTGGAAACTGTTCCAAAATCCAAAATATACTTCACTGGCAGAAGGAAGATGTATATTTTTGTAAAGCAGCTGTCATTCACGACCCCCGTTATTTTTAGACATTCAGCCCCTTGCAGCCCCCCCCCCCAGGTAAGGATCGGGGGGCAGATCCTGAGCTCTGCCCGTTCCCAGGTGACCCGTATGGCGCTGGTGGAACATGCACAGGCTGGGGGGATGCAGTTGGTCTCCATTACATAATTCAGAAGCATCTGTTCATTGATGTGACAGGATCTAGAGGAGCTTTTCTATTCCTGCACTGGATCAGGCAGTCTAGACACAACAAGCTGGTAAATGCTGAATTGTCCCAGAAATTTGCTATCATGGTCAGAAAAAGGAAGAAGCCGAAAGCTGCCAGTAGCAGGTCAGTCTGCACGAGCTATGATGGGAAACATCCAAGTCCTGGTAAAAGCTAACGGGGAATTTTTCTCTTGTACAGTTTCATTAATGGGTTCTGGCAGAAACGTATAAGTAATACAAATAATATGTTTCATAGCTGTTTTTTAAACTTTCAATGATATTTTTCAGGTGCTGAATGCCATTCTGAGAAACCCTTTCCCCTGGGTGGTTACAGCACTCACCTGGAAGGTGGGAGACTTGACACCCAAATTGGACTCAGCACTAAGTTCCTGAATATTTGACTGTCCTTCAGGTGCTCCCTACTCCCTGGAGTTTCACAAGGGTTTAATGAAGGTTTACTATTGTCTCAGCGTGAAGTGAAAGCATGTGTCAAAAGTCAGTATTTCTGGCAAGGAGGATGGCTTTATTCCTCTATAGCCACAATCTACTAAGTAGATACACATGAACAAAAATAAAGCAGAAAATCACAAGGGCCAGACTCTAAACAAAAGCATGTACAGTTAGAGCAGAATTTAGTTACTCTCTCAGGTCTTTCACAGATATTGGAATTTGTAAATTTCCCTGTTCTTAACCTCCTCGATGGATGTGCTCTCGTGTCCCACACATGCATGCACAATCTATGCAATACCACAGTGGATGCGCAGAAAGGAGGGCAGCCTTGGCTACTAGCTAATTTAAAAGAAACACCACCTTTTAAACTGGGGCATCCTAAAGAAAGCTTAAAGAATTCTCTCCCCCCACACAAGCCTCACAGACTGTTTGTCAAATGGTCAAATACGTGGAGCCAACATACCACCAAAGTAGGGCCGGAGGTATTTGTTGTATCCCATGGTGAGGTTCTCAAATCCAGGGAGGGATGTTGTGTCGCTGCTGCGCAAGTCAGGTACGTGACCCAGGGAGCACCTCCTGGGGACACAAATACATACTGGTACGTGTGGCTGGACACAAATACATACTGGTACATTTGGTGCGCGGCTGCAGCTATGCTTCCCACCTGTGCTCAAACAAGCAAACTGCACAAAACAGTTATTAAAAATAAGATCATCACTGAAATCACAAGCACTTGCTTGCATTGCTTACCTTTGCTGAATGACTCATACCCTGAAGAGGTGGAAAAATGGCAAATTACCTCAGCTGTTAGCTACAGGTTTGCATACATGGCAGCTTAAGGACGTTCTTAAAACGTCCCAGATGAATCAAGCCAGGCGTGTATATCGCCAGCCTTAATAATAACCCGCGATCTCCCTTTCGTGCAGTCTTACAAGGAACATGCATCTCTCCCCGCCCCCCTTATGACAGCCTAAGACAAATCTTACTGCCAACAGCTCCTCCTCCCCAGCGACTAGTCCCCTGAAGGAGGCTTTCACCCTCGTATGTTCGTGTCAGGCAGCGTCCCTCCATCCACCATCAGGAGCAAAACCTCCGAGCGCGGTGGAAGGGGAAAGGAAGAGCACTGAGCACTTCACAGACACCAACAAAGCTTTGTGGGCTGAACCACCCCTACCTGCAGCGCGTACAGAGGCTTCAAATCTAATTTACAATGTCATAATTAATGCTTCATGGGTGGACAACAAAGTTGGCACCACGAGGCTGACAGATCTGTAACCATCATAGAGACAGGGGGTTTGGACTGTAAAAAGGTCAGGTTTATGGTGCAGTGTCTCTGTGTGGTCATGTGCTCACTTGATGAACACGTAAATGAGTGAATCGTTACGAGTTTGTCATTGCTTTGTGAAGGGCTGGAGGAGGTGGAAGGCAGCACCTCTACCAAGATCTCCGGACCACAGGTCTGTGCAGTAAGAAACTTTGCAATGTAATTACTTAAAGCTCCAATGAACTTTTTTTTTTTTTTCTTTTTTTTTTTGGTTCTGTTCTCTTTAAAGCTGGGTTAATAGTCTTTGGAGCTTGGCAGGTTTTATGCCAAAAAGGACCTTACAGCAAAACTGGTTTGTGCACAGTATGAACATAAACCATTCAATAAATTTAAGACTAGATCCAGGGATAGTAACATCACAGCTGGGAACCCAGTGGGGGGCAAAAACTGCCAACTGTTCTGGTCCTGAACTCTGCAGGTTGCCCTCGTCTATGCCACGTCCTGTACTGCACCCAGCTTTTTTTGGGTGGGCTGGATGACTGGAAGCATAGCTGCCTTTTGACCTACATTATTTATATGAAATATAATTCAGATGTAAAACAAAACACACTCCACTTACCTTTGCGTTGGGAGGAAAAGACAGAGACTGAAGAAGCAAAAATATCTGCAGAACATCTCTGGAGATTATTCCTGTAGTTGCTCTGTTTGTCTGTGAAGCAGAAAAGAAAGGCAAAGTTTTGTGGTTTAAGAAAAACTATTTTAAGGGAAGGGGACAGGGAAAAGAAATCCTGCACAGTCAGAACCATACACCGTGTGACGTTTGACATTCCTGAACACATAGTGGCTCCTGCCCTTTTTTCTAGCTCGTGTCATTTTTCATCACAGCGGTATCTTAACACTTTCCACTTAAAAGACACCAGTGACAGCTCAGGTCCTGAAGTCCTTGACAAGGTCAGCAAATTTTAGCTGCCACTTCATTTCTGATAGGGCTTTTCTTCTTTCAGCACGGGATGGCAATTAGCTGATGTAGCAAATGGCACCACAGGAAGGTATCGCAGCACTCTCCAAACCAGCTGGTTGCAACAAGGTCTTTTACCATCTCGTACTGGCATACTCTTCACGCCAGTCCCTCTAATGCTTTCTCCTAGGCTCTCCTCATCCCGGGCACGCTCTCCCTCTCTCTGCTTCTCCCTCCTCTCTCTTCCTTGGCTGCACAACCACTTAACAGAACCAGCTGCACCTGCACTTTATCTACATCAGCCAACCCCCCACCCCTGAAGCCAGCCCACAGCTGTATGTTATCAATATTAATTAACCCAGCTTCATTCCACTACAGGAAGGGACCTACTGAATAGAAAAAATGTTTAGGTAGTTCCTAGGGCAGCCAGACTCTGAAGCAGAGTGAGATCCTGCCCGTGTGTGACACATTCAGCATCTTCTAGTCCAGGGCTCAGGTCCACTAAGCAGCTACGCAGAAACGCTGCAGCTCTGCGCTCCATTAGCTCGTACCTGGGGTCAGCCCATGCCATAACAGCAGTGTTGGCAAGTCACTCAGCATGCAGTACAGGATGAAATCATTCCACCTGAAATGGGTTTCGTTGACTTTTCTGGGAGTGGAACCAGATCTTGGCTTCTGGCCGGAGACTCCCATGGGCTCGCGCTGGCCTTGGAGCCGGTGCTGCGGTGACCTGCGCCGTGTGACCTGCGCCGCGATGACCTGCGCGCTGCTGTGCTCCGAGCTTTGCTCCCGCTCTGAAACGCCACACCAGTTGCACACCTTTTCCTGAGCACAGCGATGGCGCTTTGCCACACACCCAACGTGTGCTGCCACAGCAAGCTGCTGCAGGGTGGGGTGGGGAGTCTGACGCTGCCACAGCTGCCAAGGGGAGATTGTTACTCAGCCATCGTTACTCTGAGCTGGAAACACAATATTGCTCAACTTGCACCACTATTTGAAGTGTACCCCGTGTGTCTGAGTTTTCCTGCAGATACTGGCAAGGCAACATCATTCTTGGATGCATCCGAGTCTTCCTTTTTATTATCTCATTACGAATTAGGAGTGACTACGCAAATCTTCAGTCACCGTGCCTTGGCACCCGTGAGAGCGAGGTCCCAGGTTCAGTGCCCTTCTCATCACGTGCAGCCGTACAGCCTCAACTTCAAACCCGGCTGTGAAATAGTAACCCAAATACCAGGAATTTTCTGCTTGGGTCAGATTCTCCCTGCGGTAGTTCACAACAGCCCAGAGGACACTCTGCCTTCTCAGCTGGCCGTAGGGCTCCGGTGCTGTGCCACGGGACGGCGGGGCGCCGGGCAAGGAGAACAGCTTTGCCTATACAGAGCCAGTAAAAACACCTCAACATTCAAGCACCACAAATGCAGGGCATCGCACTGGAGGAAGAATGTTTTTCGAACCCAAATATGCTCTAATATCCGTGCACCATCTGAATTCCTAGCAAGGCTTTGCACTTCTAGTACTTTCTTTGAACGTGGTGTTCAGATGTTTCCAGACGTTAGAGTGCTCCTCACTATAACGGGATCATGCAGGGCTACAGAGAGAACCATTTACCTCTCACAGCAGTGTTAGGCCACAATTTTAATGGGAAAGAAGAAGGATTAATTCAGGCAGTTTAAAGAAGTACTTCTAGGAAGAAAGGGTAATTTTTCAAATTAACATTTAGTTAAAGTATGAGAATTCCTGAACTGAGGAACCCCTCGTGAGCATCCTTCCTGACCATGTTTCGCACAGGAACTGTGGTTGCTAGCATTTTGGTGCATCAGAATAAGTTTCTGAACAGATTTATTCTATCTGATCCTAGTTACTAAGACCCTGTCGTGAAAAAAGCCAAAATCAATTTATTTTGATGGCTGACTAATAGATGGAGACCTCTTATGCCGTAAAAAGCCTACTTGGGACCCTGTTGTGCACTGCAATGTGTGCCATTGCTGTCTGGGGAAGAGAGCTGGAACAAACCAACGCAGATAAATTTATAGCTACTGCTGCCTCAGACCTGAGTGAACGAAACAGACTCAAATTTCTCTGTGACTCTGCTAATTCTTTGCAAAACAAGGAAAATCTGGTTTTCCTCCTTCAGAGAATGGCTGTGAAGATAATAAATACATCAAAGACTTCAAGGCAGTGAAAGGGGGATCTGTAAGTGCCTAAGAAAGCTGGAAACTGGGCATACCAAAGTACTCACGGGCAAGAAAAAGGTGACACCAGTGCCCAGACCTGAATATAACCAAACCACTTCTTTACTAGTGTATCAGCTAATACAACTGCAATTCTGCTTTTATAGTGCAGGAGCTTTCATCAGAGGTTACCAGCTTCATTAGTACAGTATACTGGGAAGAAATTACTATAAGATTGTGTATTTATGTTTCTCTGTCCAGTAAAGGATTTCTGCTCACTCCAACAGACTCTCCCCCTCACCTCATTTAAATGCTGTTTAATCTGGACATCTTTCTGCGGTCAGTGAAGGCATGGCACAGGCAATACCATAGCAGCAGTAGTAGTCCTGAAGGCAGTACTAGTACAACTGGTGGAGAGATTGCTTCCAATGCCAAAGTTACATAAAAATAATTCATTATATACTCAGAGATAACAAAAACCTTGAGAATGTAATAGCTGACTCACTGGGCTCTGTGTTCTCCCTGTTGGCTGGGAAAATTACACGAAGATGCAAGCATTATAGTAAAATACATCCAGCTAGAGTCCTCTGTGGAACCCTCTGTCTGCTTTCAGAGAATTTAATGAAATAATGCTTCTTCACACCAACCAACAACAGCAGTATGTGTCTCCTATTACAGCTCAGTCTGTACTTCCTTAATTCTGCTTTATTCCTCTATCTTTGAGGGGATGGTAAGAGCAAAAACAGGAAAGGAAGGAAAATCACCAGCAGCTTCAATAATTCTGCTTGTAGGGAACAGGGTGTGAGGTAAAAGAGATGTACGCTGTCACCTGATGGGGCCTGAAATTGTAGCTGGGCTGCTTCGCATCACTGCCACTGTAACCTGTGCTGGTGGGCTCCTTCATCTGGAGCACTAACCAACTGTGAGGGAAGCTGGCAGGAGCCACTGCAGTCCTGCGTCACCTCCCCCTCACCATCTGAAAGCACCGCCTGTCTCGCCGCACAGAGCAGATCAGCATAGCCTCTGATTTTCTACTGGCCGATGACACTGCAGTGCCGGGAAATAGGAGCATTTATGAGCATCTGAAAAGCCGTCCAGAAAACCAAAGCCATATGACCAGTTTGCTAAGCTTAAGGTAATCATTCACAAGGTCAAATTTTACTAGAGCCAACTTGCTACAACTGCAGAACATGCAACACAGGCACCCGTGCATCTCAGAATAAAACCTGGCTAGGGGAGATAGAGAAACAAAATAAATGCTGGAATAAAAGCAGATTGCATTTAATTTGCCCATTTAGACATTGCCTCTATTTATTACACAAAGTTAAGATTTTCACGATGAACATCTGTTCCATTTCCCTTGCACTGTAAGCAAAAGCTCTGCAGGAAACACTGGAGGAGGCTCGTGCACAGGCAGGGGTGGGTCATGAGCACCACGAGGCACAGGCGGCCGGAGGCAGCCGGCATCCCGCACACCTGGTCCCCATGCAGACCCCACATGGTCCCTACGCAGACCCCGCATGGTCCCCACGCAGACCCCGCAGCGCCCAAGACACCCTCGCACCTGAAACCTCAGCCTGCCCGAGCCACACACAAATAAGACCGTATCTAAAAATTGTAGGCAACCGTTTTCACTGGGGTGTTTTCACAAGTGCTTTGATTCCCAGGACGAGATTTGACAGAAATCACACAAGGACACTCATTTTCATCTCAGGCACGGCAAGGTGTGGGTTTGCAGTGGCTTGGCTCTGCACGAGGACCAGCACAACCCCGGCAGCAGTTTCACCAGTTGTGCTGCTCATCCATTGTCAACACAACCAACGCATGGGAATGTTGCTACAGAGAGGGCGGACAGAGTCAGAGAGTCCCCTTTTGCTCCCTGCATTCCCTCCTGTGGAACACCTTTCCAGGAGAAAGCATCACTGCACCATCACCGGGAGCTTCCAGCTCCATGACCATGGCTGCGCCGTTCTGTGCTGAGCTTTCTTTGGCCACCAACCACAAATGTGGTAGTTGCCAAATACAATTACAAAAGGAGGCAAAAAGCATCATACACCCTGGGATGAGGCTTCACTGGCGTTGCCAAAATGTTGCTTCAAGGTCAACGTATTTGTTTACCTAGAAAAGGTTTTGAGGGACTTAAGCCAGATACAATCTGTCTTCCCTTTCTGAACGTTTCCTTTTCCCCCTGCCCAGCCTGCGCTGTCAGCAGCTGTCTGACCTTGAAAGACAACCCTTTGGGGACGTGCGTGGGCAGGGGATTTTGCAAGGAAAGGTTCATGGCATGACAGCTGCCGTGGAAGAGTCAGGCATGCTGATGATTTATTAGGAGAGCTCTTCAAATTTCAACTTACTGACCAAACAAATCGTTAAAGGCTTTCATTTTCAGTTGATCTAAAATGATTTGCCTCTCACTTCCTCAACTTTAAATTGAAATGTATTTTCTTTTAAACTGTAAGTCTTGTTCTCCCCAGAAACAACAACAACAACAAATATATATTACCTGCTCTCTTTTTGATTTTTGAAGTTGAAGATCTGTTTTGGCAGGCCAGGAGAAAATCTGAAGAAGACAGATGGAAGAGAACAGAGTTAACAACAGGGAATCATAGTTGCATGACATTTTTTGCAAGCCACTAACTGGAAAATTTAGTTATTTGACGCTAGAATTCAATGCAAACAGAACAGATTCTGTTATTACAGAACTAAAGAGCTAGTGGGATCCTGTCATGTGTCAACAGATACACGTGCTCATTCCCTGGCTGGTCAGGACAAAAAGGGATGTTAGAGGCTGATGGAGGGAAAGGGAATGGGCAAACCTGGAAGCAGCACTCTACCAGTGCGTTGATAATACTGAATTTAACTGTTTCTGATCTTTTAGCTTCAAAAATCTATTATCTTGCTTATAATATTTTCTGACTAAAACAAGAAATTGAGAAAGGACTTCAAGTGTGTTAAATAGACAGTAAACCAACGCACATAAATCTGAGTTGAAAGGAATGTCTCGTACTGACTGAAGAGCCATGCTTTTGTATTCTGTCAAAACGTCAGCGTTTCTGTTCTGGTTGGAACTGAAACTTTTTCTGTCCTGCTGATTTCCCTGTTTGAGAAAATCTAAATTCAGCCAGGTTGTTTAATAACTTGACAAGTCTGGAAGGTCATTGTTGGCCCAGTTTTTGCCTGGAAGAGCAGGAGATGTGTTTCAAAAGAGGCGCAGGGGGAGCCTGGGCCCCAGCAAGGCACGTGCTGGCTGTGGCAGCGCCGGGAGCTGCCTGCTCAGTGGCAGGCACCAACTGCTTTATTCTGCTTTTTTTTTTTTTTTTTTTCAGTTGCCCTGAGTGGTTATCTGGAATCATGGACAGTCAAACAAGTGACTTCATGGAACCTGCAGAAATCCTTCAAGAACTTCCGTGAACTTCTGCTCTTGGTAATAAATAGATTCTTTCCACCCACGTCACTGTCGTTACATCACATGAAAAATTCCCCCCCAGCTCTGGAAACAGCAGGCGCGGCTGAGGTGACTCGCTGGGGCTGTAGCACCCGCTTGCTGGAGGTGACCCTCGCTGTGTTTCAGTGCAGGGCTGACCCCCAGCGCTGCGCAGGGAGCAGCCCCCGTGGCACGTAGCAGGCAGCGGTGCCTGTGCCCACCGGCAGCACCCGGGGCGAGGCCAGGCTGCCTGGGGCACACGCACCCCGTACCTGGCACATGCAGAGCCCACTCCTAATTCCATATGTGTTGGTACCACGCGTGGCACGTACATATATATCATAGACTCTATACATAGTACTACTTTTAGTATGAGAGAGAGGGGAACCAGGTATGTTATTTACATGACATCCCACGCACTGCAGGCCTGATTCCCATCTTACTTATTCCAATGAAAGTCAGAAGCAACTCCACGATACCAGAAGGGTTTACCTAAAATTAGATTCAGTCACTATGTAAGAAAGTTAACCCATGCCCAGGTAACGCATTTATTTTGTCAAGATGTAAACTCATATCCTTCAAGCTGCTTGTGGGAAGTGGCAGCTTATGCTCACGTCTGCCTGCCCAGCATGGCACGCAGGCCTGCCTGCAGCTCGCGGGCCTGAGTCCTCTAAACACATACAGAAAGTCTTAAATTATATCAAAATGAAGGTTTCTGAGATTTACTTACGTGAAATAAATTCTTCCTCCCAAATGTCAAGTTTGCCTTCTGTTTGGTCAATTCATTGACTCCTTTTGAGCAAATACAATGTCCATAAAAGTTGTGAATAATTACAATTGTATACAGAGATCTGGCATGCTCCAGGCAGCTCTTTTTCTCTTGCAATAGATACTTGAAGTCTAGCTCTAATCTAAACGCTGCCAGTCCTCTGTGGCTGCAGATCCTTGAGCTCACAGCTGTCTGTGCTCAGTCACCTTGGGCAATGACTGCAGGTGTCATTCACTCGGCAAACCTGCCCCTCACTGCAGGCAGGGAGCCAGGGCTGGGTGCAAAAAGTGCATCTTCCCTCCTCTAACAGGCAGCCCGATCTCCAGCCCAGCAGTTGCTTTCTATGATTTTGCTCCCTACTTGCCAGCCCTGTAGCTGTAACCCTATATATACGGTCCCTCCCACCCCAGCAGTTCTGCTCGCTGAGTCTCCTCCATTGTGTATGTGCAGGTATTTTATGTGAGACATAATTATGTCAGCTAAGACAAGCATGCACAGGAGTAACTCCCTCGCAGGACACAAAATGGTGTCCCTGGGTACCTTCCGAACTGTGCATGTGAAGAGGAGGATAATGACTATAGGTACTTGTTACATTAATGGTAAATACAGCAAAGGTGGTTTACTGAGAATCTTTACGAGTGCTCTGGTCAGTTTTGGGTGTGCTAGAGGAGAAAATGGGAAACAAAAGGTAACTGCTGTGGAAAGATTCCTGTGTGAGCAGAATTTGGAAAGAATGAACGAGAGCGTGTCATTTAGACTGAACAGCATTAGAGGGGCACAAAGGTAAAGGAATACATAGAGAAAACAGACATTTTGTTTCTGATTATTTGCACATTATATCAGACCAAGGGCAGGGATGATAACACCGAAAGGCCGCAGCAGACACATGGCCACAAAGTTCACAGTGAACATGTGGCAATTTTTCTTCCAAGCTCCCAGTAACAGGTAAGTGTTAAATAAGAAGCCTGCAGGTGCACCGGGTAATTATGGGCTGCTTTCCCTGGTCATCTTTGGTGGCCATGGCAAGGGGAAACAGTTTGCTGTGTAACGCTGTGCTGGCTACTTTCCATTGCAGTTTTCTGCGCCGCCTCCCGAAGCGTGCCTGGCGGGCAGAGCTGTAGGGCTGTTAAGCAACAAATGTGATTTAGTCAAGCAATTGCTACGTGCCCTGGCCCACCCCTCCAGCAGGAAAAGCAGGAGGGACTCGCTGACCTCTCAGAGGAGGAAAGCAGCGATGGAAAGAATCGCTTTATTTTGTCTTCATTCTCGCTGACCATCTGCATCCTTTGAGCAGATGGGTGTCACGGTGTGCCAACCTCCACAGCACCTCGCCAAGGACGGGAAAGCACCGAGCATGGTTGAAGGGAGGGAGTAAGGATGAATAGAGCTGCCAGTAACTCATTAATTGAAGGCTTGACAACACAACTGACAGATGAGCGTGTAAGAAAAAAGTATCAGACGGGGCCCCAAGGAGCACAGTTCAGACGTGATCAGTCATCTTACACATACATTAGTCTGAAGTTCTGCAGGGCAGTGAAACACTCCTCACCGCAGTAAGTTTTAGGGGAAAAACCAGCCATGTAATGTCTTGAATGCCTCCACAGCCCACTTTTTCCCAACACATTTATCTTACTCTCGCAGGCAGCACAGTCAAAGCTGCACTGCAGCTGCGTGTCCTTCCATGCCAACATTCACTTTTCCTCAGTAAATACTCAATACCCACAATAAAGCCACGCACATAGAAACACGGAGTGCCAGCTTTTGACTTGGAGCAGAATTTAGCTCTTAGTAGGAACCATGCTTTTATCTATTGCATTAAGGGGAATAATTTACATGTGAATAGATAAAACCTTATACTCAAAGCCAGGGAACACACCCACAGTAGGCCACCGCAGCTTAGCATGGACAATTTAGCTGTCTTTGTAACACTTTTAAAGCAGTCGCAATGCTTGGCACGGCAGGATTACCTGGCTGCAATGACTGTCAGGCCCATCCCTGCCTACCTGTGAGCTGTGTGACTCCGCAGCCGCAGCTGCTTGTATGACAAGAGTCACCTCTGGACCATAATTAAAAGCAGACACCAGACTGACGAAGCGTGACTGACTTGCCCACAGCAGCTGCTGCTCAGAAAACTTGATCTGAAACCCAGTGCCCCAACATGGTGTTTGGCTTTGGCGTGCTCCACGTACCAAAGGAGATGTGTGCCGGGAGCAAAGCTGAGCCTGACACAGAGCCACCTTCAGACACTCCAAATTTGACTCAAGTTCCTGCATTTAATGCTTCCCACCAATTAGGCACCTCTGGGGGTTATAAAAAAAAACTTAAAAACTAGCCTACTCAAAATACCAGACAGGAGGTGGCAGACTTTGAAGCTGCCCCAGTATCCTTTCAGGTTTGTCAGCTCTTGCCAGCGGTTTGCGCCACTTGCTCACATTGTCCCCCTTCTGCAAGAGTCGGTCTAGAGAGAACGATATTGTCTCAACGTTGCTAACAGAGACCTGGAGATGGAATGTGCTCCTCGTGGACACCGAGACCCTGAAGGAGAACTGCATGGTACGAGGAGTACTATGCCGCTCCCTGACACCCGGCGCCGGAAGGAACAACTACGATAATGTCGCATAACAACTGTTGTCGTTACGATGAACCATAACATGCGTGATAGTCTTGCTCGAGAAGGCAGAGACTGACAACAATCCATGGGCCAGAGGAGGAGCAACATGTATTGCTCGGCATAAAAGAGGACTCGAGCAACCGAATTTTAGGAGATCTCCCCCACCAAGGATCACAATGATCGGAAGGACTGGCGGGACGTGCCTGGACCTGGGACCATAGGGATGCCTTGGACCCGTGGTGGTAGCTATAATCCTCTTTCCTTTTTCTTTTTACTTCATCTTTTCCTTCACTTTCTGTCCTTTTACCTATCGCACACCGCTTTACGGGCAAATAATAAAATTGTGCTGTTTAATTGAAGCATAACCCCTTGACGTTGTTGCCTTGATTTTTGCGCTTCGAGATCATAGTAAATGAACCATCACAAGTCCACTGAGTGGACGGTGACACCTTCCCAGGCCACTGCACCGCCACGGTTTGGTACCTCAGCCTGGCCTGGGGGGTTTGACGTGCCCCATCAAACTGCCCAGGCCTCAGTGGTCCCGTCATCCCTTCCCTGACACAGGCTTTCCCTACAGGTAGTCGATCTGCATTTGTTTTATGGTACCTTCTTTTTAAAGGCCATTCAGCACTATGTTTCATAGCGCAACGAGCCTTTTAATATAGCAGTAAACCAAACAAGATTTTTTTTTTTTTTATTTGAACTTTTCCTTTTCTTTTTAAATCACTCAAGAAGTAGCGCAAGTGTTTTCAGGAACAGAGAAATTAAGCTTCTCAGAGGTCAAGTTGCTTGTCTCTTAACTGTTATCGTAACAGACTACCTGCCGAGAAGAACAAGCCTCCCGCAGAACACGTGCCAACACCACCCCGCTCGGCTCAGGGCCCCGTTTCACGGCTCCTCAGGAGGCCCCGATGGACACAAGGCCGCACACACACACGGCATCGGGGCTTTCCCCGCTGTCTCGGAGCCTGGGGCTGCGGGGGCAGCAGCCACCCTGCAGATTTGCGCTTATTTTTCCTCCTCATTCCATCCATAGCCATTTACCCAGACCCTGGAGCCCCCTCCCACCCGTGTGGCGATGCTGGCATTGGTCTGCCGAGCGGCAGCTTTATTTAAGATAATCCTTCATATGAGCGACCATCAATAACTAACCTACTTCCTAAAAGACACAGATCAATTGACAGAGTATTATAACCCCTTAAAATATTAATGCTGTATCAGGGAGACAATTTCACTGGGCCTAGGGACCCTTCCATTATTAGAAATTATGCCCCAGCCTTAAATAAATTAACTCAATAAATGTCTTACCATGAATACAAATTCCTACTTAGGGCCTGCAAATAAAATGATTTAGAGCTGTTCTCTGAGGAAAGATGAAGGTGTTTAAACTTGCAAAAGAGAAAAGGCTACCATATTCATTAGTCTTTTGTTTAAAATGGACTTCTGTTTTTTAAACTGAAGTCATCCCTTTCGAAAAGGCGGGGCGGGGGGGGATGGGGGGATCATTGGAAAATGAAGTTGTTACATTTTTTTACGCTGGCCTGCACAGTTTCAGTCCTGCAAATACACAGACCTCTGCTGAACCCCAAAGGCAGCTCCGGGGCAGAGACCCCACCAGGCTTGGGCAGGGGCTGCCCAGCACCACCAGCACCATGTCCCTGTGGGGTGCATGGGGAGCAGCAAAGGCCACGAGGAGGAGCGGGCTGGTGTCCCTGGCCAGCAGCACTGCACTGCTGCCTGCTCGCAGCCGTGCCAGCAGCCTGGGCACCAGCCACCAGCTCTGGGACACCTCACCTGGATCCCCGAGGCTGGAGGGGGCCATTCTGCGCGTGCCCCAGGGTTAAGTTTTGGCAAGAAGGAGTTTTACCCGCTTCCCGCAGCCGGCACCAGGAGGGCACCCAGGCTCCCGGGCAGTGGCAGCGCAGCTAGAACCGCGCAGCAGCACACGGCAGCTGCTAACCTGGAGCGCAACGCTTGCTTTGCGAAGCGATGCAACGCCGTGCTGCCTGCGCTGGGGAGAAGCCGGGAGCTGCTCTCGGGGCACAGGGTGCAGCAGCAGCCTTCCAAACCTGAACAACTGCTCTGCTGCTGTAACTCGCTCTGCTGGCCGTTACTTATTTGGGGTTAGATAACACGAGCAAGGCTTGGCGTGATGTTTGTTGTAATATGCCCTCAATGCTGAGAGATGCGGGGCGGGAGCACTGTTCTCTCACCTGCCCTCAGGTCACCCACGCTTCAGCCAAGCCCGTATCACTCAAGAACCGTGAAACCCGGCAGGGCAGCGGTTCATCCCAGAAGGGGCTTTCAGCCTGCAGCCCCCCGTCTTCTACTTTCATATGCCTAAAAGACCCTACAGTTCATACGGTGCCCATTAATAAAGCTTCAGCCTTAGCAGGTGTCTGTAATTTCAACAAAACATGAAGCTTGTACAAGTGCATTAATCATCCCAAGCCCCCTGTCACATCATTTGCCCTCCTCGTATTGATGAATCTACTGTAGCAACGTGAAAGCCACACCATCGCACTTAATTACAGTTGTATTTCACACCAAAGGCCCCTGATGTTTCATGCAGACTATTACAGCTCTGCATCCTTTCACCAATTTCTGAGCTAGTGAGACTAATCAGGAGCAACAGCAGGGTCACACCTTGGCTGGCTGTTGTGCATACTCCCACCATTTGCATTTTTGGCCACAGATTTTTGGAAAAGTTAGACATGCACACAGACACACAGACACAGCCTTTTCCCTGCACTACCATACTGTTACCAACACACTGCTTCAGAAAGTGATTTTCTCAGGTGAGGACAGCCTGTTTTGCTTTATCTGCACTGTCCTTAAGAACAGGACAGCCTTGGACAGGCAACCTGCAAAGTCAGGAGATGTGTGAGTAGCACCCCATGGCTTAGTTACCTGCCTGGTAGCAGCTGCCACATGTCACTGCCTGCCTATGGGATGTCCAGAGCCACGTCCATACAGCAGAGGGGCACAGCTAGGCCTGTGCTGCCACAAAGGACAAGCACATTTCCCCAAAAGATGTACCTTAGCTCAAGATACAGTGAAAAGACACACGCATTGCTAAGACAGCGCAGGTAAACAGATGCCCTCTGCAGAGAACAACAGGAACACCACAGGGAAGGTAAAGCCTCTGTCTTAGAGCTCAGGTACCGACTTGATGAGATTTTTGATAGCCAAAGCACTGTTGATTGCTGGTTAAGGGCTCACGTGGCTTTCTTGGTCCTGGCTTAAGATCAGAGCACGCCTCAAAAATACATGCAATGTTTTCAGTTCTTACTTTTTAATTTGTACGTGACCAGTTCAGTCCTCAGCTGTAAGACACACATAAAGGACACAAGTCAGGATGAAAAAATAGCCACACTGATTCCACTTGACTGAATCACAAAGTTTTGTAAGACAGACCATAGATTCAACTTACTTCTTTTGCCTTATATAGAAATTCCATCAGCAGCCACCCACAGAGACGCTTAAACACAGGGAATTTTACAAGTGGCTCAGGGAGATTGCCTTGGCAGCAGCCTTCTCCTTGGTGTCTCCTTTTCGTGGCATTGACTTTGCCCTTGTACCTGTTGCATTCCCAGCTGATGCATCAGCGAGCTGCTGGGCTGCTGACACAAAACACTCCCCAGCAGGAATGCTTGCTTATGTGCTGTAGCTTTTAACTATGGCATCTGAGTTCAATTATTAGCACCCTTAAGGGCTGGGATAAATATAACCCCAGCTTACACAAGTGAGAATTTGAGAGAAAGGGAGCATGCCGACAGGGAGAGGGGGTGCAGCCTGCTTGGGGGTAGCGTGGGAGGTAAGCAGTGGAAAAAGCAGCTCCCCCTCTCTCCCCCTCCCACCCCCACCGAGCCCCTGCCTCCCCAGGGCTGAAAGCCCACTGCTGAGCCTGTGCTACCACGGGCCTTCGGGCACTCACCAGTACCTGTGGGCTCCACTTCCCAACCGCTGCTCACAGGTCAGAAACATCCCACCTGCCCCAGTTTCCCCACAGACCTCACACTCTGCAGTCACACGCAGCCACGAGCCCCAGCTGCCCCCCCCCCGAGTCACCCCGCGTGCTGGCCCCACTGCCCAGCAGCCAGCATGGACCACCCATGCAGCCACCAGCAGCCGCCAGCACAGGGCTACGGTGCGTTTAGGGCCACTCAGCTCTTAAGATAATGGGAAGCGGATCTGTGCAGTAACAATAAGTTTCAAAGCAATTTGGCAAAAAGCAGGGTGAGAGCAGTGACCTCCCAGCTGCCACCTCCCTCCCGTCCCTGGCACCTGTGGCTTCCCGCGCCGTCTCCAGCGGCTGGCCGGGCTCTGCCCTGCCGCAGTACAGCCGCCGATGATCCTCGCTGAGGCCGGGTAACGCTTTGGGAGATTATTCCTTAATAGGCTGATCTCTGTGCTAGCAAAGGCCCGGGGAAGGGAGGAATACGTTATCAGCTCCGATCTGGCGTTAGAGCGTGCTTGCTGCTTTGGTACTGCCTCCCAAAAGCAGACTTAATTGCTGGGCTAGAAAATGCAGATAAATCAATCAGCTCATACCACATTTATTTTCTGTAGCTATGTGTTGGGCTCCTGGCAGCTTAAAACGGCAGCGACACCCACTCTTGCTACAATGAGAGGTAAAGATTGGGCTTTTGCCAAAGACTACCTGGAGAAAGGAGTAGTCATCCAGGCATGGCCAGGTGATGGCACAGCTACAGCCGTGACCTGGAGACAAACGTCATCACACCAGCTGTATTTCTGCCCCACTTCAGCATTTAAGGAGACTGTCAAGCCAGACACATCGTGCTTAATTTATCTTTCTAGATTTTCCAAAATAAATGCCTGAAAGACAAAATAGAAAGAGGAGGCAGAAAATTGATGGCGTGAGAAAATAAACGTTGTTTTATAGTGTAGACTTATTTACAGCAAACTCTGTGACTTGACAATGGGGTCTACAGAAAAAAAGAAAATAAAACACTTCAATCGTTACCAATATCTCTTTTTGGGTGAAATGATAAAGTAAATGCAAACCTCAAACCAGACTCAGGCTGCACGGGAGCTGGTCTGTGCTTCCCCATGCAAGGTCCTGGCCCCCGCCTGTGCTCCCCAGCCCTGGCTGCAATGCAGGTGAGCCATCACCATCGGCTCAGGCCTTTTGCAGGGAACGTGTAAATCCAGGTAGTGACCCTTCCCACCTCACCATGTGTCTGATGTAAGCAGAGCAAGGACATAGCAACACCCTCAGTGCCCAGCTCCCGCCCCTCCATCACCTCTGCTCTGTGGTTCCCTTCTGCACTAGAACAGGGATTTTAATGCAGAAGGTACCTACCGCAGAAAATGAAAGGTGTGGGAGATGACATCAGTGTGGATATATTTGTTCCTCTTAATTACATGGCAGGTTCAACACAGCAATTTTTTTCTTGCTACCTTTTAAAGTGTTTCAATTGATTAACTGGAAACAAGCAAATAAACGTCCCTTTTCTCCCTGTGCCTCAAATGCAATTCGTTGTTAATGGGAACGGCAGGAGCAGCGGCCGGCCAGGCTGCCCTAACACAGCTGTCTGCTGCGGGCTCTGCCCTGCCACAGCGGGGTCTGTCCTGCTGCCGTGGGGTCTGTCCTGCCACAGTGGGTGCTAGGCACCCGCTCCCCTCCCCAGCCCTCGCAGCACCACGGCCCTGCCGCACGGTGCCCCCCACGCTTCCCAGCCCAGCCCAGCACCCTGCCGAGAGGTTCCTGCGCACGCTGCACCCCAACACACTGCAGGACACAGACATCCTCCAGGGAAAAAGGGGCTGAAAGAGGGGCAAGAGGTAACTGTCGACTTACCTTCAGTTTTGCACTTCTAAAGATAAAGGGAAGTCTTACAGCATCTACACAGTTCAGCACACGCTACCGGCAGAACTCCCTGCCCCTGCTGCGTGTGACAGAGCTGGCGCTGGCTTCCCACAGGCTTTGGGTCAGAGCCAGACTGATGCCCCTTCTGTGTCTGGGATAGTGTCAGAGGTCAGAGCGAGCCTCTGGGTTAGTTTGAGAAATTCTGTCACTGCTCCGCGCCTTAGCCACCCATACAAAAACTGGGGATAACAGCTGCTCACACCATCTCCTCTAAAGACAAAGATTCAAGGAAACATGCTTTTCTGTTCATCTCCTCTTGTTCTGACTCTCAATCACTAGGATCCATGTTTTTTTCCTCTGGCAAGCAGAAGGGTCAGGTAAGCCAGCTGCCCCACCAAGCCTCGGTGTGAGCCCAGGCTGCTCGTGGACGCTGCTGCCCGCAGCACGGCGTCCTGCTCCAGAACACAGTATGTGCCACACAAGTAACAGGTGCCGTCTTACCTTTCATCCGGCATTTAAAACCCTTGTAATGTGTGTATGAGCTGCTGGTGAACGGAGGCACAGGGGAACCGGGCTGCAGGACAGCTGCCTGTCAGTGCGGTTTCCCATGTGCCCACACTCGGGCAGCCCCGAGCCACCCCCCAGCAGCCTGGTGTGTCCAGCGCTCTGCAAAACCTACCCAGCACCGTCACTTATCCATGGCCAGCCGCCGTTCGCCATAGACCACATTCCAGCTTCCAGCTGCTCTTTGAAAAACAAGCAATGCTAGCAACAAATTCTTTTGCCAATACTGTCTTGTTCTTAACAGGTCTAATGTGCCAGTACTGCTGATGCTTGAGCAAAAAAACCATTTCAGGTAGGAACAAAAGTTCTGGACTGGTACCAGGCATGTTTTTTTTCTCCAATCTGAAACCCCATTTGATTATTTCCATTGTGACATTGCCCCTTGCAACCTGAAAACATTATTTTATCTGTGTGCACATTAACACCCTATGTTCAAGCCTAGACTCTTGTACAGCTTTCTAACTCACTTAAAAAATAAAGAATACATTTCAAAACCAAAAAAAGTTCAATGTAACCTCTTGTCAGATACAGGAACAAGTCTGGGAACAATTAACTGGACACTCTGTTTCAGGTGCACAACATTTTGTTGTCATGTCAGATTAATGCACAATTGTGATTTAATCTTTGGCCGAAACTCTTACTCATCACCTGATATGATGTCATTCGTTTCTGCTCCCTAACTTATTAAATATATATTTCATCCATATAAGTGACTTCAGCTGTCAAAAGCTGGGCAGATATTTTAGCTGGCGCTAGATTAGGATCTATTGGAAATTACTACTTATTTTTATGTTAATAGGATAAAATACACTGAGAGAGCAGATCAGATCAAGATGTACCTATCAGACAAGCTGCAGTAAGTACTAGTTTCTGGTGTGCATGCAAGTGAGAAGGAAAGTTATCTCTACTGGTAGTGCATGTTTTTTTCAGAACTGTTCTGAACACCATAAACATAAAAAAAACTTGGCTGAAAGACAACTACTTTTGTTTTTTTTTAATTAAGGACTTTCCCCCTCAAAGGACCTATATTTTTATATTGGTTTTTAAGCAAAAAAATTAAATGCCAAAATACTTGGCTGAACACCATCAATTACTACATGAATGCTTTGTGCTTCTCTCCAAATGTGATGGCACTTACCGGTGGATTCATCCCCTCTGCAGCACAGTAGTGTCTCCATTGGAGCAGCTGTAGTACCTGGGGGAGGTGATGATGCAGCAGGGACCCCCCCAGCACCTCCATGCCTCTCGGGAAGCACTGCAGCAATGTACTCAATTAGAAATCTTTAGGGTTTTCATTTCATCCCGAACAGTCACAGAGAGCCGGTACGGACACACTGCAGTGTTCAGCTTGCGAAGCGGCTGGCTGTGGGTTATAAGAAGACACTTCACACTATTATTTTCACTACTCAAGAATAATAATCCTTGCGTTATGTTATTTTTGAGCTGAGACGTTCTGGATAGTGGAAGATATTAGATTTGTGTTTACCGTTTGGGATCTGAAAGTCATTTGCACCACCAGCAGATGAGTAAAAGAGCAGATAAACGTCCTGCCTGAAGCTCCTGCCCTGTGTTACACACCGAGTCCTGTCCCCCGCGGGGAGCTCGGGCGCCGCGGGCAGGGGCACCGCTCCTCGGCGAGGCAGCTGCATCGCGCCCGGCTGCGCGTGGGTTCGGTACCTCCATCGAGAGGGCATTCTGAAATGTTCACCCATAGAGCGCTTCAGTGATCTCCACGGAACAAGCATTTTCTGCTTTTGAGTGAAACAAAATGAGGTGGAAAAATCATCTTGAGGTTCCCATGGGTTTAGCTGTATTTTTAGCTTGTAAAATAGTAGTGGTAGGTTTGCCACCAGCCAGCTCTCGCTACCTAGAATAGGTTGAGGCTCAGCAGTCTTAAATACACCTCAGCAACGGGCAATACAGTACAGAAATGTATTTTGTTTTTAAAAAGTCGCAACAGTCTTGTTAGAAGGGATTAAACAATGCTTTTTTCCTTTATCAGCACAACAGAGCAGTGTGGACAAAGTAAAATGGGAATTGCTGTTGCTCTGTGAATGAGGAAATACTGTTTTATCTAATTTACTGCAGCCCGAGGTGAAACATTAACTTAACTTTGAATTATGATGGGATGTAAAATAGCCCGAAAAAAGACATTGCTGGGCTTTCTTCTGAGGGCATGACCTTAGACATCTTCAAAACTGAGTCTGAATGGTATCACAACACACACCTTTCATTTTTTTTATTGAAGTGTTTTCCTTTGGCATAGATCATTCTGAGCACTGTGGAAACAAGAAAAAGGAAAGAATTATTTTATAATGGAGCTTTCCTAAAGGACTATGAATATATTTTAAAGGGATAAAAAGAAATGATTGTAAGCTTACCTTCAGTTTTGCACTTCAAAAGATAACGGGAAGTCTTAACAGCATCTACACAGTTCCGTACACGCTACCGGCAGAACTCCCTGCCCCTGCTGCGTGTGACAGAGCTGGCGCTGGCTTCCCGCAGGCTTTGGGTCAGAGCCAGACTGATGCCCCTTCTGTGTCTGGGATAAAGTAGGTTTCAGGCCACTCCTTCTCAGGTCACTCTTGATCTTTAAGATGCGTCAGGGACATATACCTGTCTGCCAGGGAACGGACACAACAAACCAAAAGGGAAATCACATAAAGGAGGAAGAAATCTGACATTTTCACTTGTAATTATTTACAGTTTATGTTTGTTACAGTATAAAGTACCTCCAGTCCTGGCACAAATAACAAGTTCCTGGTACCCAAAATCATTGAAAGAAACTCTTGTGAGCTGATGGAGAACATGACCTCTGGTATGACACTGATAACTATCTGACGAGAGAAAACGTCTGGTGTCCTTAAAGGCCCTGTAGCCTATTTACTGCTACATCTACGGTCACGTCAGATCCTCACACACCCCTGAAGGAGCTATGTGGCATCTGGAAAAGTACTGACCAGCATGTTGCCATGGGACTGTTGGCACCCAGGTGCCCTGGCAGAGCCCAGGCTGTGTGCCCGTGCCACGTGCACTCACCGTCGGGGAAGTCTGGGTGGCAGAGCTGCAGGTCCTTGCAGACGCGTGCGGGGCTCTGGGGGGTCCCCAAGGGTCTTCTCAGCTGCTCCACCTCGGTGCGCAGGGAGCTGAGCGAGGCGTACACCTCCTCCAGCCCCTCGGAATTGGGGGGGGGTCCCTGCACCCCCAGACCCCCTTCGCTCGCCCGCCTGTTCCTCCTGCTCCGGCTGGAGGGCAGCGGTTCCAGCAGCTCGGCGGGGGGGCCCTGGGACACGGTGGGGTAAAGGGGGGAGAGATGTGGGGGTCTCAGGGGACAGATGTGGGGGGCCCAGGGGCCAGATGTGGGGGTCCCAGGGGACACCGGAGCCGTGGGATAAAGTGGGGACAGATGTGGGGGGCCTGGGACATGGTGGGGTAAAGTGGGGACAGATGTG
>JAVJGJ010000061.1:47026896-47065644 GCA_035590215.1 Microhierax caerulescens
TTATGCTGCTGCTACTATCTTCTCAGAGGTCATACATGGACACAAAGATGTTTGTTCTCAACACGTGCCTCAGTCAGGCAATGCCAAAGTTCTGCCACAATACTTGAACCTTAGGATTTCCACACCTCAGGTTTATAGCTTGACTCATGATTACTCACAACATTGTAACGCATTCAAAGGAACAGGAAAACAAACATCGACAGTAACAGGCACACTTTTTTTTTTTTTCTTCATTATCATTAATCACATTCCTATTTTTCAACAGATTGTTGCCTAAAATGCATGTTATAAAGGCTTTTTTTTTTTTTTTTTTTTTTTTTTAGAAAAAGCTGGCATGGAGTTGCAGACTAATGTTTGTAACTAAAACAGTCAGACCAACGATTCAGACATTATTTAAACATTCACAACTTTGAGGAAATTTGCACAGCTGATAGCACTGACAGATAGTTTAACTGTAACTTAGAAGCCAACACAGTAACTACCTTCCACATACTGGCAGTAGGATTTATGACAGTATGAGATTAGAATAGCATACCATGTTTTATTTAGAACGCTGTAGTACTATTTGCCATAAATATTGCAAGCCCCATTTATGAGCGATTTGAGGCTTTGCAAGTTTACAAAGTAATGTTCACGGAAAACATAAAAAACAAACCCAAAGCCATTTCCATGCAGAGTACAATTCTCTCACAGTCACTGGATCTCTACCGTCTGTTGGCTGGAGCACATATGCCATATACACATCTGCTACTCACAGCAAACCCAGAGGCCTGCTACGTACTGGTGCACACCAGCCTCTGGCTGGTATCAGTGGGATCAGAGACAAACACAGGATAATAAACAGTTTCGCAAAAGCAATGACTCTGCCACAGACAGAATTTACAGTTAGAGCTACGTGAAAATACAGCTCTTTTGTGTCACTTTGCAAATCCTCCTATCTCAGCTAGGATGGACGGATGCCAAGTGGAGCAGAGAGGTGGCAGCCCAGGGCTGCACATCAGCTACGTGCAGGTGTAGTCTGCACTCCTGCACAACCAAAATCGAAGCTGGTTATGCCTCAAGGGCAGAATCTGGACCAGTGCAGCTTTCAGCATCTCCCTCTCTGCCTAACACATCCCCATCATTACTGGGACCTGAAAACTGACACAGTGGAGCAGAAAACAAGATGCTGAAACTGCAGGGTCACTAAGGGTAGCCTGATTGCAGCAATGCACTTCGGCATGTGCTGACAGTAACATTCGCAGGTCTGAAGTACGCTGCCAAGCTGGGGTCAGGCTCAACAGAACGCAGTTACCGCCCGTACCGCACAGCACCCGCACGCCACCTTCTGCTAGTGGGGACACAGAAAACATAGCTCAGGCCAAGTTCAGCACAGTAACTCCAGAAATTAATTTAGCTTCAGGGACCATGGCACCACACAACTAATAATGCTTTCTTTTGAAAAGGGCATATTCAAAGCTTTTCAGGCTGTACACGCTACTCGTGAGCACACGTGGAGCCACACCGTTAGGGCAGAAAGGCACCGTGCTAGCCCAACGCAAACGCTTGCTTTCCATTATCTTGACCACTTTTCCCCCAGCTGAAGTTAACTGCTTAGACTGATAATAGACAGATGCTTTTTTGGTGTGGGGAAAAAAGCAGGTTATTCGTTATATTAAATTCTGCCATGTGCTAAAGCGATTGCAAGAAGAATCAAGAAGGAATTGTGTAAACATTGTGCAGTATTGCAGCTATAACTGGTATCTTTATCGATTGCTTATCAAATAAAAACTAAATAGACAATACCAGACAACTGGAGGACAAGACTACTCTCACAGCATTGCATCACTTCTGCCAATCACAGCACATTATTGGAGTTGCTATGCTCTGTCTCATTGCTAGGAAGGAATTAATTAACAGTATTTGTAGGAAAGATGAGAAACAGGAAAGACTAGGGCATCATTCCTGTGTACATGTAACCTCACCCACTCGAACAGCACTTTTGATGACAAGTGGGCCGCGTGACGAATTGAAGACTATGTAGAAGTGTATGGAAGAGGACAGTAAAAGGGGTAAATGTCCCATCTTGGGGAATTAGCATAGCATTACACTAGTACTGATCAGACCTACTTCTATAATCAGGAATACTTCAATAGATTAATTTTTTATAAAATATAGGGCTACAGAAATGAAGCATTCTATATATTTTGTATTATAAAAAGCTTCCACTTACATAATTTTTAAAATATATCTTCACTGCTAACAGTATATTTGTAATATAGTATTTGATATAATAAAAATATATGCTTACTGGATGGGAGTGACTTAGCATTACAGCAGGAACTCTCCTTTCTGTGTGGTTTGAGCAGCTGGAAAAGTTGGCTGTTCCCCTCCTTCCCTTGGCTTCTCAGCCATCAGCTGCCTGGAGACTGCAGTGGCACTCTGGTGTGTTAGCTTTCCTAAGAGACTCCTGCAGAGCCGGCTTGGACATGTTCCTCATCTGACAAATAATCTACTGGGCAAAATCTGACCCTGGAGTACATTTACTAAATGATTCTTTCTGTTTTAATAATTAAAAAAAAAACCAAAACAAAAAACCAAACAAACCCAAAACAAACCAACAAAACCCCAACAACCAAACAACCCCACACACCAATGCTCTATTTGGCATTAGTAAGGAAATGGGACTTGTACAAGTCATGCAACTGCCTTGTAGGAAAAAAAGACTGTGCTATAGAAAATGTTAAACTACCCAAAGGGACGTATGGGCCTAGCAGCTAGTTCTGAGACTAATAACAACTAAGTAGCTCCCTACTAAGTAAACTTAAAAGGCACTTTGTGGGTGCCAAGGTCTGTATGTGGAAACACAGCTGCATCATCTGGGCCCTTTTCTGCACTGAGTAAAACTGGAAAGCTTAAATAAATCCACAAAGTAGGCAACAGTTTACTGTAACATCCAATGGAAAAATACAGATGTTCCAATGACGAACGAAGGAAGCATGTCCAAACTACACCAAAAGGACCACAGCACACGACCATGGTGCTGCAGAGATACACACTGAAGAATCACTTGGTGTCCCACCGTGTGCTGGGGCTGCAGAAGGTGCCTGAGACCAGAGCAGGTATTCCTCGTACTGTACCAGCCCTTACGAACCTGCCCAGTCTGGCAAGAACTTACCATCACTGACCAGGATTTGTTCTGTAGTTTAATATTTATATGTGCAACATGTTTTGCTCCTTTCTGTCTCACCCTGGCATGAAGATCCTCTGGTTAATGTGTTCAGGAAAAACTCCACCAAACTCAGCGTGGCGGCAGCACCAGTGCATGTGAGAGGAGAAGCGGGATCTCTGCAGAGTCATAGAATTACAGAATGGTTGAGGTTGGAACGGACTTATGAGATCACCTAGTTACACCCACCCTGCCACGGGGGATTTTGGCTACACAGGCTGTCTGCTTAATGTCCTAGGTACACCTCCTGTTCATTTTTTTTTTTTTTTTTTTTTTTTTTTTTTTTTTTTTTTACAGATGGCCCTGGTAGATTTGCCTTTTGTCAAAGCAGATTAACGGCAATACATTCAAAAAATGTGTTGCCGTATGGTAGTATAGACTGAGCTTTTTACTTGCAATAGATGGCAGAGTAAGCTATCAACACGTGCTATCATACGTAATCAAGCTTGCTAGATTAAAAGCAGGACTTGTGCCTAGCAAACAACGCTGTATATTACTCATTGAACTTTGAGCAGCAGTTCTCTCTTGTCAGGATTTTTTAAAATATTCACATGCTTCCAAAACGAAACAAAGGTCCACCGGCGACTCTTGGGGAGAGGAGGTGGGATCGGCTGCATTCCGTTGCCATTTGGTTGGAGATGTCATACAAAATCCTCGCACACTGAACATGGCTGAATTGTAAAAAGCTTTCACCCAGAAAGGAGATCTTGGTTACACAGAAAGTCTCTGACTCCTCCAGCGCTTGCCAGACATGGTTACATCACGTTCTCAAAGAGCTGTAAGGATCGCATGATGTTGTCGTCCTGCAAGCAATGAGAAGATATTTTCATAAAACCAGCATTGACAAGCACAACTCTAACTGTGCGGCACAAGAGGGGCTCTGCACCTGCCACTGCAGGGAACAGCCCTGCTTTCATAATGCTTTTCACCCACGATGAGCAGGAATCGATTCAGTGATCAGGTCCTGACCCAGCAAAGCAGTCCCTTTCTTTGGCGCCTGAGGTGGTTTGAGGCACGCAAGCACAGGATCCCCTCGCAAGCCTGACGTTCAGCACGGGCTGTGCTTTACGGCACAAAACCAGACACCAGCATTGAGCTGGTGACTGTACTGAACCCTCAGGCTTCAGTGCCCAACGGCATTTCATTGACCCTGAATATACAAATATGTACTTAGCCAATACGCTTCAAAAATCCAAACCAAACTGCAGATGTTGAACCGATAAGCCAGCTGCCTTGAAGGCCCGCTTGATCCTACAAATACAACCAGCTCAAACCCCAAACACAGGCAATCTCAGCCCCTCCAAGGTTCCTAGATCCAAATGAGAAAGTTGGAGACACACAAGGGAAATCCTCCAACAGTTTCTTATGAATTCTCAAAATTGTACTTTGAGGTAATAACCAGAGTAATATTCAAAAGTATAATGATGATTTCCCCCGCCCCCCAGGAATTCAGTCATTCCAAGAGTTAGAATAACTGTTTGGTTGTAACATGAAAAGTTTTGACATTGAGCAACTTAAGAGAATGTCGCATCTCATTCCTCTATCTTACCATCCATCTCACTTCTGACACAGTTTGGTGGGTACTAGTACAGGGTATCACCTTGCATGAGAAACCAATCATCCTCTCCAAAGCAGTGCTAGGAGTTCACAGCCCATGAGCCATACCCTCAGAAATGGCAGTGGTAAGGACTATAGTGCACTTGGTTTGCTTTTCATACAGAAAAAAACCAAGACACCGTAGCTTTGCAGGGTTTGCTCCCATCTGCCAGGGAACCACAGACATGTCAGCACATCAGTCTGCACAGCTCCTAGTGCAAGTATGTCAACAGAGGGAACCAAACCCAAACCAGGGCAGAGGATTAAACAAACTGTAACAGAAGTAAAGCAAAGCTGCTTCAATAATGAGACAATTAATCATACACATGCATCTAGGCAAATTATGAATGTGAAGAAAAATACACAACACAAATGATCAAATTAAAGACTAGGCCAAAAATAAGCTGAGCAATCAGGAGGGACCAAGAATGAAGTAACTGCAAAAAATTAGCCTTGTATTGTGCATCTGCTAATGAGGATTTTGCCACCTCATGTCCTTGACTGAGAAGTAATGTGGATGTTGCCGGAGCCAGACTTAACACAGAAACAGCGGGAAGCCAGCCCAGCCCTCAGAGCGAGCATCTTCCCATCGCTTGGGTATGGAGGGGAGCTGTCTCGCGGCGGAGCAGGGAAGATTTTTTCAGGGTAAGTGAAGTACAGAGGAGGGCTGGTAGGCAATTATTAGCACCAATGTAAACCTTCTAAAATGTAGAGGTCCTTATTGTACTGATTAAATATTAGAGATACCTCTGAGCAAACATTCACATAGTTAATTACAGTCTAAGCCAACAGACACTTGGCAATTACATGTTAATGCAGATGCTTGTTTTTGTGCCAGTGCTAAAAATACCAGAAAATATTTGTTACAGCCAATCTAGCATAAGGAATTTGCAAAGAGGCAGCCTATTTCCAAAACATAAATAAATAAATAAAAATCATTGCTATGATGGACAGCATTTGCTTTTAATGTTTGACCATGAAAACATCAACTGGTTTTATAAGTCAGTGGTATAATTACAAAATTTTGAGAAACCTTTGGCTCTAGGCAGCTCCAGCAATATGGTACCTGCTAATGATATCCAGGGGCAGCGCACAGAGATAATATCAGCCTCAACCCCCACCCCTCAAAAAAACCCCAACCCAACCCACAACACAAAAATGAGGATGTTTAAGGGCGTTATGAGTGCTCTCTGGAGTTATCTGCTTGTCTATGGAATCAGGTACTTCAATCAGGAAAACAAAAGCACTGGCAACGAAGAGGCCCTCTCCCATGATCGGCCTGAACCTACTTTGCTGTTGCTGTCACAGGCATCACAGAGCACCACCGGGAACTCAGTCTTGAAGCTGTTATTTTCACAGAGCAAAGGAAACCTGGGATCCTAAGCAGCATCTTGTTTCAAATGAAGTTTGTTCAAAGGGAAAGCAAACACTGTGGCATGAGCTAGACCTTTCATTGCAGTTATAATTTTGTCCTTACCTCCTGACACGATTCAATAAACTCATCTAAAGTTACAACACCATCTTTGTTTTTATCCATTTTCTGCAAAATAAAATACAAAAATATTGTTTCCATAGATAACACTGCAGTTATATCTTAGTTGATGCAACCTGAATAAACCCAGAGCACTTCACAAGCTTAGATTACAGACTAAGTGTCATTGCTTAAGTCTGCCAATTGCTAAGGACTTCTTTACTCCAGTGTTTGATGGACTTTTGAGGTCACCTCGAACTACTCCTTCTTTGACATACACAGCAACCTCTGCCCTAATTACAACATTTATTTATTCACTGCTTCACCAGCCAACACCCATATTCCTGTCTCTCTTTATGGGCACTTGAGAGAAGAAGTACAGAGGGGCTGCAACACGGGCAGAAGTTTCAGACCTGCTGGATGCAGCAGCTCCCGATGAAAAAGTTTGGGCTAAGAGACAAATGAGATACCTTTAGAGCCAGGAAATCAGCAGACACCATAGTCTTAGGCTGAATGGCTGCTAGAGTTTACTTTGTAACATATAGTGGGGCATAGAATTGAACCTGGGGCTAACTTTACAGTATTGGTGCATAGCTCAAGTATTAAGAAAACACACATCAAAAATCAAGTACCTGGAAGAATACTTCTACATGCTGCCTTGGTGCGTCTTCCTTGAGCACTGGATACGTGTACTTTCCCATCATATCATAAATTGCCTTTACGATATCCATCATTTCCTGCAGCAGTGGCACACCAGCACAAACACAAAAGGAAAATTAATAGAAATGGTAGCACATTTCTTTCTTTTACTGCCCTTTTCTTTACCCCCCTTCTCCTATTACAAAGCAGCAGAGAGGATGCCGATACATGTGCATGAAAGCATATCATCACATAGAAGTTCATCTATAAAAAGCATGTGCTTCTTTTTGGCTGTGCCATGACTTTGCCGCAGCTGTGTTGGAGGCTCCTGCAGCGCCCGCTTCCCTGCCCTGCCCAGGCAGCACCGTGGGATGTGCTGTGACACGGCAGCTGCTGGGGACAGTGCTGGGCTGCAAGTGGCGTGCTCAGCCCTGAGCACTGTGGCACCAACCTTGTCCCACAGCCTCCTCCTGGGCCGGGGACCTTCACGGCGGTCACTGAGAACCCAGCCCTTCTCCACACCTTGCACAAACTGCCACACAACTCCATGACCAGTGGCAGTAACCACAAACCCTCCAGGTACGCACAATAGTTTTGAGAAGATAGATGAGGATGTATTTGCAAAATATTCAAGGTTACCATACTCAAACCCAAGCCTTCCCACAAAGGGAACAAGCGATACCAGGTAAGAAGATAAAAACCAGATGATAATGTAGGATATGGGAGCGGCGCTGGGGGTGAGCCCATCCCATACCTCCCAGTGCAGCCAGAAACCCCTTGCACCTCACTCACTGAGTAGCTATTGCCACCATTCCCTTCACAAAGGTTGTGTTGTTCATAGCTGTAACTATGATTTTGCTCCTGGCTGAAGCAATCCATTAAAGGCAATATAACATAGGAAAATATGTCTACAAAATCATGCAATATAAGATTGCTGTGCACTTAATGCTCAAGTCCAGTCTGATTTGCATTTAGTTAGCTGCATGCAAAATTAATTGCGCTCTGCAACAGAAACCAGTCAGCTCTCTTCAGAAGTCAACCACGTTTGTCAGATACAGCCTTACCTCCTTGTTTATATAGCCATCCTTATTTATGTCATACAGATTAAACGTCCATCTCAGCTTTTCATGAACAGTTCCGCGCAACAGAATGGACAACGCCATCACAAAATCCTGGTTTGAGGCAGAGAGAAGCATGAATTTGCAGAGAGAAGCATGAATGTTCATAACAGCCTTTTCTAAGTCATTTTCTTTATATAATGCCAGTCAAAAGACTTAATCTTGTTAGGATAGAGCATATGGTTATCAATCTCTTCTGACTACCTTTTCCAAAAATCCTGTCCTCTCTGACTGGACTCAATGGATGTAGCATCTGCTAAGATGAACCGAGTACAGTCACACTAATAAATGTGTATGAGGCAACAAGGAAAATCAAAAAAGTCCTCAAGTACTCAACTGCAGCCAGTGTAAAAGCCAAGCTTATGATATGGGTTAGGCAGCTTAGCAAGGCCAGAAGGGCAGGAAGGCCTAACGGCTGCTGCAGCCTTAAACTCTTCTAGTCCTGAGGTGAGGGCTGTGAGACCAGTATGGGACTAAGAGCAGATCCAGTCCAAGACAGACGTAGATCCTGAAGGCAATAGGAGAGTGGCTGCTCTGGCTCCTCGGACTTGCCAGGAGAAGCGCAGCACGCTCAAGGCCAGAGGCTGGGACACCCATCCAAATCCGTCATACTTCAAACACTTCACAAATGTAACATGGCAAAATGTGTCTGTTTTTTAAGAGCGCTGCCAAGATACTCCAGTGGCCATTCGCCTCCTAGAAATCATCTGCTACAAGGACAAGTTACTCGGATTGCCACTGCCTGGTTAAACACAGCTGGACTCTACCTGTGGGAATAGAAGCTGATGCTTTCTTACCTCCTCATCTAGGGTGCTGGTGAAGGAGGAAAATCCAGCATTTTTTTTGTGCCCACATTGTGAGAGAGGGAGAGATCCCAAACTCCTCTAACACAGGGAGCTGCAGGGTTTTTTCTCTGGTGAAATCTGTCAGACTTGACCAGATGCAATCCCACCACTAATTATTCAGCCTGGGACACAGCATTTAAACTGTATTTTTTGTTTACAGTAGAGTTCTTGCTTTCTGTAGCTTTGATTTATTGTTTACACTGCATGGTGGCTCAAGCACTGTAAATAGCATTGCCACAGGGATTTCTTAGCGCAGGCAGGGCTTCAAGATAACAGAGCTATACAGTTCCTGACACCTCATCGAATGTACTTAGTCCTTCCTATGCTATCTCCATTAGCTCTGGTGGGGCTGCGCATCACTTCTTAGAAACCTTTGCTCCTTTTTGCCAAGGCTCAGAGGAATTTGAATTTGCTGAACAACACAAAAAACAGGACAGAATGCTTATGTTTGACAACTGCTAAAGAAGGTTTGCCAGAAAGAAAAGCTCAGCACTTTTTTTTTTTTTTAAATACTTATCTAAGCATTTTCTTTTCTTTCAGCCTGTTTAGGTTTCTGGAAGCCTCTAACTACCGAGTAGTGGCCATATGCAAAACTCCCACTGCAGCCACTGCTACAGACATGCATGTATACATAGATAACAATCCTATTTTACATCTGATAAATGAAAAAATTGCTCAGTCCTACCTGGAAATTACCAGAACTTGTCCATTTGACAGCAAAGGCAAGACTGCCTAAGATTTCTGGTTTTATGATCACGGTAAACTGTCTTCAAAACTATGAAGTTCATCCTCCAGAAGTCTATGACTTAACAAATCCCTTTGCTGCACTCCTAGTTATGTTGAGAGCTTGAAGTACGGCTATGTGTAGCGACAGCCACAGGCCTTTTAGTTAAAGGGTGGATTTAGTTTCCATTGGACACCAAGTATCCGAGATGCTTGTTCAATATAACATATAAGGTTAACCCCCCATATTCCAGGAACATACAAGTATAACAACTTAATCATGCAGTACATGATGGCTGCAGAAGATGCAAGATAGCTTTTCTTTGACATCCAAATTATCTGTGCCACTTATCTCTTTTTATATGGGACTGTCCTTGACCACTCCTCTCTGCTACATAATCTTTCTCCCTGTGATACCGACTAACATGATCTATATGTTTCTGTAGTGAAAGAAATATGTAACTCCATCTGCACAAACTAAAGTGAAATACACTTTAAAATATCAAGTAATTCTAGACTGAAACCTCTGGCCTATAATCCAACAAGTCCTTCTATTTTACAATGAAGAACAGATGGAAAAGCTTAGCAAACACAAAATGGAGAAAGGGCAAATAAGGATTCAAAACAATTACCTCAAACTTCACAGAGCCATTTTGTGCAGTGTCAAATGCGTTAAAGAGATAATGTGCATACATGCTAGCATCTGAAAAACACAAAGTGCGCTGATTGGTACAACAGTTCATTTTACACTAATGGCTCTAAACAACATTCATGACCTTATTTTCCTTTTGTACAAAACCCAACCTTGTAGCATTGCCAGATATTCTACCAACTAGTAAATGTTAACGTGGACTTGCATAGTCCCCACGCCCTCCCTTATAACAGCCTTAAAATGTCAAAACTTTTATTACAGTAGAAATGATTTAGATTATGGGGCTGTACTTGAAAGAATGAGCAAACAAAAAAAAAACCCATCCAAGAGTGCCTCTGGGGCAAATGGAGTATTAGCTCTGGTGGGAAATGCAGCAAAAGCACCGAAGAGGGATTGCAGCATGTGTGCTTCCTTCCTCTACCTTTCTGCTTTGTGTGGGATACAGCAGAGATCCTCAGGGACCGTCCAGCCTCAGAAGGGTCTAGTCCCAGTAACGTGAGTTTGGCCCATGACTGTTAAAGAGCAGTGTCTTCAGAGGCATATTTTTTGAATCTTAAACTGCTGGTTTTAGAAAATCTTTTCTACTGACAACAGTTTCTACGGCCACAAGAAGGATGGCTGCTTACTGGGAAGAGCAGTAACGGTATGCAGAAGAAAATCAAATAGGTGTTTGACCTTAACACCTTCACCAGCCTGTTCTCTGCTCTGCAGGCATCTCACATTGCTCTTTGTATTACTAAAGCCCAACTTTTCAAGATGGAAGCAACTGACGTTATTTTCCCTCAATTATTTCATTGGTATTCCAGCAACCACACACTTTTTTGGTCTCTTCTATTCCTTGCCTCTAGCACACAGCATTAGTCAAGCCTGAGTCTTCATACTCAGTGCACGGGTATTGAGGGGAAGCCTGGTGCCCTGGGCTATGCAGGCAGTCAGGTAGAATGATCTAGCATCTCTTTACTCTGGCCTCTAGGAAATAATGAAATATTTTCACATAATTCAAATCCAGAAAAGTGTAACTCCGCAGAAAAATCAAATACTTAAGTTACTGTCATCCATAAGGACAGCATACGCTGGGCTGTAGGAAAAAATAATTGTCTGCTACATTTTTAAGAAAAGGATTCTGAAATAATACAGCTCCAGAAGAAAACCATAGAATTACTTATGGGAGAGTCCTACTAGAAGCTTCTATTAAGCTAAACAAACAACAAACGAAACTAAGAAATACTACATCACTAGTGTCATTTGATGACAGATTAAAAAAAATGAAATCATGTCAAGGTTAGGAGTCCTATGTAAAAAAATATCACAAGACTGGGATGACAGTACACAAAGTTTTTATAATTCAGAGCTACTTTACTACCTTTGGGATGTACAAGTTTATCTGTACAGAGAGCCATAAAAGTGAAAAAGATCTCTGAGGAATCTGAACTCTCACATTTATGATGCTAATGTTCTACAAACAGTTTGGAAACCAAGTGAAAGAAAACAGTGTAAAATACGAAATAACATCTGCTGTTAAACTGATTTATTATTAAGCACAGTTTTACTACTGTCATCATTAACCAAGGGAGAATCACATTTCAAGGGAATGGGACACACAAAAAAGGCAAGTCTTTGTCAGCCTTAGTAGAGGGGAAAAAAGTTATTTATCCATGGAAAGAAGTTTCTGTGCCTGGTTGTTTTTCATACATGGGAAGGAAGGAGTCATCTGAGGTGTGTCACTTAAACGAGCTAGTTGGGGTAACAAATTCCTTGGACTTACTGGAACTTAGGTTGAAAATACAAAATACATCCAGAAACACATTAAGATTATAAAAACTGAATTTTTTGCATCTTTGTTAAAAAAGATTGATTAGCTGCTTTTTATAACAAACCCAAAAGCAACCACAATAGGAAATCGTCAAGTCCATATTGAAAGTTAATGTAAACTTTTTATAGGTGCACATTTTTGAGATCACATGCATTGTAAAACATAACCATACCATGTTTTATCTTGACGTTCAGTTGAAAAACCACTTGTTAATGACTTTCTTAAAGTAAACGCACACGCACATATACACTCCTGCAGAAACTTCAGTCATCATTTCACAACGAGTGTGCTCTGCAGAGTGGAACATATGTGCGAGGCTAGGAAAGCCTCACACACTGAATCTTTTACTAAAAAGCCACTTAAACCCATGGCTCATTTCTTTCAATTTGAGAACAGTATCCCCATAGATCATACTGACTTCGAAGAACATAAATTCTTGATGTTTTTAAAAGGCAAGAACATACCTTATTTGAGAAGTTTAATACGAAGTTTTAATATTCCAATGCGTGACATGACCCTGCCTAAGTCACACAAACACCAAAAATTACCTTTTCAGGTAGCTAGAAGTTCAGACATCAACTAAAAACTGCTTTAAGCATTTTAGGGAGGTTTTGATTGATTTGCAGGCAAAAATGAGGTCTGCGACTCTTTTAAGCTAGGTACTACATGCACAGCAGTCCAACCGCAGGGAAGCAGACACACTGAAGGAAATGATTTAGCTTTCTGCCATCCAGAAAGTCAGGACAAACCCCCCATAAATCCCATTTCTATTTTGGACTTGGGGAATAAAAAGCTGACAACTAGGGACAATATTTAATGTGGGTTTGTCACTATTCCTGTGACAAAACTATTCAAAGGGCCTAACTTAATTTTATTACCTTGATGTTTGTGTTTCTGTTTAAGACCCTGCAAAGCTTAACCTCAATTCACATTTCTTACCCAGATTATCTGAAGTAGTTTTGCAGCCAGCTAGCAGTAATGGATGTTGAGGCATGCTTCAGTAACCCTGATAGACTCAAAGTACTCTGCTTACCTCCATGAGGAAAAAACTGTGCATAGATCTGTTTGAATGTTTCTTCATTAACAACCCCACTAGGACATTCCTGTTGGAAAACCAAAAAAGAAAGAAAGAAAAAAAAAACCAGAAGTAAACCCTCAGCTCTGTAAAGGTTCATTTGCAAACTCTACAAGCCCAAAGAGAGCAATTAAACAAATCACATTCTTGTTCTCACAGTGCTCTGGATGCATAGGCTATGCAACTGAAGAAATTAAAATAATTCAGACTGCAGTTTCATCTTAAGCATCTCATAGACTTGTTTCACCATTATTAACATTTCTAACAGTGTTTTCAGCAGTGTTTAATCGCTGTTTTATAGGATGGCCTAGAAAGGCAGCTCATGCCTTCTGTCATATGAAGCTTTTATCTAATAATTACAAATAATGTCAGTGCCAGCTAACACTTCCCTGTCTGATGCCTCCACATATGCGAACACATGAACCCTCAGCAGAAGACTGTAGCCAGATACCTGTCACCAGCTCCATGGAAGCTAATGGCACATACTATACCAGTAAGTCCTTACAAATAACCATTAGTTTTAGGCTGAAAACCATTAGATAATTTTTAACCTGTTTATCTTAGTCTTCCATACACTTCTAACAAACTAGACTGTGCCCATGCAAATTTTCTAAGCTGGCAGCCTGTGGGGTTATTTTATTTTTAAGCTCTGGCACTGGAATGTAAGGAATTTCACTTTTGGTTGCTTCAAGTAAGGGCAAACAATTAGGAAGAAGGATGCAGATTTTCTGCCCTGAACTTCCTGGCCTAGTAACTAAGTAGCTCCGTGGGGCAGCATTCAGGGAGGGAAAAGGGGATCTCTGCCTGGAGGGCTTCACTACAGCTGAGCAAAATCCAAGCTGTTATGGTAGTCTGGGAGAGAAGGTGCTCCCTGGGCACATTTGCAGAGTCTAGACAGCACCCATGAAGAGGGAGACCTGGCAGGTACGGGCAGCTGGGCCCCCAGGTGCTTTATACCCTGGTAAGTGATATCTGCACTGCGGCCCTCAGGTCCTACCCAGCAGGATGCAGGGCCACAGGCAATGGAAGAGATGGGTGAAAAACAGCACAAGAATTGTCTGTCTTGTGAGTCCTGTTTCCTTACTTTCAACTCTTTTTTTTCCATCTGCAATTCAAGTTCAGTTAAGTTCAAGAGCAAATTTAGCTTGGCTATGGTGCTTTACCAGTCTCCCCACCCCCTCAGTGCTGTTATAACATGTGCTTGAGTATCACAGCGAGCCTCAGGCACTGCTATCTGACCACATGCAGGTTTCAGTTATATAAAATATTTCCTAGCTGATGACACTTTTCCTCACAGATTTGCCTATCAACCAATTTTGAAAACTAAACCAGAGCAAACCAATAAAATAACCACGGCCCTGATCCTTATTCACAGAGCACAGAATCACAGCTACAGAAAAGCCAGCTTTCTCCCACATTCAGAAATACCATCTGGCAGAGACACCACAGGTCTGTCCTGCTGCAAGCGTTTGACTCCACTCACAGCAATGCAAGGTCCTCAGCGCCAGCTGAGGCAGTGTGTCATGGAGGGAAAAGGCAGCAAGAGCACCGGCACTCCTGGTAAAAGATGCTGAAGATGGATTATCTCCAGCTGGCTGACACAGTGTCTCACAAAACTGGTGCATATATCTTGGTTTGATGCTTACAATTAAGCTGAATGCCCGATTTGGGATTGAGAAAGTTGATCAGTTACTGGCAGTATACTCCCTCCATGCATTCCTCTTTCTGCGTCGCACTGACTGCTGTCTCATTTTAATACAGGTTCTTCTGCAAGGAGTTTCACAGACCTGTAGCCCTTTGCACGAGGAATCACCAGCTTTCAATTTTTGGAACCTGACTCCTACTACCTTGCCTGATAGCCCTAAATTCCTGTAATAGAACAAGCAAGCAGTTGATCCCAACGCTTTTTCTACCTGCTACTTGTGATTCTGTAGATCTTTCCTTTGTTATCTCTTTTCCAGGCTGAAGCATCCCACCCTGAAAAGCACAGAAGACACTAAGCATCCTTTGACCGTCTCTTCTCTGCATCTCCTAACCTCCCCATAACTGTGCTTGGTCTGGATTTCATTAAAGAGCAGTCTCGGGAGCGCGTATCGCGGCCCTAGTCAAGTCTGCAGAGCGGGGCAGACACCAGTACTGCTATAGTTACTGCTGGCAGCTTCCATAGACGCATACACATGTTGCATGTTACACTCTGCTCTGCAGATCCAAGACAGACAAATGCTTATTCTGGTAGCATTAAAGGTTGTTGAATTTGAGATGAGCAAATCTGGGAAGCCTAAGAAAATCCCTTTGAACTGGTGACACAAAAAGCTGGAGAAAGATTCAAGTGTATGCCTTATTTATTGATGAGTTCTTTAGATACCTTTTAAGAACAAAAAGGACTTTGACAAGAAATTCTTCCACTATGAAAAGCCTATAAAGGAAAAAAGGCATTTTTTTCAAGCCTCTAATCTGCCAGCATCACCCACTACTTATGTGCATTCAGAACAGGACAGAATGAACAAGAGAAATCACTTCATCCTGTGCAAGTCATGGAAAGAAAGCAAGGAGGGGTACCTCAGGTGACAATGGGGGAGTTCCTTAATCACATACCTGTTTGCTATTGAAATTAGAGTGATTAGATCTAAGTTCATTCCTCCAATGAAGAAGAAATCCTGCTGTCTCCTATCTGCCATTTGGGTAGAAAACCATCTGGGAGAGATTTGAGCTAAATAAAGGATAATTTATTCCTTGAAAAGCTCTGCAATTATCTCGTACTCTGTGTCTTCATGTCCTGACAACTGTTATTCTACTGGTTATGTTTAATAAGACCCAAACCTGGCACCGTGGTCTTGACCTCTCCGCAGCTGCCCCTTCTCCAGCGTCAGGATTCAAGGACTGTTCCACAGCAAGGGGATAAGCAGACTAACTGGGGTACCTAAAGCCAGCAGCTGCAGAACCAGACCTTGGCTTTTTTCATTTATAGACAGAACTAACAAAGCTTTCTAATTCTGTACAGCAAAATTCCTAGTTGGATGAGTAACCTCAAATTGTTCCAAAGCTCCTCATAAAACAGCCATTGCCTGGTTTCTTTGTCATGAGAAAAATGGTTACTTTTTCATCTGTCCATGCCACTTCTAATAAGCTAGAAATCACTAAAAGTAGAATAATTAATAGAATGTAATAGCTACCATAGAAATATTCTCCCAAAGTTCATGTTTCCTAAAGTTTGTATTTTGTTGTACGTTAAATAAACAATCTGATTACATTAAATAAAGAATCCGATCTTTATTTATGGTATCTTTTAATTACAGGTCAGACCAAGAACCCTATCAACAGCTATTTTTGGATAGAAATTTTCTCCTTGGTCACTGCAGTGCTGCTGTTCCAAGATCCACACCGGGCCTTTGCAGAACTTCAAATTGTCATTCTTTTTAAAACTAAACCTAGCAGAGCACTTCATCCTTTCCAGCATAGTGCTACTGGACAAGCACACTAAGTGCACATGTATTTCTTTCTTTCATCTTGATAAATACAACCTTTATATTCACTAAGAACCATCACTACACATGCTTAAAGACAGTTTATGAATGTAGGGACTGATCGTTATTTTCTTTATACTTTCCACAGTCGCAGGGTCCCTTGCATCTCTTCTACGCTATATCAGTAGCCTGTGTTCATTAAGAGCTCCAGCCCACCTCTAGCAACCCTGAGAACGAAGAGTAAGTCTGCAAAGGGCAGGCTGCTGCGGCACACGGTCTCCTCACAGAGACATGGTCTCCTGTAGCACTTTTGGCCATTGTGCCCGATTAAATTTTCTGAATTTCCACATGATCCTTATTGCTTCTGATGCTCCATCTGGAAGCCAAATGAAAGTTTGCATCAAACCTCCAGGAGTGCTGGGGAGAGGCAGTGCTGACATTGATCAGCCTGTTTAGCTCTCCATAACTGGATTGGTTTCAGCCACATATGCTACTACCAATTCATTTGCACTTAATTGATCACAGTTTTGTTTTTACAAGAGCCAAATAATGCTCAAGAGGCCTCATTAGTGCTATAGTACTACTTAATTCAGCTGACTCAAAAGAAATCTCTCTTGTGGAAAGGAGCAGGTAAGCTTAGCCTCAGTTTAAATTCCACTGAAGATAACAAAAGGTTTACTCATTCAAGAAAAATTTCTTGGCAGTATGAAAACGCACTGTCCTTCACCATGACATGTGTAAGGCCTTCCTTCAATGGTAGGGGGCTAGATTTCAGGCAATCACCTCATTTCTTTAACTTACAAATTCTTTTAAAATGTCTAACAAGAACAGTAAACATTTTTTTGTATTGCCATGCACAGAAACACCCCCTCATTTTCAGAAAGTTAACTGTGGAGCGTTGACACTGACCATTGACCGCACGAGTCATGCATTTGAATGTGCCCTCTCAGACTTCTTTTAAAATACTAAACCATAAAGCTGAATCCACATTAAAAACCAAAACACAAAACAACAACAAAACAACAAAAAAACCCAACCAAAAAGAAGGCAAGCAGAAGTTGCACTTGCTGGGCTTTCTTCTGCTGGAATTAGAAATTAACTTCATAGATTGCTTTCAAAGATGTGCAATGCGGACAAGCAGGGATCAGGAGGGGGAACTGAAGTGGAGCTAAACATAAGCTGCCTATCGGACTGTTCTCAGCTAACTTGGCCAGAACACAACAAGGAGTCCTGTGGGGAGGTCACGTTTTGCTAAACTAGAGGCATTAAGTTAGCTGACCACAGACAAACTAACGTATTCCCCTTCAGGACGCGCAATCCAGATTTGCATCTCTAAGCACTCACACATCCCATGCATTTTGTTGCCCTTACTATATTCTCCCAGTTTTGAGGTATTTTGGGGTTTATTAAAAGTATCAAAACATTTCTACCTTGCTCATACTGCTTGCTTTGATCTTCAAAAATGTGAGTTGTTACAAATTATTGCATCTCATACTACACTCCATTACAGATTTGCTAGAATGTTCACATTAAAGCAAGGTATGAATGTCTCCAACAGCCCCTCAATTATTTGGGTTGCATGTTTTCTGATTTAGTATTAGAAAATTATCCCTTACAGCTAACAACCATTCCCCTAAGAGCACAGACACACACACCCTCCCCAAATGGAGAAAAAAAATCCTATAAAAGTCCCAATCCTTTTAAATCTATGTACTCAATTCTAAAGAATATACATCGCTAGAAACATGGTCTAAATGGGAACTATTGAATTACCGAGCACAAGCTTCTGTCACTGTTGGTCATGTCATTACCCATGAATTTATCAATTTTAATCTTAGAAATAGTTTCTTGTTCTCCTCCCTCCCATTCCATAGCTGTTCCCTGAACTTTACTCCTTCGGGGAGCGGAAACTTTCTTCTAATTCCAGCCTGAGCCTATTCATGGCCGTTTTGTTCCTGTGACAATATTGCCTTTTAGCTCAAACGGTTCTCTCTCCTGATGTATTTATAGATAGGAGGTATCACATTTTATTTTGTTAAGTTAAACCAAAGCAAGATCCACCAAAGGTTCTTCTGCTCTGTGCTGTCTCTGTTACCTTGCTTTTGCAAAACCACAGCCAAAAGAACCACAGAGCAAATGCTTTACGTTAATCAAACCCGGGACAGGGAGAACTGATGGATAGAAGTGAACTTTTGGTCCTAGCATCAAGAGATGCTGGCAGACAGCACCCTTTCACAACTGGAAAAGAAAGCTGAAGGCAAAGAGGGAGGGGACATTTGGCCAGGCAGCAAGGGACACTTGCCTGTTTAGTGTGCTCTGCTTTTCTGGAGCTACAAAGGGTCTGAATTTAGTGGAAGCCTCCATCAGTCTGGTGCAGAAACACCAGGCCTGACCAGTGACACACTGGGAAGAGACTGGGGAGTCTGGAGGGAGTGGGATGACAGATTTTGGAGATGAAGAAAGAACAGGAATAGGAAAGTACTGAATATTAGGTCCCTGGTCAGCCAGGACACCAGTCCAGAGGCTGCCCCAGGCTTGTTGAATTGCCTTAGGCCAAAGGCCATCCACGCTGGAGATCGAACCCCCGGTGCCTGTGCCTGCAGCCAGGCTGAGCCGGGCCTCGTTCTCCGTGTCCATTGCAAGTGCCTGTAAATTGCTCTGCGATTATCCAGGTGTTGCCTTATGATTAAACAGGACCTGTGCAATCTGGCTTGTACTTACTGTTTGCTCTCAGTGAAAAAGGAGAATGACTCTATTCCCACAGGATTTTGAATCTCCAGATGGCACTGTAACATCATCCCAAAAAGCAGACGGTTCGGTACAATAGCAAATATGGTAACAGCTGAGTCAGTTTGCCTGCTGTGCATAATTACTCATCCCATTGAAACCATGAATTACAAGCTACAAATGCTAAAGCTGCCCTTTCATTTCAGTTTAAACCGTAGATATTAAACAGTCATGCATATTGCGTGCATAGCAGCTGGAGAAAAACAGATTGCTTTGTTTTAACAACGTGATATAAATCAAGATCTTGCCAGCACTGCCAATTAATACCAAGAGCTTCTAGTGAGATCTTAGGAAAGGGTTTAGGTCACAAGTTAAACGTACATGTCTATCAAACTTGCCCTGGGAGGTAATGCCCCAGGTACTGAAAAGCGATAGCAAAACTGGGAGGTGCCAGAGGTAAATGCCCCGTCTGCCGAGCGCTGCGGAGGCTGCCTCTCTGCTCTGCATTGGAGCTGCTGGCACAGCCAGCAACTCCTTTCAGCACAGAGGTGCTCTCCCACGCGGGATGCCCACCGAACACAGCAATACAGAAGGCATTTCAAAGATCTCAGCACAACACAGCAGTTAAGAACTCTCCGAGTTTAGTCTCCCGCTGTAGGCAGTCATGTCACATTATATTGTATGTTAACCCGTCAAGCTCTGTCTCAAAAGCCATACGATTTCTTGCTGAGTGCCCAAAGCACAAAGAGGTTTCAGAATATTAGTCTTCAGTGCTTAGAAAACTTCATACATGACATCACCTCCTATGTACAGCAAAGGTTATACAAATACAACACATGCACCAAACAGAAAAATAGAGAAAGCTGAACTGTGCCTTAGCCCACTTAGGTGCGTGGTGAAATAAAGGATGAAACCACCAGACTCCTTGGAGAAGTCAAATACCCACTGGAGATGTGATTCAATCAAATTTCAAGAATCAAAGAAAGTCAAAAAGAAAGGCCCTTCTCAATGTCCAGCATTTCCTGAACACTGCCTATATTTAAGGGAGCTCAGCTTTCATTTGGCAAGTTTTCGCCCAATAGACCTGACTCTCCCAGAAATATCAGCTTTTTGCTGTAGCAGTAGCTGAAATGCTGGAGCCGTCCTGCAAGACAACTTAAACCCCACACTGTGTTTATTGAGCTAGCTTGATCTATTAATCATCATAAAAATATCAGCTGGCACGAACCACCTGGGTGACTGAATCCAGACCCTCAGGCAACCATGTAATGAGTATTCATTCTTCAAGGTCCCTAAAACATCTGCTCCATGTAGTCTCAAAATTTGCTGTTTCTATTTATTATGATGAGTCCCTAAAAAGCAGCAGCAGCAGGTGACCTAGAAGCTGTGGCTCATGGAGCCGCAGACTCCCTGCTACCACGGAGAATGTGGCTGGAACAGTGGTTCACAAGGATGAGCACGGTGCTGCTCGGTGCATGCAGTCATGCTAGCTGGCATGTTTCTTGCCTTCACCTCAATCTGTAGCCTCTCTTGTCTCTTCAGCCTTGGTAACTTCTGATTTATTTTGGCTCCTGCCACTCCAGCCTTATTCCCTACTTATGCAGGACCTTATAGTCCTAATGTGCTCTACTAATATCCTACTACAAGAGCAAGATTTCTCCAGCTAGAGAAAGGATAAAAAAACCCCAACCATCCTGGGCAGCTAATCATACACAAGCAGTACATCTCATATTTGAACATGGGGAACTGACAGCAAGAATTAAATAAGTAACCACAAAAATATTTTCAGGTTATCCTGAAGTAGTGGCACAGTTAAGGAAATTGCAGTGTGCTTATTGACATTTGGGGAACAAATTTAATGAGAATATTATGTGCCAAATATTCATGCAAACCCAGTTTTAGGCAGATTACAGAGTCATAAATATTAGATGGAGAGGCAGATTGTGCTCATTGTGCTGTGGTAGGGGACATCTAGCACAAAACTACCAATGCTTAGCAGGGGAATGATATGAAATGCAGCTGAGCTGTTGAGGCTGGGGGGCACGTACGTACTAGACTCAGTTCACTGCAGTATTCTTACATTTTTAAATCCTCTGTAAAGCACTTGAAGTTCTCTTTTGGTGAAATTGGTTTGTGCTTCAAGCTGTTCCAGTCCTTCGGGCCTGTGGCACACCGTAGTCATTTCTAATTCATCTTCAATCTTATCTGAAAGAGAAGACGGGAAAATATTTATTTTGTTACCTTTGCTCCGTTAACATGATGGATAGGACAGACTGGATTTCAAGAGTCATGGGGGAAAAAAAAGAAACCATCACCAGAACCAATCTGTGTAACTTTTCAACCTCTTGAAAGCAAAATAAAAGCCATATGAGTAAAGCAATAGCTCACTTTTCTTACTGGGCTGCCAATTAGTTCCCTGTTCACAAAGCTGAAACTGGTGGTGAGAACAGAAGGGCAGGCAGCAGATACATTGCTCCAAAAGGCAACACCAGGTATTTCTTATTTAAATATTGAAACAGTGTGGAGGGATGGGCCTTTCAAAGTACTAGCTTTAGAGAAAGCTGTGCAAACAGAAGTGAGAGAGCAGACATGCTTAAGCATATTAGACAACGACATTACTTTGAGTGTAAACAGTGAGGGAAACTCTTCTGTGTGCTAAGCGAAAAGCTTGCTATAGAGATACTAAAGGTCAAGTTAATCCTAGGAGAAATTCAAATGATGTCACGATTGCTGAATCTGGAATGAATCCAACCTGCATTTACACGGACTTTTTGGGATAACAGATAAGAAATGAAAATACTTATGTGCATTTTATTCAAGAGAATGCTCTCCCACAAGGAAGAAAAATGCTCAAGACTTATCACATCCTATATTACCATAATCTCACCTCTTTTCTGATGCATGTTTTTACCTGTCAAGTTCATTTCCCCAGCAGCATAGGTAATACCCAAATATATACAGATGCTTAGTGTACGTCAATTTGAGATTCTCTGAATCTCAAGGACCAGATGCAGGTTTCAGCTGATATGAAAATCCCATCTACATCCAAAAGTTGCTTGACATAAAAGATAAGACCCCCCTCATCGTCAAACCCACACAATTCACGGTCTGCAAAAACGTTTCAGGTTATTGGGCTCAAGTAGAATATAGTAATTCCTACAGAAAGACAAGGATTTCATCAGAAATGTGCAAGGAAATGTTGTCACCCTGAATGGCAGAAAGGCATGAATTCAGGGCAGACTGGCTCAGGGGAAAACCAGACCAGGCTAAAGCTGTATTTTTATAAGTTAATTAATTCTGTATATATATATGGACACTATTAAGGGAAGAGACACATTAGTGAGTGATAAGGGTTAATTAACGTTAGTTCATTGTTTCGATATTAACAAATCAGTTTGAAACACTGGTGGATTTGGCCAGCCTCCCAATCCACTGTGGCTGGAACTTCACAGTCAGCATCTGTGGGGCCTAAGCAGAGAAAATACATCCTGAACACTGTGCTCAAGGTCCCTTGCACAGCAAGGGAATAAAGGTAAGAGTTTGTAATAGCATGAGACAGAGCGAGAATATCACAACCATTTATGATGCAGAACAAATTTACTGAACACTGGCAAGTGGCCTGAAGGAGCCACCTTCTCCACACAAAGGGAAAACAAAGGGTGAGGAAATTATAGCTCCTGTTAGAGGAAAGGAGGTGGAAAAGGATGTCTGCTACCGGAAAAAAAAACCCCAAACCCAGATAATGTGAAGTAAGGTGAAAAAGACATTTTCTTTAAAAGAAAACACATGCCACAAAACGAAGGATTACATAAAAAGCTGTACAGAGAAAAAAAAGTGGGGATGAAATTCCTTAAAATGAGGAAAGGAGAATGAGTGGTTGAAAAAAGGAGAGAGAATCCATTCAGAAGGGAGCCAGGTTAGTGAAACTCATTACTAATCAGTACATCGTGTAAGAAATACATTTCTTTTTACCTGTGGCTGACTGTAAGTTACCTACCCCCCTTTACAAAACGCACGTAAACCCAGCCTTCTCTCTTGCATTTCCCTGTTGTCTCCTGATGCAATTAAGCAGTTTACACATGACCCTGACGGTAATTTCACTTGTCCACAGGAAACCATGCATTTTGTGCTGTGCAGTGTATAAATAAATAAAGGCTCTGAGCCTTTCTCTGCTCATACCCAGATTTTCACTGACATTTCATATTGCTTGAGTCACTCTGAAGTTCTTTACAACTTCAGTCAATGTAAAGTAAAACCATAAAAACCTCACCATCTAGTCTTTATATCCTATAATTTAATTCAACAGAGGGAATAAAAATAATCTATGCAACCTCGTGTAAGTGATGAGGCTAATGAGGAAAGCCAGCCTATTGGATTACTCTCATACTTGGTTTTTTTTATGCTTCTACAGTATGAAGGTTTACATGGTTTCTAGTGGCAGGAAAGATCCAACTGAGAAGCCACACTCTGCAAAAGTATTTTGATATGACTAATTTTTTTGTCAGTGCTTTATTTGACATACACTTTCCCCACCTCCTCCTTAAGCAACCAGTTTTCCAAAACATTTATTAGAATTTGTCTTAGTATCCTAAAAGCCAAATTGTTAAAGAAAAAGGTCTTGCTCATGGAAAACTTGCTTTATAGCACCATGATAAGTTTGAACAAAATCTGCAGAATTACAGCTCAGAACTCATAGTTCTTTGTCTTATCCAGATGTCCTTTATATGAGCAGATTCAAAATTAGGGTCTTGGAATAATTTTTCCAAAATATTCTTGAATAAAATATTACATTGTAATTTAATAATGATATATTGTCTTTTGACAATACTGGCCTCGTTCAATGAATCATTATTTCAAAAGAGTGCAATTAATCTTCAGCTTGTCCTGCAAGAATAGTTTTTTTCCAACAATCAGTTCATGAGCTTTGGTCCCACAGGGCAGATATTTCTATATTAAAAATAAGCCAGATTATTGTTGTAGATTTAATTCTATTTCCCATGCTGAGAAATGTGGCTCTTTCCTTTATAACAAACTGCAGAAAGGAAATTATGAAAAATTCATCCCTTTCAAAGGGATGCTATATTTTTTCCCTTCCATTCTTTATTCCAGAACCAACATTAATCTCTGCCTCTGAAGAGGATCTGACGGTTCCCTGTGGGTTAATCCTTTCATCTGCTTCCTCTTCCTTTCCCAAGGGCAATATTTTGATACTTCACAAAAAAGTATCTCGTGAAGCTTTAGATCTGGCCAAGGGGACACTCAAAATGACACCAGAACAACGTTGTTCCAGTAAACACGCTCTACAAGAGGTAGAAATTGTTCCTTCAGTGCAACATGCTCCAGTGCAACAGAGCAGCCCTGGGCGTATCTTGGAGCCTTGCCACAGAAAATAAATAAAAAAAACCTTAATAGGTTATTTCGCCTATCACTTGCTAACAAAGAGCTATTTTCCATGGTGTTTTCACGATAATACATTTTAAAAGATAAGGCTTATTTTAAGACTAACTACTTCACATTAATAGGCCTCGCAGATCAAACATTCCCTCCCTTGCGTTCATCCAGCATTTACATTTAAGCTTTCCTCCACTGGCATCCCAAATTCCAAGGTTTCCCCCCAGCAGTATTGCTGCTCATCCCTCCTCCCTCCCGCCGACCAGCGGGCAGCACAGACTGCAGGGCAGGGGGCACCTGCCGCTGGAGACCCCAGGGCACAAACTGCTTTTCTCTGCAAATGGGTCATGCCCAACTCAGTAGTAGCCAACCTCCCAAAAGATTTTTTTTGTCATTATTTGTTTTCCTTTCAGTGTTTTCTCTTAAGTCAGCTCTTTTAAACCTTTTTCTTCCATTCTCTGACCCCCTTTAACCACAGTACCATCAGTGGTAAAAAAGGAGACTGTTCCTCCTCATCTGCCCTGGCCTTTTGTCACCTACATTGTATTTCCTCTTATTTACATTTTCATTACCACACCAGCTCGGTCCCTCCCAGCTCTTCAGCGATGTCTCTGTATGAAATATGAGCCCTTGCATTTATAAACACTGCAATTTTATTAAACTGAAGCTCACTTTACAGTGGTGAGTGCAAGCAGAAGTGTATATAAATATACACACATGAAAATTTGCTTTTATTAGGAAAGCATGATGATAAGATATTTTATCTAATATCATGTCCTTCCTCAGTTTTGCCTTGTTTAGAGCTTGCTGAACACTGAGAAATTTCCCACTGAGCGTGGGAAACAGGCATGCCACTTGTTTAAAGTTAATTTTCTTCTCCTTCAGTTTGCAAGCGCACAGAGCGAGCTAAGGACAGAGCAGGCACTGCAAGGCACGCGTGTCATCACCTCCCCAGCTCAGGGGACACGTGTGACCAGCTGCTGTTGCTTACAGCATCCCTTCTGAGCTGGAACTATTCCCTTGCGCTCCTCACTGCAAACACTTACCTCAAGGTCTGGGTACCATACAGCTGGTTAGAGAAAACTTAAACCTTAGCAAATAGGTAAAAAATTGTTATTATGGATCCCAAAACATGATTATTATTATTTTTGTTTGGTTACCTGTGCTTATCATTTAGGTAGACTCAGTAACTAAAGCAGGAGGTTTCTCTTGCTTGCAAGTATTGATAAATGTTTTTTGGGTTTTTTATATATTTTTTTTTCCCAACTCCAGCACTTGCTGCAATCACTTCCACACCAGACTGTTGCAGCTATTTGGGTCCTAGATTTAAAATCACCTGCACCATTTAGCCAGAGCAGAACGTGCTTGCGCATTTGCTTAGCCACTTTTGCTGCAATGTGTTTAAAACTGGAGGAATGGGAAGTAGCACTTTGATTTTAAATTTGCCTCTGGCCATATTTTTATGGCTGCTTTAATAGCAGGGTATGAAGTCTGAGTCTGGTAGAAATGCATGTGGTAATCTTACTCCAAAGTAGGTCCAGGCTATAATAATTACTTAATTTTGCATTTTTGTGCAAAACGATCTCTAGTTGCTTAACCTATAGGACAGGCACATTTCGTATATCAGGCAAAATAAATAGTGGCTTCACTTTACAAAGAAAAATAATCCTGACATACTTGCATGTACATGCATATTTTATGAATTGTTGCTAATGAAAGATACTGTATTTCATTTCTCTGCTGCTTGCTCAAGAACAGAGAATGAATTTTCATTAGAGTAGATCAATATTTTAATTGAATACACTTTGGAAATTACTTAACGAAACATGGTTTATACATCCTTTCATGTTTGTTCTAATTTTACCTTTTGTTATTTTTACAACTTGAGGAGTTCCATATTTAGACTGCCTACAAATGTCCCTGTGCTTAACTGCTGTAAACATTGCCAAACAGAATTTGCATTTCTCCAAGTGACAAACTGCCGCAATTTAAGCCTAGACATGTAGAAGCTGTCTCGTACATCTACATGCCTATGGATAACATTGTTTCATTATTGAGGGAAACAGATTTTCAACCACAGCTGACTACAGTTCTTCATCAGAGCACCAGACAGACCGGCTCAGTCCTTTTACCTATTGTAGAGACAAGAAATCTATTGATTTTGAAGGAAAATGCCCTGCTCCAATATTTTATTTTTCTAGATCTTTCAGTTCCATTGGACACAGGCACATTTATCTCCTATGTTAAGGAAAATGTTGTTTCATTGTCAAGTTATCTTAGAAATGCACAGGTAAGGTGATGTACATCCAAGGCAGCTACACGAACTGAGGCACTGTCCAAACCCAGTTCCTAAACGTGTAGAGACCAGGCAGTAGCCCGCCAGCACCAGCAGCAGAGGGCAGGTGATGTGCTGCTGTCGGCACAGAAGTCCTAAAATCCTCTGCTGACAGGACATCTACTAGTATTTGCTGTAGCAAGCTGTTTCCATACAAAAATGCCTAATCCATATTCTTTGGATCCACCAATTCCTCCCTCAGAAGTGGAACAGATTAAATTGGTGACAGACAGTGCCAAAGTCGTATTTGTGTCCTATAAAACAGGGAACATTTGTGTTATTTACCTGCTGCTTCCTCAGCTCTGGGTTTGAACAGCCATTTGGGCCCAGATTTATTAACCTGCCTGTCCTTCCTCCCGCCGGCAGCCGCCTTTACACAAGCGACACCTTGCGCGAAAGCACAGGGTTGGTTTCACTGGGCCAAACTCCCTCGTGAAACACAAGAAACATCAAAACACCCTTCCCACAGCGGCCACCCGAAATACTGCAGCATTTCCAGCGCTACGTGCCTGGCAAACAAGCAATAGCAATTTCTCATCACATCGTTAGGGCTGGACAAGGACAACCCAAGGCCTAAACCACAATTTAAAGGGAGGGTGTAAATGATGATTTAATAAAAATGCAAATGACCCTGTCCCCTGGTTTCAAAGGCTGCAAGGTGAAGCCGTGTAACACCAGGCTTTGTGGCTAATGGAAGGATTTCGAAAACACGTTGCTTATAATAAATTCACTTTTTGTTAAAGAAAAAAAATCAAGACGTAAAAACATCTAATGTGCCCAGTGTTAATAGTAAAACTGACAAGCATTAGATGAAATGGGTAATTTTACAAATACAGCAGAAGGGGATTAAATTATGTGCAAGAATTATTAGACTGCATCTTATTTTTATTAAAAAAACATTAGCTATATTTCAGGAGCAAGGACCTGAAGAAAAAATTAACTCTAGTTTACCCACAAGATGCTTGAAATTAATCTCCAGACAGAACACTTGCTTGGGCAGATCTCGCAGGAAATAGATCCTGCCTGTGGGAAACCAACTGCAAATATTTAAAAAATTTATGAAGAGAAGTAACCAAGGGCCTGAGTCCATAAACACTCATTACAGCAGAAAGTTATGGCAATGGGATCAGGCAAGGGCTGTATTACTGGTGCAGACCCTGCGTCCCACTGGAGTACGCAGGAGCTGCTGGAAATGCTGCTTCTGTGAAGTCCTTTGAGGTCTGTGGTTCCAGATCCCTGGGGCAGAGGGAGCTGCCCAGTACAGCTCCATGATCTGGAACAGTCAAAGTATTTCTGTGCAGTTCCATGTGCTTCAGCCACGACAAAGACCTAAGTGTCAGCCTAGAAGCAACCCCACCTGGCAAATATCAGCAAATCACCAAGGCTGGCATGGTGGGATGACAGCTCGGCTGGAGCTGAAAGACGTGTATATGCACGTCTATGGATCCTAAAAAAAGGGTTAAGTAAAACGTGCTCATGGCAAACATCAATTAAAAAAAGGGCACTAAGGTACCTACTGCGGTATCAAATATTAAACACTTAATTAAAATTGAACAGTCCTTTATTAATAAATTATTATTAATAATAATATTGCCTGGCTGGAGAGATCAATTACCAAACCAAAGGGATGCTCTCCAGCCAATAAAACAAAACGGAAGCGATGTCTCCTTATCTGCCCCCTTTTCCTGAAATGATTTTTTGAGTCCTTCAGGTCCATTTTCACCATTAAATCAGCAACAACAAATTCACTACACAAACAGTCAGGCTTAGCAAGGCTGTTCTACCTATGTGAACCTGCAACACCACCAGTTGCAGAGAAAAGTTATATTTAAAGAAAAATTATTTAGAGAAAACCAATAGTGTATAAAATTGAGATTGAATAAAATAATAATAAATTAAGATTTCTGGGCTAATCCTTGTGATCATCTATACAAAACATCATGTATAAATACTTCCCTCTGCCTCTATAATCCTTTAATTAGTTTCACGGTTGTCACAGGGAAGTTAGAACAAGGTTATACTCTGAAAAAGGAGGTACAGGAATACTCAGAGGCCACAGGTACCTCCAGAATGTCTTTCTGGCATATGACTAAGACCAGGTACGACTATGTGAACGTAAAATACACACTGTCAAACTTGACTTTAAATGTTTCTGCAGACGCTGTATTAACCCTGCTCATCATTAGAAATAGCTTTGCTGTGGCCATTCCCAGGGCAGGAGACAGCAGGGCGTCCAGTGCACTGGAAGGACCCTACCTGGGACAGCACTTCCTTTTCAGTTTTCCTTGCACATTCCCACCTATCATTTATAAGGAAAGCAACTTGTCAAAGCAGGTGGACAACCACTAAAAGCTTGCTGGATGCTTTGCTGCTTTTCCATGGGGATGCTGCAGAAAATGTGCATTTGGGACAAGTGCTTTCCTCCAGGCAGCTGTTCAAAGGTGAATTTGCATAAGACTCTCACTAGAAAGGTTAGAAAATCACTCCCCTCTGATAATTTTAGGAAAATTCCCACTAATACCATCTCAAAGCTTTATATTGAGACTACCTGAATTGCTAAGTACTTGACTTAGCAAGTCATGCGATGATAAAGCACTGCACACAGAAGTACTTGGAGACTGAGTAAGAGATGGGAGTGACTTCAGAGTGACTCCACAGGCTGCAGCCTTACCCAGGAACTGGGAAGTTCTCAAGCACCTTTTGTTTGCTGCCAGTGTGTAAAGTAAGAATAAACTCAGCTCTGTGTGTGTGTGTATGCTAAAAAACTTAAGAAAGCTTCTAGCTTAAGAAACTTTTGCTACAAAAATTATATGATCAATAGAGTCAAACTGGTTTAAATTTTACCTCTCTGATACACGTAAAACCATCGGGCAGGGTCTAGGAAAAAGTGAGAAAAAAATTTAACAAAAAGAAAGTGACAACCATACACAGCTTTGTCTTTTGTTAACTTTACAGGAACATCGGAGGTGTTCTGCAAATGCCAGAGGATCACTTTTCCCAGTAACTGAAGGATTGCTTCCAGGTATATTTTACACTTTTTCCCCCTGAATTGCCTCTTTCCCTTACCCCAAGAGGCAGAGAAGGAAGTCAGAGCTTGCTGTCCCCTGCATGGCCATGAAAATCTGAGCAGCATGTGAAGTGAAGCGTGCAAGCAGTCATGCAAGCATCCATGCATACAGCAAGACAGCAATGCAACAGTCATCCTAGCAACTCTGATAAGGGATAAGGAAGACTTTGCATGCAATTTTTTAAGTCTACTGAGGGGCAACAAGAGGGGCTCGCAGCCTTCTGCTTCCCCTCCACAGCTTAGCTCTTTGACAGCTGTAAAAATAAAAGAATTATTAGTAAGAGTGAAGAAGTCTCAGGTGGGTCTGGAAGACTAATTGTTGCTCTTTGCAGTCATTTCACTCACAATACGGTCATTTTATACTATTCTCATGTCCCCTGGGGGAAAAAAAAATCATTAGCAAATTAGGTTAAAAGTTTTACCTCCCTATTTTACATATATGCATGTGGCTTCTCACAGCATCAATTTCTTTTAACTGGAGAATTGAGTACATAGTACGATCTGCATTAACCTGCAAAAGGCATGAGTTTTCATCCGAATATTACTACCTGGGGCTCCCCAGCCCTACCTCCAGCCTGGGCAGCTCCTGCCCTCAGTCCACCTGGTATCTATTTCCTTCATTTCCATGCAGTCTGTGCCTCCAGCTGCCCAAACCTTCTTCAACACCTTCTCACCACACCGTTGGCTCTGCAGGGTCTTGCCTCCTGCTCTGCCCAGGAAGCCCACCCGGTCCCCTCTCACACACCAGCCGGTGCATTTTATCCCACAGATGGTGCATCTGTATCCCCCTAATGGACACTAGCATCAAGTCAGCACCAAACCTGAGCAATTCTCACTGCTGTGTGTTTCTCTGTAGAGGGGGTGACAGGAAAAGCAGCGTATGAAGACTGTCTAAGCTCACACTACACATAATGCACCAGTCATTGTTTTTCTCTGCATAGACCGAGAATGCCAGGACCTCATTCTCCAGCTGAATCAAACTTGCAGCCAACCATCTCTGCAAACCCTCCTGGTGCCCATGAGCAGGCTATGACCAGCTCAAGGCCTCTACTTGAAATCTTAAGGCCAAGAAATTCTACCGTGAATTCTTTAAAGCCATTTAAATAATCCTTCCCCTTTAAATAATAATAATAATAAAAAAAAACACATTTAGAAGTGAACACGTGTTTTTGTTCTGGCACAGTTAAGGAGGCAGTTTACATGCACTACACATTACGTCGTTAAGCTGTTGGAGGGGTTGAACCTCCTTTCATTATTCTCACTCTGAGGTTTCTACTTTCAGCTTGCTGGACAGGTGCATAACTAGGTGAAATGAAAAAACTCTTTGGGACTGGTTGTTAAACTGGGCAGGAATGGAGAGAATTTACTATGCATTGGAGAATTTAATAAAACATCTGGCCACAGAAAAAAAATGGCAGAAGCAAATATTAGAACATGGCTTCTCAACAGCATCACTACATGTTGTAAAAATGCCTGGTCAGATAGCATTGCTGAGTCTTGGTGCTTGGCCTCACTAACTCTGGCTCAGCTGTTCTCAGCCTGGGAAAGGAACAACTAAAGAAAAAACCAAGGCCAACAAAGAAAACTACAGGGCGTGATTCAGTTGGCTGCTGCAGCACAAGAGCGACGGGGATACTGAGAACGGTCGCGTGAGGCAATCAGTAGCAGAACTGAACACTGACTGACTGCTCGTACAGGGATGCCATTCATAGCATAGTGACTACAGATACCCCCACACTTTCTCTTTTTGAACTGAAACTTCAAGAGTACTTACATGAGAAGCTGGTCTCAAGAGCAAAGAGCCTACAACCAACCATGGGTTTAAATTACTTACATAGATCACAACACATACTAGAGACAGAGCAGTACATACTAGGAGCTTTAATGAAAGCATAGGAAAACAATTAGTAAAATTTAATAAACTCCACTGTACCACATGCAGTATAATTACATGACTTATTAGCCTTCTTGATCCACAAAGATAGGTTTGAAATAAATAAAAAGAATGAGCGGGTGGCTTTGAGGCCCTGAATCTCTGCTGAAGTAAAAGTGTTCGACCATTAGCCATGAAATGACCCACTGACAGGGAAAACCCACTTTGCTGGGTAACCCGAGGATAGAAAAAAAAAAAATAATCTCCTATTTCAAGTCTAAGAAGGATAGTTCTAAATTTGCACTTTAACGCTAGCTGCAAACTGATTTCCATTGATAAGAACAAAGAGGTGTAAATGCTGTCATTAGAGAAAGCACAAAAATAGCGTCCTGATTTAGAAAGGGTGAAATCAATGCATAAAAAGAGCTGGAGTATATGGAGAGGTCCCACTGTAAATATTGGGCTTGAAAAGATGAAAATGCATCAGAGGTGATTAACAGATAGCAGGAAGACAATCGAAGTGCAGCAAAAAAAAGAGAAAGATTAGCTATTTCTCTGTACTGAGTAACCTTGTGGGTTATCAGAACTTTAGGCTCTAGATAATACATTCTGGATATAAACAATGTTTTCTTTTTCTCTTTATAGAGATAGGAAAAAAATCCCTGAGAAGACAAATAGAAAAAAAGCTTCTTGCAACAATAGAGTTTTCTTCATTGTATGAAAAACTTCAGAGTCAGTTTTCAAGGGTTCAATTGAAAATTAATTCCCTTCCAGACTATTAAAATTATAACTAAGAGGTTTTGGGTTACAGTCTCTATTTTTTATTTAACACTGAATTGCTCTTTTTTTGAAAAATGGCACTTTTCAATAAGCTTAACAAAACTTCTTAATCATCACCTCAAATTCATATGCTTATGTCTACTTAGCATATTGAATAGTACAGATAGGAGAAACTAGTGTTGTTACCACTGCAGAAGCAGTAACTTGATTATTTTTCATCTCTGCCAAAAGGAGTATTAGGATTTTTTTTATTTATTTATTTTTTCCTAAAACCCCCAGGTTATGCATTACTCTCTGGGCAGTGAAAAAAGCAATTTCTGAGCAACTACAGATCAATGAAAAGGAAAATAAATTGGCATAAATTCAGTTTATCATGTCTGAGGATTATTTCTAACATGTTGTCTGTTTACAAACAGCAGGTAACGCCATAACTAAACCATCAGGACTGCGTACATGGGATGGGACTGCCCACCCGTACCTGACCAGGTACGCAACAAAACTGTGCTAGCGAAGCCAATATAAGACCCTACATAACCCTTATAAATCCAGTTGTGGTTTTTAATTTAACTTAAAATATTTTCTTTCCTTCACAGCCTAAACAAAGATGAGGGAAAACCAAGTACAAACCTCAAAGGTAGCAAAATAAGATGCAAGAAACGGTGATAGAAAATTGGAGAAAAAAGATTGAATTTGCAGCCACCTAATCCTATTTCAGCAGTGGCATGCTAATAAGATGCTTACACTTATTTGTGCTTATGCCCAATCCTCTGAAAACTCATAAACTATCTGAACAGCAGTGGATTTATGTTGTTGCAGTTGCGCTGGCCGGGAAGACATTACACCCCCTAACATTAGTGTTTGACTTCGTTCCTGTTAGGTGAGGAAATAAACATGGCAGGTTGTCTTCATTTTAAAGCAAAAAACCCCAATCCTGTTGCAGAGAAGAGTTTTAGTACAAGGTAAAAAGAAGATATTTTCCTTTTTGTCTTACTTCTAGGAAACCAGAGTACTAGAGTGCTCAGGGTGCGATGGGGCAGTGAGCAGGGCAGAGGTCCAGCTGCCTCATCTCCTGTTCATCAAGACAGCTTTCAGACTCAGAAGGCAGGTTTTCTAGGCTCTGAACCAGGCTGCTCGTTTGTTTGATAGGATGAAGTTAAAGGAACTCAACAGAACAGCTTTGTGCACAAATCCCTCACTACCAAACATACTGAGGGGATAGGTCCTTAGCTCCAGGAGTGTTTTCAGCCAGCTCTGTTGTTTTCTCAGTATACAGGAGCCCCGCCACAACCTTTCTGCCCTCAAGGAGAAATAGATTTGTTCTATAAACATAATAGAGCTGGTGGAAAAACTACTGTCCTGCTGTTGTGTCAAATCTGTTGTAGAGATGATAAGTAAAAGCCTACAACAGGAGCTTCTTTGCCCTTGGCAGGCTCTAGTTAGGTCAGCTGGAAAACTTCCTCAAATTATGTGATCTGCTGCTTCTCTGAGTAGTATGGGGTGGGGGGAGGATACAGAAAATACAAAAAAACCCCAAACAGAGATCTTGGTACCTGCCCAGCGGAGGGTGAGCTGCATGCTTGCTGCAGCACTGGAAGCAGTAAAAGCTCTTCTTGGTCTGCGCTTCCAGGCAGAGCTGCTCCAGCTCCTACACCTCACAGAGAGAATTATTATTTTTTTTTTTTTTTTTTTCTACACAGCCCTGAGCAGCACTGCCTTCCCAGCTGCTGAAGGTACCACTGGCTGTAGCGCTGAGCTGGGCACAACCTCCTGCTTAAACCAGAGAGCTCTGCACCACCCCTCCGGACCTGGACAGAGAGCCTCTAGGGTGAGCAGCCTCTTTCGTTGTGTGCACTTCAATCTTCCTCACTTTTGAGGGATCTTATGTCTAGCATTTCATGAGCACATTCCATTTCTCAGCGTTACTCCTTGCCGTTTCAAGAGTCACATTTCTTGACATTGTCGTAACACAACGATTTACACCACAAATCAAGCCTCACATTACACTGTCCACGCTAGAAAGTGAGAAGCATGCTCCTGATTGGTTTTGTGCTTTGTAAGAAACATAGTACATCACTTAGCATTGAAACAAGATATTGAAATGCCATTTGGTAACACACCAATTACCAACTGGAAAGAAAGAAAAAATGAAAAATATTTACATACTAAGTCTTTATTTGGTTGACTAATTTTTGTATGGTTTGTTAAACAAATACATTTCTTACAATACATACATTTTATGTACCATGGAACTTGGTAGCACTCTCCATTTTGCTCCTAATATGAAATTGTGAATACATTCAGCATCACTCTGCAATTCAACTTCAAACATCTTTGCACAAGATAGCTCAGTCTGACACAGTCACCTTGTGAGACTAATTGCATTTTGTGCATTTTGTTGGGATATGAAGTGCTATCTGCCGCAAGTATACCCGACCTTCGTTCAGTAGACAGGTACATAGCTAGCAGCCTCTTTCGTTGGCGGTGGTTTGGCTGCAGCTTCAGACAGTGAATTAGGAGATGTGCCCACTCCCACAGTAAAACCCAGGAACATCTCGTTGAACACCTTTTAGGTGGGTGGCTGGGGTGGGACACGCTGGGGGGCACAAGCACCACATGCAGAGCAGCACACACACGGCGCTTTGGAAAAAGTTTTCAGTGCTGCAAATCATCTGGATTTTGCTCAACCTCACAAGCTCAGGTCCAGGCTGAAGTTAAGCCAAAGGCACTGCCTAAGGCCATGTCCAAACTGCCACCAACACTGCTTGTGTGTTTTGCAATGTTTTCTGCTGTTTTCCAGAAATTCTTCAGCTGCCCCAACAGCAATCCAGGCTTCAGTTTGTACAATTTTTTCTCAACCATCAGTAACAAAATTCATGTAAGAGAAGAGTCTCTACTCCTTTTCAAACACAACTATACATCCATAAAATGGATATAAAATTCAGACCCTGAAAACTTCTGCCTGAAGAGTTAACCCAAGGACAACCACCTGCAATCAATCCTTTTCATACACCAAGTGGTACTTCACAAGTCATGGTTACAATTACACTGTAGGATTGGAAGGGCACAGGTGATGAAGCTTTTTCTCCAGCTCCCAAAACCCAACTCTCTGCTCTTTCTCTGGTGCCCTGCAGCTGAAAATCTCAAGACCAGCAAGAACATTCTCCCATCACATTAATGGCCTCACAGAAGAATTCACAATAAGTCATTTCCCTTTAGGGGAATCAAAGAAAAAAACATTGGAATACACTGTTCCCCTGAAAGGAAAGTTTTGCAGAACTTGCAGTATTTTGCTAGAAACACAAAATGGTTTATGCAAACCAGTTCTTACACCCTTAGCAGGACTTGAACTACAGAGCCCAGGCATTCAAGAAGAGGAATAGCTAACACAAACTGCAACACGACCTAAAAATCTATCTTGCTCGATAGCACTGATAGCTTCTTTTAACCTCCTAGTCACGATCATCAATAGCATCAGCAGCATTATTTCCTCATGATAACGCATTACAACCAGGAGTGCCGTTTCACAGTGTGCAACTGCTTACGAATCTATTTCCAGCACTGCTGTTGAAATGAATTATGCCTCAGTAGCTCTCTGGCAGAACAGGAAGGAGTAAAGGCAATTTGTAAAACCTCACCAGTAAAATGAGAATAATAATGGTTATACATCCAGACATGCTTTCCTGCTGCTTCATGCAAATCCCTTCAATTTCATTAACACTCAGTTAATGCATCTCCCTTGTTACAAATACGTCTGACTTTGTACTTTGGTTCTGTGCTGTCATGTAAGACAAAGCTCCACTCCAGTTACAGCAGACTGATTTTTTTTTTTCTAGGCTGATATTTAGGCAGTGCTGAAAGAACAGTATTTGATTCTAAACCACTTCAAATACTTCAAAGAGCAATCTAAGGAATGCAGCCAAGAGTAACAGAGTGATGAGGCTGAAAGATGACCAAGAGGAAGAACTGATGGCAAGCAGGCATGTGACTAAATAAACATAAAACTGACTTATCTGAAGGAAGCACACCAGATTCTTTCACGATATTCCCAGAGCCACTGGCAGTACATGCTGCTGAGCTTCCTTTCTACTCTAGCACTAGTATAACACATCAGGTTTAATATGGCTGCTGTTGTACGCACACATTATACATCCATTCCCTTTCCCAGAAAAGCAGATACGTGGCTTCCCAAGCAGGGAAGCAGTCACCTGTCACTCCATGCTCCACCACAAGGCTTTGCAACAAGAGCTGTCAATCAGCCTCGTGGAAAAGTGTAATTGCTGAAAAGAGCAAGTCTCAGGGCTGGTACAATAGGGAAAACCCCAGCAGACTGCAGAAAGCATTTATTCTACCCTACCAGCATCAGCCTGAGAAAAGCAGAGTGAACCCCAGGGAACAGCGATGAACCAACACGTGATGTGGTCACTCATCTATTCAAAGAACATCACCAACCCAAGCTGTCTGTCGTATCTCATGGAGCCAGCCGAGCAACCCAGGGCGATTTCCAAAATGGAGATGAGCATTCACGATACAGGCACATTAATTCCTGCTCCTTTCCAGAGACTTTCACCTGCTGGGGCTCCGCGAGGCAGCGCACACAGAGTTGTTTCTGTGCTGCAAAGTCAGGCTTTCCCTCAGTCTGGGGCAGGCGCTGAACTCCAGCTAGCAAAAATCCTTTGCTGTGCAAACCAGCTGCAGAAATAAAGCCAAGTGCTGACCTGCCTGAAAACCGGGGGCAGGGGGGAGGGGAGGGGGCAATCAAGTATTCCAAAAAGCTGCTGTTCTCGGCACTTCACAGCCTAGCACAGTGTGCCTGGGGAATAGCCTTTCGGCATTATTCTTACCTAATCAGTGTTCCTCATTTCCATCAACTTACACTTTGTAGGGTTTTCTTCTTGGAAAAGGTGACACAAGAATGGCTGTCTTGGAGCAGGCCAAAAAATACATCCAACCCAGGGAAGAGAACAACAGGATGACAAAGTGACACTCCTGAGAGCCCCGTCCTGGTCTCCAGCAATCCAAATTCAATTTCCCAATCCAGAGCTGGTGTCTTTTTACCCAAGACATGCACAGCTCTTTAGCAAATTTTGAGCCTATGTACTTAATATGCACAAGTATAATACAACAGGCTTACTTGCCGTAATAAAATGTAATCTGGAAACACTGAGCACCATCACAGGTAACAATAATGTTCATGGCTGAGACCTTTACACCACCCAGCCGAGCTCACGGAAGATAATTCCCTTTCTGGAGCTTGACTTGATCCTGGGCTCTATCAGTTAAGCTGTGATCCTGAAGTCAGGGCCCCACCATTGCACAAATACATAGCAGGGACAGTTCCTGCACAAAACATTTACCATCCAGGCAGAGAAGGAAGCATAAAGAGCATTCTTTCCCTTTTAGTTGTCAAGAAAGAGTGCTCAGAGAGGAGCAGAGGAGCTTCTGCTGCATGCCAAGGCTGTGGCATGCCTGGGCAGCCCCGGGCCATGAGTGTTTGGTTGACAGTTGTCCACTGTCAGGACGTTTGCCTGGAGTCACACAGGGAGCCTGGGACAGAGCTGAGGTTACTCTGGGATACCCTCAATCACACCTGGGTAAAGGAAAAAACCAAAAATCTACTGTTAAAAGTCATCATTTGTATTTTTTTTTTTTTTAATTTGTCCTGGGTGGAGGTGAAGAACAGAAAATGAGGAAACATTAATGCAAATCATATTTCCTGAAAAATTACTATCTGACTGACTGCAGCGACAGCTCTCTTTCCCCTGACAGTCTAATAGCTGGTGATGTGACAGGCAGCAGAGGGACAGCCTCAGCCTCCAGCAAGGGGCACAAAGCCCCATGTCATCAGTTTTCCAAAAGATCCATTTCTTATTAATGGATAACTAGCCTGGCAGAAAATTCCTACCACAGCCACTCACAGATTAATCCAATAGTTTAAATTAATTACTATACGGCTACTAAAGTTCAGATCAGT
>JAVJGJ010000061.1:47065654-47090332 GCA_035590215.1 Microhierax caerulescens
CAAACCCAAATTAAATTGATAAGTCTCCCACATGTGTTTTAGTAAAGAGCAGAGAGGGCAAATGAAGGATATGGAGGCAGCCATCTCCTCAAAAACGTGTCACTAAGCCACTGGCCTTAAATGAGCTCCCCCAGATTATGAAACGTAGGGTGAGCCAGGAGCAAGGCGAGATCTTGAATCCAAAGCAGCAGGGGTAAAGGAAAACCAAAAGAACATGTCAAGCTATCAAACTGTGATGCTTTTTCAGAACAAATATCAGAAAGTCTTCTGAGGGCATTTAATAAATGAAATAGTCAGAGGAGACTTTTGAATTATAAATTAAGTAACTGAACTTAATTTTTTTCTTTCTTGGAATAGGTTATTCATCAAAAAACCTCTGATGAGCCAAGACAATGCATTACAAATGGACTTATTCTCCGAGTCTTTTTCTCATTGAAAAGCAAATCAGAGGCTTCAAGTCCCTTATTTATTACTGCACCGATTTCCATGAACATTGGTTTGCTCTAGCTTTGAGTTAGAAAAAGGCTTTTAGAAGAACAATAGTCAATGAATATATAATACAGGGGAATCAAGCAATCAGAAATAGTAATTAGTTCAGTACCTAATTCAAGGACATGTTATCCTCGGGTTATTATGGGAAAAACAGAATTTTGTATTTGTGCATTCAGGTAGGTTTTTAACTACAGTGTAAAAACTAAGTTGTTTTCCCCCTTAGAGGCACCTTTTGAATGGGGGTGGAGGGGTGGGGGGTGGTTTACATACACTCGGCACTGGCTGCAGAACCGACACCAGACCTAAGCAGACTTTCAGAAGAGGAAGGTAAATAGACAATGGTTCAAGAACAAACACAACTTAAACCACATAAGACCCTTATAATGAGCACTCGCCATCACATATGCAGTGTTTAAGGTCATGATTGCAGGGGATCACAAAGCTGCAACCTCACCTGAGATTTCTTTATTTTGGAATGGGACTTTTCACTTGGAGAGAGAACACGTGTGCGCGCGTTACCTTCTCATCCACAGCCTCGCTGCGCCTTCCCAAAGGCATGCCTGTGCCGGCGGGAGCACCTAAATGTAGCTGATGATATGAAAAGCTGCCACAGCAGCCACCGAGCGAGGGTGGCGAAAGGGGCTGCTGCTTCCCAGTGAGTGCCCCACAGCCACCAGTGTGCCAGCTGGGGCAGGCAGCCCCCGTGCCTGAGCCACCCATGGGTGCATGAGCAGCTTGGGCTGAGTTCCCAAAGAGAGCACTTGAAGCTATTTGGAATCCCGATTGGTTTGTGGGAGATGTCACTTTTCCAGAGGTGATGTTCCAGCTGGGAAAAATAAATAAAAATACCCCTTATTTGCCACAAAATGGAAGTTTTGACTGTGATTTAGAAAAGTTCATTTTGGAAAAATATCTCCAATTTCACTTTTACAAATGTTCAAATTTCATGGTAACACAGGCAGAAGCCATCCTCACCTGCACAATGTTTGTAGTCAGTTTGTCTCATTTTATTTGCAGTGCAGCAGATCTTTGCAGCTTTTGCTCCGTTAAGTTACCCAGTTCTATAAGTTTTTACTTCATTATTAGGGAACTACATAGCAAATTAGAAGAAATGTAACATGTATGCTCATAGCCAGGCACCTACACTGGAATTCTGCACAACAGAAATTTCACACTAAAGATCTTTTTAAAAAAAATGATAATTAGTCATTATTTGTACTTTAGCCTTAAGTCTCAGTTTCTTACAATCGCTTTGGTTTGTTTTTTTTTTTTTTTTTTTTTAATGAAGCTTTGAATTGGGTTAATTTCTTGTGTGTGTGTTTTGTTGTTTTTTTTTTAAAAAAAATATTTATTTCCTCCAAGCTGAAAATGTGTGGATTTGCTCACATTTATTAAAAAAAAAAAAATTGTTTACTAATGTACACTTTTCCTGTTTGGAAACAACAGTGTGTAAAACAATTTGCTGTATAATCATAAGGCAATGCTACCATCCCCTGCAGGAGTGAATTTGGGAGTAATTTTCCTCCTATAATAGGAGACAGGACAGCTCACCACCGCGTTATTGCAATTCACCTGCGCAAAGACTAGAAAAAGTACAAATTATTTTGGTCCAGGCAGAACTCAGGAGTGAAACACCCCTATTAAATACACTAAAGATCCCACCCAAATGAGACAGTATCAGCCAAAAAATTACTTCTTTCCATTTCACAGAACTCGTGTTTGTTGAACAGACTGCTCCAAAATGTGAAACATAATTAAGCAGAACATAAGTAGCAATTTAGCTCTACTTCCACAGAAGAAACTGCTCAAAAATACTGTTCCAATCCAGATCCAGATCTTTCAGTAGGACATTAGAAAATTTGCCAAAATGCTTTTGCTCGTATAAGAAGCCTTTCTGCTGAAGCACACGATACAAACTGGGGGAGCTGACGGCGTCACACCTCGGTCACAGCTCCCGGAGCAGAGAGCTGGCACGGGGTTCTGCTTCCGTAGATCTGTTGTTAGAGGGCAGCGACAACACCTCAAGCATTTAAGTGAACCTGATCTCAGGCAACAGATGGAAGCAACCAATACTGCCTGGACTTCTTCACAAAAAACATTAGTGTCCTAATTTCTGGTTTTCCAAGGAGCTGAACATGAAGTAGGTCTTGAAACACTAACCTAAACGGACCCTTCTGCCACTAGCATCTTTCCAGATACAGCCTTACACCCTTCCTGACTCAGAAAGGGAGCTGCTGTAGAACCTACGCATTCAAATTCTTCAGCCACGTCTTTAATTGTTGTGCCTAAGCATTTGGAACGCAGACAACTATAAATCAGATACTTGCTTTTATATATACACACCACTGCCCAAGACTGAGGGCATTAGCTTGCTGAAACTTTTCATCCCAATAAATGTCAGCTCCTGTTGTTAAATAGAAGAAGATAAGAAAAACCCATCGAACACACTAGATTCTTTGGAGTTAGTAAGACTCCAGTGTGAAAGCAATAATCTGTTTCAAGATACCTAACAGATTTTGTTTCCTCACAAGGAATCTTTTTGCCCTTTCGCCAGGGCCGTACCTGTCCGTGGTGAGACTCTCAGGAGCAGCTGTTTCAGTCAACTCGCTTGGCCGCTAATCCCTCCACGTAGTCCTGGCTGTCCTTCGACCCTCACCTTCCCCCGCGCTCCTACCTCCAAAGGGCAGCGCGAGCATCCACCAAGCTGAGGGCAGGCTGTTTCTTCTTTTAATCAGCTCTGAGACACTCTACAGCGAGGAAGCGATCCAGAGCATCACACACCCACTCCTGAGGACGGCAAGCACGCGCTGGGCTGCTCTGCAAAGCCTTGTTAATCCACAGCCATGGGTACCGCAGACAGCTTCTGATTTTGTATGGGGGCAGAGGAAATCTCACTGGAACATTCTGATCCAGTTTCAAGTGTTCAGAGAATTAGCAGAAAACAGTTTAAAACATCTCCCCTAGGAAGGAGACAGGAGTTTTACTAAGAATTACTCAAAAGTGATTTCTTTTTGTTAACTCTTCATTAAGATTTAACACTCAGAGAAGTAAACAGCTTTGAGCTAAGCCTTTCCTTTCAGTCAGGAGTCCAGGTCTCCCTCCCTCCGTTCAGCACTCTGCCGTGGTCTGAAACCCTACAGGTGCCCACCGAGTGGTTCAACACAGGGAGAAGATCCCTCCTGGAAGCGCTCTTAGCCACTTTTGCGTTTCTTACGGTGAGCAAACCAATACATGCCCAGTGTGACGATATCATTCACATGGGTTTCTATGTCCCACTGAGAAGCGCAAATGTCAGGGTGGAGGGGACAAAAGACCAGACGCGTTGGTACCAAGCAGTAAAGCAACCCCACAAAGCTGGAGCTAAAACCCAAGCCTGCCACACATATGGTGATTGATCCCTCTGCTAAGGTCAATATACCACATACACAGCACCACGTACCAAAGGAGAGGCAGAACTGAGCTAGACCTCTCTGAACTCCCACATCGGAGCCAAATCACAAGCAGCTGTGAGCCAGAAAGCAAAGCAGACAGGGAGCTGCAACTCAGGCAGACAAAGTAAGAAAGTTTCAGGAAACAGGCAACAGCTTAATGATTTCCAAAACTTGGCCCAGCTAGTGGTGCTGGGAACCTCAAAACTTCTTTCTTGTGCCAAAAGGTTAATGGGACAAGTACAAAACTTGCTCCCATTTTTCTCTTTATTCTGCTTCTCCTGGAAGGGCAGTAGGGACTGCCATGAGGCTCAAAACTGTAAGACACACCTGGCCTAGGTTGTAGATGCAACCAACTATGCACTTGATGAGCTTCCATGAAGTCAAAATACATAATTATTTAAAAATTTACCATGCTAAAGTTGTAAGATTTCAATTCCACTAATTTGTCTAGGGATCTTTGTGTTTCTGTAACACACTAATTTTCAGACTGGAGGAGGAAGGCCATGAGGTTTACAGCTTCTCGGACTGGGGCCTGGCTTTGATCAGCCCCCTAAAAATAATACAAATTCAGAGATCTGGTCTGTTTTTGGAATACCACCAAAAGAGGGTGATTTGAGGCTAATAAACATCAGTTCTTGTAAACGCTGGAGCTGCTCTGGTTGACAATGTCTGAGGACTTCTACAGGAAGAAAACAAATAAACAATCGAGAACATGGCCAATGCCAGAATGCAGCTTATTAAATTTTCATGCTGACTCTGATTACTTTCATTTAGCAACACAGATGTGCAACCAGGATGAGGAGATATAGTGCCCACGAGTACTGGGAAATGGCTGGCAATATGAGCAGTTTTGGCAACCAGTCACTTAGACCAAATGCTGCTCACAGCTCTTACCAGTGACTTGATTTCAAAGCAGCCATGAAAACATTTTAATATATTAGACTTCATAGTTCTGATTCTTCCTTTCTGTTTCAAGGAACTCACATAGTAGTCCATAAAACTGTGAAGCAAAGATAGGAAAGCATTGCTAAGAACAGTTTTAAAAAACCAAAAAGTAATTATAAACCCACTCCATACATTATCAGCATTAAATTAGATTATTATTTTTTTTTTGTCTGAAGAATCATCAACATACTCTGAGCCACTCTAGTCTGTACGAGCAAAACAAGAGGCACAACAAGCAGGTTCAGATGGACATGCCGTCGTGGGTAAGCTCATCCCAGTAATAACCAAAAAGCTGCATGTGCTGATGAGCCCTTTGGCTCTTTCCCTTTTGCTTTGGGCTCCGACACCAGGGTGCCACGGGACCATCAAGAAAGGGATGAGGTAACCATGACCCTGGTCTAGGATCTACCTAGGGAAGCCTGACCTGTCTGTGCAAGTGGTCACTGCTATTTATTTTAGGGAGGAAGAAATATTTAGCTTGAAATAGTTCAACTAGAGCATGTGAAGAATAAAAAAGGAAGATTTCCTTTTCTGAATGCCTCAGATTTTGTCTTGTAATTTCAATTCCCCTTATAATCATCTACAACAAATTCAATAAAGCTTTGGCCTAATCCCAGAATAATAGATAAATCGAGAGTTAGAGCTTTGCATGTACAAAGACACACAGAGGGAGCACCTGCAGCTGGAGCCAGCATGTGCTGCCAGCCCTGCTCCAGCAGCTGGGACACCCCCCCCGCCCCCCGGGGCAGCTGTACCAGCTGGTGGTGCAGGGACAGAGCACCCTGTCCCTCCTGGCCGTAGGGACACGTCTGGCAGCTTCATCTTTCTCTTCTGTTTGTGCCTAACCCCCCCCACGCCCACGCCAGATGAGCGTTTGGTGCTGCAGCAGACCCCCAGCCAGCCCAGGCAGCGCTGCGGGCACAGCACCAGCCCCCGGGCGCCCAGCACCAGCGGCTGCATCGTGCCCACTCCTGCTGCCGTGCGGGGTCACGGACCCTCACAGCCTCGCCATCAGGAAGCACAGTGGACATAAAATGGGCGAGTGAAACGTTTTACTTTTACCCCACAGTGTGAAATCTCCTTTTAAGAGAAAAAGGATTAACTGTTTAAGTAGTTAAATTAATTAGGACTTAATTAAGATACATTTGGACATGCATCCTTAATTCAAAGTTCCCATGTGAGGATTTAAGAATCATGGGAGAGGGATTAAGGTAATGTTAATTATGTTCCATTTATATTGACTATTTAAATTGCTATCCCTTTCCAATTATGAGTGCCTCTAACTCAATTTCTTCAAGAAAAGCAGCCTTACCCTGAAATTCTCAAGGATCTTCTTCAGCCAAAAGAAATGTCTCCCCCTACAACTGTAAATTTATTCAAGCCAAGTGAAATGCTTCTGGATTTCAAAACATGGCACGTTAGACTAGCTCCCTTGTGGTTCTTGCAAGTTTTTTTAAAACCAGGAGACAACCAGGCAAACACAGGCAGGTTAGTGCTTAGATGAGTGATGCTTCATGTTCAGCAGCAATGCAGCAAGCTGGACCACAACTCTCATTTTGAGAGTTACCAATAACAAGGCATCCATGATAATTCAGCGAGTCAGTGAAAAAAAAAAAAAATGAGCAAGTTTTAACAACCCACCAGAGCAATGCCATTTCAGAGACCGCCCCGGGGCCAGTGCGGGGATGGATCCTCAAAACCCACTTAGGCTCTTCGAAAGTTCAAATTATCAGCCTCAGGTCACACTCTTCTTGTTCCTGCCACCTTAATGCCCCCTCCCCCTTCCCTCTCTCCTACTGCAGGTGTTCTGCCACAGATGCACACGCTGCTTTTTCACCTGCACTCAGGTGAAAACCCGCTTCAGGAATGAAAACTGAAAGCACAGCTGACTGCTCTTTACAGGCTGTATTAAAAGTGACTAAAAAAAAAAGCATATGTTTAAAAGATTCCGAACAACTTTTGTGTAGTGATGACCTAAGTTATCATTAATGGCATTCATAAGTCAAAGAGCTTTATTAAACCTGGCCATGTCTCCTTAAAACAAATGCGGTTTTCATACTATTTAATTTCTATAATTTAAAGATATATGGTGAGGAAAAAAACCAAACCCAAACAAACCAGACTTATTTTCTTTTCTGCTGCAATGAGAAACCACATTTGTTTCATAAAAATTTACCACCATTATTTATTAGCAGGCAGAAAGCTTCAAGGTATAATAAAAATTTGGTACATAAAGCTGCAGCTGCCTGAGGAGAGGGGGAATTAACTGTAATGAAACTGGTTTAAAAGAGCCTCATAATATCACTTGAAAAAAATACCGAAAAGAAGGTGGTAAAAGCAAAAGAAAAAGAAAGTTTTTTGGTAAATCATAAAATATTATTTGTTCTTTCTGCTAAACTCTCATGTGAAGAAAAGACAAATTATAGTCTGATCTTTATATTTAAGACGCATACCTGGAAGGAGCATTTTCTCCTCCACATATACTAATAGTGCACATCTTAACGTGCCGTAATTTTGTCGGATGAGGATTTCTTCCTAAGCAGCATATTTTTTTTATTCCTAAGTTTAGAGGCTTTTGCTGGTCATCAGAAATGTGATTAGTCAGCTCTTTAAGCACAACTAATTCCCCAGCTGCTCCTTGGAGATAAAAGGAACCCAGCTAACAAACCCTCACTCAGGAAAATAATCCCAGTAACATCTAGATATGGAATCTTTACCATTTGCAATGCAGTAGCAGGACTGAAGAAACAAAACACACTGAGAAATTCTGTTTTAGGGAGACTGTACAGTCACTTGTATACTTAAACCTGCACCACAAAGGTAGCTTAGAGCAGGTATCTCTCTTCTTGCCCAGTTGAGTAAGGCAGGCAACGATGTCATTTCACTTAGTAAGATATAACAAGTTCTTATCGTGTGCATTTTCATTTAGAGATACATTTGTATTTAGCTTTTGTGGGTGCTTTAGTCATCTGAACTTTACATTTGGTAAACAAGCTTTGGCGCAAGTAAAACAAATCTATCGAAAGTCCTCAGTGCAACAGCTATATAATTATACAAGATTTTAGAAATATTTACAGTACTCAGATTCAGCTACATTCTAAAGGAAAAAACTTTTGCACTTGATTAAGAAAAATTGTTTCACATGCTGAATTGATCAAGAACGGCAGATGTCTGTAAGCACAGGCCTTTGTAGTGCCTTGTCAGACAGGCTCTGCAGGCAGGTTTTGCTGTGCAGCCTATACTTGCAGTGTGTCCAGCCTGGTCCCAAGGAGCAGGGAAACCCTAGCACAAGATTATTCATCTTAGCCTTTTTAATGTATAAAATTCAGGTCACAATATATTTATAAAAGCCAAAATACACTATTCTATAAGATGCAACTCAGACTCAAACTGCTAGTTTCTTGTTTGGCTACTCAGAAGCTAGCCAGATTTTTGCATTATTCAACTTGCCTATAGGATCACCTTTTAAGACTGAAAGATAAGCTGCCAAAGTTCACCCTAAAATAAATCTGCACAGCTGAGTTATAAATTAATATCCAAATCTCACTACACTGTTCTTATTTTTTTTGTTGTTTCTGACAATCTTTCTCTTTCACTCCCTATAGAAGGCCGCTCAGGTTCACAGCAGATAAATAAAAAAATAACACATGGACCCTATATACGAGTCTTGGCAACATCCCTGCTAATAAAGCTAGCAGTAAAGTGTTCAAAAGTACACATGGGCTTGAAAAAAATAATAAAAAAAATCACTGCGTTGCGAGAAACCTTAGTACATGATGCTATAAACACACCACCATGATTATGTGGCAAGCAGGACTATATTTAGATTATTGTTGCAAATGACATTCATTAATTACCACGACCGGCCTGGATCATAACATTCTCCAAGATAAACTGTATTTAGTTTCCCAATTCTTTATTATTATTAATATTATATAGTTGGTTTTAGTCCACCATGCAGCCCAGATTTGACTACCGACACAGACAAAAAGCACAAACCTGTCACACGGTACCAGTACGAATTGTTACGCATTTTGCCAAACACAAGACACTAGAGAAGTCTCTAGGAAAGGGGAAAACACCATTCATAGCTGTTTTGGTTAGATTTCCCCCCCCTGGAACCTAAAAGGATGAAACACAAAATACAGACTAGAGATTTCATTAGAAGTACAGAGAACAACCCAAACCACACAGATGGGAGTCACGAGAGCGCTTTTCCTTTAGCTCCCTCTGTATCCCCGATCCTTGACTGAACTATACCAAATCCTTCCTCCAACATTTTGTATTAAACAAAGGTTTCAAGCTAAAACTTTAATTTAACAGCACTCAAAAAGACATATTCGTGCCCAAGTCAGCTAATTTATGTTCTTTCAACTTTTACAGCTCCTAACAGGACAAAAGGCCCTGGGCTCCACTTCATGCTCTGCACTGTGATCTTCACAACCCTTGAAGCAAAGGCAGCAGAGCCTGCGCCACTACTTACCCCTTTTATAAGGCTAATTATGTATCTTTTGTTGCTCTCTCCACCAGGAGATTCTATCTCAGTAATCCACAGGCAGGTTTATGGTTGAGAAAGCTGAAGAATTTGAGAATAAACCAGCTGAAGCTTTGTCCAAACTTTACTACGCAGGCTCAGGTCAGGTATAATCAGCACTATCTCAGCTGATGCTCTCCAGCACCCCTCTCAACAGAAAATGGGAATTCACAAGGTACAGGGAGCACTGAAAGGGACAAGTGCTCTTCTCACTGATGCAACCCAGAAACAATCAGAAGTCAGAGGACTTCAGAGCTAGAGTCAATGAAACACAAAGCAGGTTTTAAAATAAGACCACATCATTTTATACTCATCCAGCAACGCTGTGATTCCTATCGTTGTTGTCTGAAAGGCAGCAAAATGACAAGTTGATATTCCAACACAGGAATCCCCTTTTCTCAGGGGTGCAGCACTGGCCACTTCTGTCATCATTTCTGGGCCTTAATGGAGAAGGCACGTGGAATTCAAGAGGGATGAAGCCTCTGTGCGTACTCCGCATTTCACAGTGGTTCCGCAGCCCACAAATGCAGAGCTGTGCATACGGAATCCATTTTCTATGCTATTAACTATCCTAGGAAGTTTATAATGGTGTTAATATCGCAGAGCACTCTGATTTAATTCTGAAGGAGGTACAATTTCAGGGTTGGTGAAATGAATGTCTTTTGGCATCTTCCAGACAGCTAATTAGTATATATAAATTATTTAAATTATTACAGAGTTGTGGGCATATGAATTAAGTTTTCAGCAAAGCAGATAAAAATGTGGGAGAGGTCTGGAAGAACACATACACACACACATATATCTATATCTATATCTATATCTGCTAGGTCACCAGTAGTCTATATTAATGTCATCACACCCTGCTAACATACTAAGATTTTCAATCATTTATGTGTTAACCTGCAGTCAAACACCAGCTCCTTTTGCGCTGCATATACCCAGTCTGAATAGCTGCCATGCCTCCCCCAAACTCTATTATGTTTCAATTCCAGGAGAAAAGCCTGGATTATCACCTTGCAGATCAGTATAAATGTAAAAACATATTTGACACTGACAGGACTTAAGAAGTTCCATCTGAGAAGCAGTATATACATTGCAGGCCGTGCACAGGTGAGATGGTTTTTATTTTCTACTGTTGTTTCTGTAAAACTGTTAATGTGAGAGAAAGAAGTAGGCATATAAATAGCTCTCTGAGAAAACTTAACCGGTGACAAATAAAATAAACTGATAGTTGTTATCAAGGTATTGTACTTCCAGAATAAGATGAGAAGAAAATTAAACTCCATTCTGGCTTCAGATGAATGATTCCCTAAAAACTTCAAGCAGGCAAAGAAGTTGCATTGGAAGTTTGTCATTACCCAGACCTTACTGATGGGACTGACTTCTGGCAAGTCACCCAGTAGGATGGTGGCCAGATAGGAATAAAGCTCAGATCTTTTCAAGCCTCACCCTGAATTTTGCCTTTTGGACGGCATTTCAAGTTATACACCCCATTAGAAGGTAGGTAAACATCACAAATAACTGGAGCGGGTATTCTGCTAGTGTGTTTGGATTTCTGGACTTGATAAGAACTATTTTAGTATCCCCTCAGTGACTAGAGTTCTTGTGCTACTCCCAGTGCCTGCTGTGCAGGAGGAAGTCACCATGTTAGATATATTTAAGCAGACAGAACACAATATCGTACCATCAGTACACACACTGTTACCTCTCGAACGCGCTGTAATAAGATCGGTGTACTGGTACAGAATCCTAAGGCATACAAGCAATTGTGCAATTGAAAAGAAGAGACAAATGACATCACCCTGCCGGGGTCCACATATCACAAAACCTGAAGGCAGCTGAAGTAGCTGAGAGAGGTGGAAGGCTCAACAGAGATATCTGAATTAGTTCCAAACAAAACTGGCTGGAATTTCAGTCCCTTTAGAAATACTTTGAAGTCTTTACCAAAGCCAAGTCTGTCCAAAGGAGTTTTGCAAGAGGATGTTCAGACAGATTTAGTGTCACAGGATGGCTTTTTAGAAAGGTGCCCTTGTGCTGGTGCTCTCCATCCACTCCAGCAACAGTTCATCACTTCCCCATCACCTTCACCAGTCAAAGGATGGCTACATTCAAACATAGCTCAAAACTCAGACATCCACGCTAACTCCCTGCAATGTGACAAGTCTCTCTGCAAGGAAATTAAACCTCTTGGCATGCAGATAGACTTAGCTTTTAATTTAAAACCTCTTCAACTTGTGTCTCTAACTCGCCAATACATGTTAATTAAATTTACCAGCAAAGATGTGCTTCACCGAAGATTGTATCTATCCCCCTGAGGATTTGCAGATAAGGGCAGCTACAGGTTCGGCTAGATCCCTCACATCTGTTGACACTCTACAGCTTTGCTGCTGTTGATATATTTGAAAGAAAAAAAAAAAATCTTCCTGTGAAAATGATATCCTTCCAGATTATACTTAAAAACTCTGTGTTAACCTTCAGAAAGTTGGGGGTTTTTTGGTAACTTTTTTTTTTTGGAAACACTCTCCCTGCTAAACAAAGTAACCTGTATGGCACTGATGTACAATCCTGCTTGAATCCCGCATCATCCAACTGCTCTTCCATCCCAAAAATACACCAGAGAAAGGTCTTGAAGGGGAAGAGAAAACAAACAGTGAAAGAACAGAAAACCAAGCTCGTCAAATGTACCCAATTTGATCCGTAGTTACCGTCGGCCGAGCAGCCTGCCACCTGGTTCAGTAGCTTTGGGGAATCTCTAACTTCGGTAGCCAACGCTTCCGCAGGTTACGAGTTAAGAAATAAGCTTTGCACAAGGGCAAACATCTTCAACGGTGCTGCCATTCAGTTTATAAAGTGGCGTGCATATATTTTCCTTAACCCACACAGCTTTTCCTTAGAACAAGCATCTGCTTTGCAGGCACTACACGCTCCAAAGTCTCCCCCCTTCTCCACGCGGGCTGCGTTTACCCCCACTGCAGCTTGCTACCATGTGGGTCCACGCGCACGGGTGCCTCACGCGGCACGCAGCCTTGCCTCATGCATGCTGTGAGCATGTTTCTGAAGCGGAGAGGCAGCCTGGGCTTGTTATTTTGCAAGGCAGATCTGATGTTACAGTCCAGTCCCTCTTGCAGCTCTAGAAAATGGGCAAAGCACAAGCTCCCTCCTCTTTAGAAGAAGTTTTTTCTTGAGGAAAAAAATTAAGCCAAACAAGAATTCTTGCAGAGAAACTGAGGATATCCGTCAAGTTTTATGCAATTCTATTCAATTAATTATAAAATGATCTATAGAATAGTAACCTCTTCTAACATTCTTCTACCTGGCAGATAAAGTGATGGATTTAGCAAGGGAGTCTGAAGGGAGAGAGGTGAGATGGAAAGAAAGATACGTAAATAGGTACAAAACTCGTGTACCATTGCATTTTCATATACATGGGAAACTAACTGAAACAAATCATGGAATTATGATGAGTAGATATTTTAAAAAAAATTACTGTGGTATATTGGGATGTTTTTGCATGCCAAGCATGTTTTTTAAAGAAGGCCCAAGTAGTCCACTTTGAAGTTTTCAGTAAAATAACTAATTAAGACAGCGATGAAACAGCTAGATAGCTATCACAAAGGTCCACACTTTTCAAACCCTTAACAAACTTCTAAGTCAGCTCAAATCCAAGCTCTTCAAACGCTAACACATAAAGCACAACAAGCACTTCTACTTCACAGAGTAGTTTACTTTTTATCTCCCCCTCCAGCTCTGTCCTTCCCACTGAAAACACATCCCTTTCTTCTCTTGGCCATCTGCTGCAGAATTTGATGAAGGGCACTTCTGTACCTTCAGCTGTGCTCACTCCTCAGAAACACTTACACATGCAGTCTGCTGTGCTTGGGCTTTCTGTTGATGGCACATATGTTGATTTATTAAAAATATGGTTTATACTTTCAAAAGGAGGTTGTTGTTGCTCTGGTTTTCTACAGCCTTACTTCACTCCTACACCTATCGCCACTACACCCTGATGCATCTTCTTCACCAGAACATGAATGAAAATTAAACCCAGCATTTCTAGCCTCTATGCTGCCACGGGTAGGTATTACACAAATGCTACTTTTTTTCTGCAATGCTTTCCACTGAAGAAGGGTCTGCTGATGCCGAGACACATGCTGAAGATGAAGACTTGCCATGCTGCACATGGAATGACTATTGTACAAACAGACTAAAAATAAAATCCATATCTAATGATTCAGAACTGTTAAAGCTGAAGGGGAAACACAAACAGAATACATCCTAAGGGATGACTGATTGAATTTCCCCCCACCACAGTCCCACAGTATTGATCTCAGACTGAATGCTTATGTAGTTGATAACTTAGGCAGGAATTGTAAAACACAGGTGGCATTATTTTTGTCACGTGAAAGAGGAGGAAGGGCATTTTCCATCTTCTTGGTATTACAGTTGTCCTGAAATTGCCTGTTAGTAATTTTGGATGGACAGCGTGTACCTCCAGAGTTCCACATCAAAAATACATAGACCAGAATTAAGAAGCCACAGAGCGATGCAGTTCTTTAGGGGTTTTACCAACAATTAAAGAACGTGACTTGGGGCAGGGGAGGGCTAGCCAAAGAAAACAGAGTGAACCAGCAACCCCTGCTTTCAAATTTCTTGTACAGCATTAGTATCTCACTAATCAACACAAACCAGGGGGGCTGTTCCTGCACTGCCATGTGATGCCTGTGGGGAGGTGACACCACCCCACCTCTGCGCACCACACAGGCAGAGAAGGGGAAGAAGAGAACAGTACCTCAGCCAGAGTCTCTCAGAGACAATCCAAAACACAGGGCTGCGTGGGATGTTTCCCATCATATTCCCATCCTGGTTTCCTTCCTAGCTTCCCAGGACTGGTGATCACTGAGTGTTCCCTACCTTCAGGAAACTGGGAGACCAAAGGCAGGGCTTTCTCTTTTGTCCTGGAAGGGACAAACAGCTAAAGAGGAGGGAAGGATTTCAGGACCATACAATTTTTTTTCACTTTAGTTCTCGGACACGCTGGAACAACCAACGATGTATGCTTACAAGCATGGGTTACTGAATTGTCAAAACTGCAGCAGAATAAAGCTGAGTTGATATAATGCATCCTTGGGTGGAGAAGAGAAACAGAGGATGCATTAAATCTTTATCTTATCTTTATCTGAGAAGTACTTTTGGCCCTGCCTCACACATTCTCCTGAAAGCTGAGGAAAAGAGCGGACCACGAGGTAACTGCCACGAGGGAGATAGAAACTGGCTGCGTGGCTGTTCAGGCTGGGCAGCTCTCAGTGGTTGAGATCAGAACAAGGGAAGGATCAAACAACTCCACTGAGGTCTTTCATGGGTCTAGTCATGGTCAATGTTTTTATTACTAATCTGGATGATCACACAGATGTCACCACGTGGAAAGGACTGCTGGAGACCTACACAAGTTTGAGAAAAGGCCTGAAGGGAACTAGATGGGATTCAGCAAAGACAAACGCAAAAGGCTAGAAGTTCAGCAACAGAAGAAACCACGCCAAACCAGCTGGCCAGGCTGGAGATCTGTGCCTTACCGAGGGTCAGAAGCTGAACATAAGTGACTGCTCTCGTGTTGCTGCAAAGACAACAAGCTCTTCACCAGAAGTACAAGCAGGAACACACTTTGGCAGCCATGTGACATAATCCCTCTGCTGTTCCTGGTGGCAGTTAGGTCACAGCTTCAAGAAAGATGTCCATTAATAATAAATGCTTCAGGTAAGAGCAATAAAAACGATCACAGAATAAATCACATAAACAAGGAAAGACCAAAAGAATTAGAGTTATTTAGACTAGTGAAGAGGAACCTGAAGGAACATAATGCTCTTTACAAGGCTTTTACAAATAAAAAAGAATTCATCTGTTCTCCATGTCCATTGGTGGACTGAAGACAAAATAATAGTTGTAATGAGTTTGCCATGCTGACACAGACAGGTACAACCTGGCTTTGAGACAGGAGGATGGACTAGGAGACCTCTTCGCCTTCCACATGTACTTTCCTATAATTTAATGAAGTATTTACATGCATTTTCTGTAAGAGCTTTTCTCCTCAAAACTACAGTTAAAAGCTACAGGCTCTGACAGGCAAGTATAATGCCTCAAACAGACACTCAGTTTTGTGCCTTTACAAGTTATAGAGTGATGCTAACCCTGAATCTGGAGAGTAAACGCTTTAGAGGAAGCAAATCCATTGTTAAGTCTCATTCAAAGACTTTGGTAGATAACAACCACAAAAGTTTCAAAGTTTCAGCATTATTGACTATCCCTGAAGAAAGGTGTTTCTACTAAATTGCTGCAAAGCATTAACTGTTTTCTAACTATTTCTTTGCAGAAATTAGTACAGAAGGAAGAAGCTGCTAATCTCTAATTCATGATCAGTGCCACAGTTTGTTTTGCTCACCTTTCTCCTTTAAAAAAGGATAGAAAATGCAATACTGCCACTTGGGAATTAGGAAAATAAGATTATATCTGTAGGAATGTTACAATTTGTGGCAATAGCCTTCATAATCTCTTTTATAAAGATCAGTACCTACTGGTATGGTTTAGGAGACATGATAGTCTGCTGCTTTCTACTTCTGAGAACTGTCCCCTCTAGAATGAAAGACATGTGAAAGAAAGAAATAATGTGAGCATTAACAGAGCTAGAAAATGGGGTACTGTATTAATTTTACCTCTTAATAATAAATAATCAATTAAAAACAAGCTCCTGATTGCTGAAGCAAGAAGGCAGTAATCAAAGTAAACAAGGAGACGCTAAACACTTCCAGGGAACTCTCTGGAGCAGACAACGTGCTAAGGAGAAAGTAAATGTTCAAGACAGTCTACAATGGAGTGAGAGAAGACCAGCTAGCAACTTCAACATTACTTATTTTTTTCCTCCTTCTTTTTACACACACACATAGCTTGTGTTAGTCTTGCTTGAACGCAGAAATTTAAGTAAGCAAAAAGAATAGGAAAAGAGTAGATTTTAGTACTAAGATTGGAGGATGGGATTGCCCTAGGGCAGAGACTAGAAAGGCAGAGCTTCAGGTGCCATCACAGGTTCTGTGAAGCGCTGACATTTAAAACAATTTGATAAAAAGCAAAAGGACATTAACATGATGGAGCGCAAAAGGCAGGGTAGCATTTCAGATGAACAGAGCCAGTCAGCCCAGCTTTGCTCCTTGAAGGGCTGCACCGGGCTGTCACACAGGCACTGTGCTTGGGAGTTCCACAACCCTGATCACAGTGCAGGGGTGCTGAGGGACAAAACCCTGCCTGAGTGCCAAAGGAGGCAAAACAGCAGCTGCAGTAGTAATGAAAACAGTGTGAGTATCTAGATTAAATCTGAAAGGCAGAAGTGTGACGCGAAGAGTGGAGGTAAGCTGACAAGCCACAAGAACAATAAATACTGGTATGCACGTGTACACACACGGAGGGTAGTTTAACACAGACACAAGGGGACGCAGGGCAGAGCCATGGAACATGCAGCTTTATTACAGCATGGAAAAAAATGGATAAGAAATTACTATTTCAAAAGAAAAGTTAGCGGTAGAGCAACTATCATAAACATCAAAGTATAAAGAGCGGAGTAGTACAGTATGCTCTGGAAAACACAGAGGCATAAGTAATTAGAGTTACTAACTGAATCACTTCATAGATCCAGAGGGTTGAGGCAGAATCTCTGCTGCCAAAACAAACTTCTTCTAGTTAAAAGGTTTGAATTGGCTGTCTGAAAGAGTGTCGTACACTAACAGCTTCAGTGTTAAGACAGCAACAGCGTGAACAACTCAATTTGAGATCCTCGGGGAGCGGAATGGCTGCAATTAATCCACAATGTCAAAACCTCTCTCACTCCTTAGCAGAGCTGAAGCTAAGACAAAAGCCACAGAACACCAGAAGCAGCCGTCAGAAGCTAATCTAGAGAGACTCCTTAAGCACTAGCAAATGCTACCAGGGCTGGGAAATCAGAAGATCGCATGCTGCAAAAAAAACTCACTTCATCCCCAATCGGAAGCCAACAGCTCAGGCTATACCAAGGCCACCAATCTGCAGCTTTGCAAGAGACTGTACAACAAAGACTAGGGTCTGTCTGCCTGTGTGAGAGGAAATCCTTAAAGAACTGCAGCAAATCCAGATTTCATGATAGGAAACCTGTAATAATTAGTTGGAATAATTTTTTAAAAGCTAAATAGAGAGAGATTATAAATGCGTATAATGTGCTTCTACAGATTTACATGGACAAAACCCTATGCAAGGGGAGCACAGATAAGATATGAAAAACCAAGAAAGATCAAGTTAATTTTGGCTGCACAGCACTAGTTCAGTCCCCTCATGGGTATGGATTGTGCAGTGTTGTTTTACCACATGGACATGAATATTCTCACAAAGCAAGACCATACTCTCAAGTATTAAGACTAAGCAGTAGCAATACTTCAGGCATTTATCTCCTGACTGCCTCCCTTTGTAAGGTGGGACCTTGTCTGGCAAGTTATCATTGTGCCTAAATGAGCTGAGTATTTGAACGGGTGGTCCTCCTATGCGAACACTGACATATGAACACAATGTTACCATGACACATCACTGGCCAAAAAACCAGCAGGTTCTGCAGTTCATAGTCCACCACAGGTTTGTTGTTTGTTTAGGGTTTTGTTTTGGTTTTGTTTTTTTTTTTTTAAATTATAATTATATATTTACTGCCATATCAGAGACCTGGGGCTCACTGTTTCCAGCTGAACAGTAAATAGTTACATAAAACTCACTCAGACCAATATCCCATGAAAAAGCTGAGACCTAGCAGAGATGCTGGAATTCAATAGTTGCAGTGAGAGCCATAGCCCAAAATGTTGATCTACCAAATTATTCAGTTGCCTACATTCTCAGGAACAGGAAAAAACCCAACAACTTTGCACAGTCATGAAAACATGGGCCTGCTTTACATACACCAGCACAGCATCTGCACAGCGTGAGGGCTAAAAGTATTCAAATTCACACTGTGGAGGTGGGTGGGACTGAGAGGGAAGGGGGAAAGGCTACTGCACCCTCAGGACTCTTCATACAGATGAGAAATGATCCAGGAGGATCATTTTTTTGTCAAAAAATTGCCTCACAGCAAAACTACCGATACCTGTAATATAACTAGTTACATGACTTTATGCATGAGAGGAAAGAACTGTACCAACCTCATACGCAGATGACCACGCATGTAAGAGCAAGAGGAAAGTTTATCAAAGAACATCAAACCCTCTGTCCTAGATCAAACCATGCATGTTTTCCATCAGAGTTCATACGGAACCATGCAGAAAACATCCCCCTCTCCTTGCAAAGAGCAGTCCTTAAAACATGGACATTCGATCGCAACGGCAGGGCTGGTACAGGCTAGCTTCACCTCAGCGGGCAGGGCAATACTTGCATCTCAGTGGCATATTGCAACATACTGTGTTCTATTATACAGCTAATGGGTTTTCAGAAATGCAGTTGAGCAGTTCTTAAGGCTAACAAGTTTTCCTTAAAATATTAAGAAGCCTTAAAAATTTTATAGATCCCTGCCTTTCCTATAAAAAATAACAAAACTTTTATAGGTGCCTGCCAGGAAGGTAGGTACGTGAAATAATGGAAGCCATTTTCAGGAGCTTTCACATTTTATTTTTCAATCCTTTGTATTTACAGGTAAAATTTTTTAACTTGCACTGTACTTCTCAGCTCACCTGAGCGAGCAGGACAAAGCCAAGGTAGGGATGTGCCATACTAGAACACAGTGTGGAAAAATTTGATAAATAAAAAAAATTGCAAACAGCCAGCAACTATCATCAGGTACACTTGATTTAGCAACACCCCCCACCCCACTCCCCCACAACAAACGACTAATGTTGGTGGGAATGAACAAAAGAGAAACTGCATCAAGGAAACCAACAGGATCGCAGAGTGAGAGCAACCAAGGACTGGAGGATGCAGCGCGCAGGTTCAGGTGCTTCTACCCTCTGCTTCAGAGACGATGTACTGCAATTATAGACTGTGTTTTTATAACACCTCTCATTTGAGCCCTCTGAAAAGCGTGAATAATAGTTATCCTTATCTTCCCTATGAGGTAAAAATAATTGCTGGAGTATCACAAACGGAGGAATGAGCATAGTGGGGAAAGGAACTGGACTCCAGTACTGGCGTGCTGGTCCAGCCCTGCCAGCAGTGACAGTACCGGGGCAGTTCCTCCACACAGGCTGCCCACACCGCTTCACGGCGTTACCCTGGCTGCTGGTGGAGGTTCACACTGGCTCTGGCTCTGAACAGGCTGGGGTCACAGAACGAGAACACATGATTTCTGCCTTGGATGAAGAAAAATCTCTACAAAGGTTGGAATAATTGAAAAGAAATCACCGGGAAGGATGTAAAGAAATGTGTTGATTGAGCTATAATACAGCCTCTGCACCACGCAGCATTAATAGGCTGAAACCAGCATTTTCTGTCCCTATTACCTCATAGCTGAGCACCCTCACAGGGGATACCCTGGAGAAGAAAGATTCCAATTTTTAGGCTGCTCAAACCTCTCTCTTCTTTCCCTCTCTTTAAAGTGGGTTTGAAGTTCCCGTCTTCAAAGCTAGAGGAAAGAATGTACTCTCACAAGAACTTTTACATAAGAATATCCTTCTTCCACATTCGAATTAATCGATACCTTAGCAAATTATGAGAACAAGACAGAATATGCATTTCACTGCAGGTTGTCTAGTATCTGCAGCAGCTGGGCCACGAATATCTTTGTGGATGGAGCTGGGCTCAGGAAGCCAGAGCAGGAAACCTGGTCTGCCCCTGGTGCAAAACTGATGTCCTCTTCAGAGGCTTCAACCTTTACATGCTATTACTTAAACCCATACAGTACCTCACGAATCAAATCGATATCAGGTATGATTTATCTTTGGCTATGCTCAGCCCCAACACTTGAAGGATACCACAGGCAATAATAATACGATCTGAAGTGACCAGTTACTAGACTATAAATCTCACCTCTTTGTGGTTACTTAGGGTCTGAACTTGGGCTGAGTTCTTGCTTCAGGATTCAGCTGGTTTTTGTTTTGAGCTCAGCTGCTGACAAGTAAAGGCACTATAACAAACAAGCCTCTGGGTCTGAGGTCTGGATTACCTTAAGGCTTACTTGATTCAACAGTAACTCTCTATCTCCTTTCTCCATAAAACATCAGGCACTGATGCACCACATGAAAACAGGTGCGCTGAGAAAGACTTGAAAGCACTCATCCTAGTGAAGGTCCTGGGAACTGGCTTTAAGACCTCATCTCCATTAGTAATCATACTAAAATTATTTCTCTCAGTGGCAACTGAAATCTACCAGTTGGCAGTAAATTTTTTACATACTGTTGAATTATGTAGACACGTACAGCAAAAACCTCTGAAGCATCTGAGGTAGCCGATTTCTAGATTTATTCAATCAAGAAAAGAATTTGAGCACCTGCTTCTAAAAATTGTCATAAAGTAAGTGACTAGAACTAAGGAAAGCAAGCTTTCCTGCAGCAAAAAGCATTTAATGGTATATCGTACTCTACTTATTTTCAGGGGTTTGTACCCTGCCACAGGTATTGCTGAACCAGTCAGCCAACCAGCTGGTCCAGAAGCACAATTCATATTTGCTCTGGATCCCTCTAATTTCAAGAAATGTTTTATGAGTTCTTCAAGGGTACTTGGAAGATGGATGGATATTCTGCAAAGAAGTTAAAGCCAAACTCACAAAACAAAATGAGAACAAGTTCTGGCTGTACATTGATGAAGAAGGTTTTTTGGTCCCCAGTCATAAGTTAGTACAAGGTTTCACCAGGTATTTCCCCAAATAATACGTAGTACATATGTTTGTGGATGCATTGTTGCACTGAAGAAAACCAATCTTCAACTCTTTGCCCACCCTTTTGGATGTGGTTGCGTAGCTCTTAGGAGCTGGAAACTAACCTACTGAGACTGAAGCAGCTCTCTGTCAAAAAGTAGAATGGCAGCAAGGACACAACCAACAAACATGAAACCCCAAAAGACAGAACCTTGAGAGAAGCATAAAGCAGCAAGTCACCATTTCTACATCTATTAGGGTCACAAAACACCCCCCCGATGCTTTGCAAAGCTTTTCTCTTTAGTTACATAAATTTTGCCTCTTAGTTATAGGTAGAGGCTACCATGCCCTGTTCTCCTCTCCCTCTTGGTTTTAAGCAAATGGGAACATTCTAATGAAGAATTCAGAAAACATAAACCAGTGTAACCGGCAAAGGTCTGATCTTACTGGAGGTCTTCTCTTTGGCTGAGTTTTAGGGGGTCATTTCACATCCGTTTGCTCCACCAGCATCTCAGGTGGAACAGAAGAAATTAAAAAAAAATAATTCCTATTGGTTTAACATTTTCTTTAAAAATGCTCAACAGTTTTGTGTTGTGCTTGGAGATTAAAACTGTCACTAATATCTCTGGTTTCAGTCATTTCCAGTCAAACACCGGAATGAACTAACAGCCAGAATGGGACCTCACCTCTGCAATGCATTCATTCAGCTGCAGCAAATTATAAAACTTCACATTTTCAAATTACTGTCTATGCTATTTCCCTCTCCATAACTACTGCTTCTAATGTTAGACAAATGAAAAATTTGCACTCAGTTTTTGGGGTGTCCTTTGGTTAGTTGTTTGTTTTTTTAAAATTATTATTCTTTTCTTCCTTTAAACAGGACAAAAAGAATACTCTATAAGTAAACCTCTTCCATCTACAGGAGCTAGACTAATTCTAGTTCTAAAAAGGAATAAGAATATAGCCAATTTCAGAGTTTTATTTTAGTGTTATTTCACAGTTATAAACATATAGATATTCCATGTGCTTTCCCATAAGAGATTGTTTCTAGAGCATAAAAAGATGTTAGAAATATTTATGTTGCAATATAAGCACCCACTATACCTTTTGCCATCGCTGCCACCTAGCACATCAAAGAAAACAGTTTAATGGCACCTTTAAAGATTTCCCAGTGATTGAAGTCTGCATTGCACCACATTAATTATGTTCTGCATTACATTAATGCTACTATTTACACATATAAGAAATTCTTAGCACAAGTACAGAGTCAGAAGGGAAAAACACAAACTCATACAATTTAATGAGTACCAAATAAATATAACTTTGTCTCCAGGTGAACTATTCTGCAGCCAGAAAAAAAAAAAAAAAAAAAAAAAAGAATTCTATTAAAAATTAACCAAATCTGAAACAGTTTATAGTGTCATGCTCCTAAGCACTGCCAAGTAATTCATCAGCAATAAGGAACTACGTGTATCAGTAACTCTGACAGTGTTCCTTTACAAAGAGGTACGAGAAAATGCTACACCCTTCTACACTTGTATGGATTGAGTAATTATTAACTGATGACCACAAACAAAATGCAGCCAGAGCTGCTCAGTGAGTACAAGGTGGGACTGTTCGCTCACTTTTGCTGATTTCATCTTGAACAGACAACTTTCTCACCTGTCATGTACTTGACTTTGCTGGAGAAACACTGGGGAGACTCTTCTGAGGAAAGCAATTGCTTTGAAAAGAGCAGAAACTGGAAGTACAGTAATTAAGTGTGGAAAGAAGGTATAAAAATGTTCTTGCAGTTAAACAGGTAGCAACGCAATTGCCTCAGCATTAGATTTAACGGCTTATTTTTAAGGTGAGCACTTCTGTTGCCATTATTTGAAATTAGCTGTCATTGTCAGAGATCCTAATTTATTTGTAATTACATAATTGAACTCCAGTGACATTCCAGGAGTAAACTAAAAGCTCTCATGATATTCATTTTGTAATAAGGAATAGCAACATTCATGTAATGACAAATACATGCCAATTTACATCTTCTCTTAGTCTAAATAAAATAACTCTTATTAAGGCCATTTCTCACATTTGTTCCTAATCCTGCAGGAGGATTTCTAAGTTTATGTGACAGCACTGATTTTACAGTAGCAAGGTTAAAATTCCATCTGCTTTTCTTGTTTTAAATATTATCCAATAAATCATTTGTATATTAAATATCCTCTACTTTTATTCAATCTTTCATCAGCCTTAGATTTCTCATATTTTAAAGATATCTGAACAAAGTAATGTAGGTGTTTATGCCAATATTTTATCATTGCTCTTTCCTTTGCTAGATAAACTTGGCACAGTTAGTGATCGAAGCAAGAATATACTCAATGACTTGGAGGTCTCTTTAAGAAAAGATACCTCATTTGCTCCATCAAGAAGTTATTTTCTTTCAAAATTCAATGATACTTACATTGCTTTATGAATAGATAATATGATCCCAAATCTGCCTTAATTGTTAATATATATGCTTTACTCATGAAAACCTTTAAGAAAGAAAAAAAAAAAGTTCTGTACACTGATAAGATGAAGAGAGACTAAATCTTCCAGTTCAATAGGTGAGAACAGAAATATTTCTCCCTAGGTTATTTTGCTTCTGGTTACTTTGCTGAAGTGTTTGGAATAACAAATACAGAGAAGTTTTGTTTTATTCGCATTCATTCCATCATGCCTTTAATCTGGAAATGTCACAACAGAATTATTTTAGATAGCCATATGAAATCATGCATCTAATTATCAGCTGTGCTTCCATTATCCCAAGGGACATTTTCCTTTTTCCAGGTTGGTACTAATTTAAAGAGAGAAAAAGAATTAACAATAAGAAAAAAATGTCTTAAATTGATAAAATAATACATAAGGCAAAAAAGATAATCACAGCATCAGATTCTCTCTAGCTATGGTAATATACCAAAAGCACACAAAAGTCCTCAATAAAGCATAATTCCCTCTTTGCAGCCTGTATGATTTTTAATCACGATATTGAGAATCAGTGCACTGACAGACAATGCTTTCCTTCCCACAGCCTGTCTGCTACCTACAGTGGCTTTACTGAAGCAAATTTAAACAAAACTTAAACAGGAGCTGGAAGACTTGGAAGTTCTCTTACCATCTGACAAGTCAATTAGCCCGAGGTAGTGCAAAAGTTTCAGAGAGGAGCACACCACCACCACAATCCCTAAAGTCTGAAGTCCCTCTGACTCGCCTTTCGTCCACATCCTTTGAGGCACCACGCGGATACCCACTGGTGTGCCTGCAAACAACGGGCGGACATCTAACGCCGAGAAATCCTCTCTTTGAAGCTTTTCTTCCTGCTGCTCAGCTAAGTGTACAGCACATTTCCCTCCCCCCCTCATTCTCACACTCCCTCTCTTTCTCAACCTCTCCCCCCGTTTCTAGTTCTCCTC
>JAVJGJ010000061.1:47090432-47111132 GCA_035590215.1 Microhierax caerulescens
CCCCCCCTCCTCTTGCCTTTTTTTTTTTTTTAAAAAAAAAAAAAACCACAAACCATACAAGGAATTTTTGAACTATAATCTATGGGTTTATTTTCTTTCATTTCAGCGTAATTCTCTCAAGAGTTTACTCTGCCCCTGAACAACTTGGCACTGTGCTGCTAACCTCAGCAACCTCTCACGCTTTTTTTTTTTTTTTAATATCTGTGATACCAATGTTTGCATTTGGGATTTTTTCAGTAATTCTGCCAATACAGACGCTTTTTGTCAAAGCTGCTTCCATACGACATCAGAGACTATCCTACGGCACATTGTAGGGAAGGAAAGGAAAGGAAAGGTCTTTCCCTTAATTCCTTCCCCGCTTCCCCCCAACTCCTGCCATGCGCACAAACACTTCACACACACACGTGTGCATTCCTGTAGAGCCCAAGACCTGCGCAGCGATTGTGTCTGTCAGCAGCGGCTCCGAGCCCCGTTCCCCTGCGTCGGCCGCGGGACAGCACCGGGCGCATTTTGCTGACATTTAACGCACACCCAGAGATCAGCGTGCGCTGGCCTGGAACAGGCATCCTTTGCAGACAGACGCACGCACTTCACACTTGTTCACCTTCGCAATATTTTACCAGGCTGCTGGCATGGGGTAGCGCTGCAGGTTGCTCTCAAGTTCAGTCAATTATGTACTTCTCCATTGTCACCACAGATGAGTAAACACTCGGCAGGTTGAGTGTTTTATCGGGATGGCAGATGCAAGATTGCCACACCAGTAAAAGCTGGGTTTTTCAAACGTGCTATTAGTGGAAGATGATGGTGTGTCCCATGTGGGATGCTCAGGAAAACACAGCCAACACCTTTTATTTTACAGGACTCCGAGGCTCTCATCGTCCCCACACTGTTCCCACACTTCACCCCCCCAGGCAAGCAGTAGCTCCCTTTCCCCACCGTCCCAAAAGAGCAGGGCAGGCTGGCTTTTACCCTGCCAAACTGTTTCCATAACTTCTGATACTGCCTCTGCCTTCGCCTACTGATGAACAAGAACTTCAGGTGCAGAACACTGAAGGGATTTTTGTATGTCACATTAACTAAGTAGTACACTTGAATTGCTTCGAGATGCTCAAATTAAAGCCAGGTTGGAGGTGCAGAGTACTCATACATGCTTGAGTGATCAAGTCAACAAGTAATGAATACTTTAATGGAATTTGAGCTTTGTTTCTGTATGCAGGTGGCCAAGAGATCATTCTTGCAAATACATTATTCATGAGGGTTCTCTGTCATTGGCAGCTAACTAGCCAAAGCTCAATGGCATAGTATCAAAGCTACTACTACAGACCAAACAATTTTTATTTTTTTTTTTTGTACTCCGTAGTGTCTGCCACATTAGGTTTTCATTGTCCTGGCTGTATGACTGACTATGTTGCTGCATTATGGTTCATATTTCCCAGGTGTACACATTCAGCTTTAAAATTGTCAAGGAACTGAAATCACTGCACTGTCAAGTTGCTCCCAGACAAGGAGAGGAGAATTTGGAGGAGAAACGTGATAAACAGACCTCAAAATATTTAGATAATTCCTTGGTTAATCACATCCTGTTTCCATTAGAAAAACATTTCTACCATAAAAGAAACCTATGACCAAACAAAACCAAAAACACCACAAAAAACCCCCAAACAAACAAAACCCTCGTTACATTAAGTTTGGCCAGGCACGTTGACCACAAAAACCCCCAGGTTCCTTCCTGTGTATAGAAGAGATGTTTGACGGACTTACTGGCTGCCTGGTACCCTTTGCACCGTTTCCTCAGACCCCTAAGTTAATGGATCTTAAAGAGCGCACAGAACGAAAAAAGTCCCTCTTACTCACCCGCTCATTCCCAGGCACATTACTTATTGCAGATACATCAGGTCACAAAGCTTCTTCTGAACAATGCCTGAACCTCCTGAATCTACTAATTACCACAAAAAAAGTAAAATGATGACATAATAAATGATGAAACTCAAAAAGCCTGGCTTTCTACAGGTGTGCTTGGCAATTCTGCAGTTCTCCCACCATGTGCCACCTCTGCATCATCTAAAGCCCTGTAGCAGCACTGTAGCAAGAGGCATGGGGAAGGGCATGAAAACCTGGTAGTTCCATTATTTCTGTTACAGCAATTTATGCCAAGTTTAACATTCCTGACACTTTAGGTGTTCCTGATATAAGCAGCTGCAAAAGAACATTTGGGTTTGGACCCTAGAATTCTTGCTGCACGAAGACCTCACGCATGCCAGAAGCTCAGAATCCTTTAGACAGTATGTCTAACATTGTCAAAGCTAAAAGATTTTTGTGGGGTTGACTCAGTATTTAAAACAGGCTTAGATAGAATGTCGAAGGATAAGTTTTTCCATGCAGGACCTTCAGGCTGGTTTGGGATCATCCTGAAGCCAGCAGTTCTTCCTGAAGGCTGCTGCTTCTCCCTTATTTCCCCAAGCTTCCCAAAACAGCCATTAGCCACTGGGCTTATTCTTCACTTGCTTGTTACTGCCCCGAGAACGAGGATCCCTTACGTTAGTGCACGTGACACCAACGCGTCCCTAACTTGTTATGGAGACTGCTGCCAGTTGCCAGACGGGCAGAGCACCAGGTCCCTTCATCCATCCATCCATGTAGCTCGGAAGCTGCACACTGACCTGTTATGGCATACACTTAATTAAAACAAATCCTCTTTCTGCTGCTATTTACACATTCAAAATTATCAGGAGTGACTGACTAGAGTTGGCTATGGATGCCTTATGGGAGGCAAATCCTATGAATTCAAATAATCATCTGTGTTTTTTCCACTGTAAAAACTAATTTAGTTAAAAGATAACATCTTTCTGCTAAAGCTTACCCATTAGTTACAGAACACTCATAATTTACTGTAGTATTGAGCCAATGAGAGAAATAGGTTCCAGGAATTAAACCAAACAATGGCTACTTAGTTTACTTCAACAGAAATCTGTAAAGAAAGAGAACCAGCAGCTCTTAACAAAATAGTATCAGAATATTTTATTTATGAGGCAGAAATATCAGTCAAGATTTTATTAGATATTTTATTTGAGTCACTACTGGGGTAATGAGGGAAAACCCAAACCAAAGCCAAATAAATAGTGAGATTCAAAATTTTTTATTTTTACAGAATAAATATTCTACAGCCTAAAAAATATCTTTTGGATCAATGCTTCCCAAACATTCATAAATCTGCTACAAAGTACATACTGTTATCCTCAGAGAGGGTAGCTCAAGGGACTAAATGATTTTAACTACATCCCATGTGAAATAAATAGCAGAGTGCCTGGCTTTCTACCATAGCCACTGAACAACAGATTTTGTACCACAGCAACTAGAAGAACAATTTAGTTACGTACAGACCAGGTTAAGCTCACCAGCAGAGCAGCAAGGTCTTTTTGCCAAATACTAGGAAAGAGGAATGTAAAAAGCCAAATGTTTAAAATACCAGATGTCTTGATAATAGAGATAAATGTTCTTGCTAATGCCTAGCGTACATCTCTCTCACATGCAGCAAAAGGGGTTGAGTGTCTCAATTAACTGTGAAAAAGGTTTATGCTGGATATGCACAACATGTGCCCTCTGGGAACATAAGTAGGAACTTTAAAAAGATCAATCAAAATAACATGTAATGAAAAGGATTTTCTGGTAATAAAAGAATTGCTATGATGAATCATATAAATGATTTATGTAATCTATAATCAGCTCTTATAATTGGCTCGGTGGAAAAATACACTGTATGAAGGTGCAAAATTCACAGCAAAATAAAAAATACTATTCCCCACAGCAGAAGCTTCTCCCAGTGACCGAGCTATAAGGAACACATCTATGCTTTCCTAGAGGAGGAATTTTCTCCTCACTTTGTTTTAAAACAAATGCAGCATAACATGTTCTTATTGCCCACACCTTTAATAAAACCCTAGTGGTGTTCTCTGATTAGCCTGGTATAAACCCCTAAATATTAAATTTTTGTCATTTTGATTGAATATTCCTTTGCTCTTGTGTTATGATAGAGAATAAACAGGAACATCTGATTGATTCTTCTTGTACAGTTCATTATTTCAAATATCTCTGTTTATGGATCTTCTGATGCTTAGCAATCCTTAACAGTCTTCTCACATGGCTACTGTCCATAAATCTATTTTCATTGTAGGTCTCTGAAGCCCTTCCACTTCTGCTGTATTTTAGAAATGGCATAATGAGATTGTTCACAGTATTGCAGGTGGCTACAATGTCAAAAGTATGAAATTACTTTCCATACATACTTATTCAATATGATTTCTTTTGTGCATGTGTAAAGTTAGAGGGGTTTATTGCTGTTTTAAGATAAACAAACCAAGATGAGAACTAGGGCTTTCTCATGAGTGACTTTAACTTATCCAGTCCCAAGCAATGATATCAGCTGCTGAAATTGCAGCTTTTTATCAGCTTGCCTTAGTCAACAATAATCATCTGCTCTGTTCACCATGATTAAGCCCCTTTGGTGTTTCGCAGATTTCTCTAGATCTGACTAGCCCTAAGTAATTTGTGCCATCTGCAGACTGTGTGGAGAGAAAACCATTGATTGATAATTGCTGACTACAACTTAAAAAAACTCTAGCAAATCTGATATTTAAGTAATTGATGATTTAGGAGCCCCCATCTAAAGTACAAGCAATCTCCGGTTAAACCAACCGCCATCCAGTGACAATAAGCTCAGGTCCCTTTCCAGTTGCACCACTACAATTCCACCCTGACCCCTCTGCCTGCAAATTAATTTGGCTTCACATCACACTTATGTTTCCCAGCAGTTACTCACCAGCTAGGAGTGTTTTTGAAAGTCCTGGCTAATTACTAGTTATTATTTTTGCCACTGGAGATACATTCTGTATAATGATAGGTGAACCACAAACGTCTCATTAGTCGGTTTGGGTAATACAGAAACGTGGATGCTTCTCTCTTAGTGCTGCACAGGGAGCTGGCAGTACGGAGCTCGGTTCCTCAGCCTGCCATTTCCTCACAGTGTGAGTGCAGGGAAGTAACCGGCAGATGAACCCTTGTCCTGGCATGATAAGTTGTTCTGTTATAACACCACCAGCTATAATTCCATCAAAATTTTCCCCTTAGTTCAATTCTTCTGATTCATGTGAAGGAGCTACTGTCTTTGTTCTATCAATGCCTCCCAGCTTGCTGGCAGTGGTACGATGTTGTTGGGACTAAGGATCCATGGACGATTTATGCAGAGAAGCAGGAGGACCCCACACATTTTTCCCCTTAATAGGACTGTCTTGAGCTAGTTGAGCTGGCAATTCCCAGCCACCTCTGAGCTTGTTACCACAATTCACATCACCAGCTTTGAAAAAACGCAGGAATATCTTTGAAAGACTCCAGAAATCCAGTACATTGTTACTGACTTTTTGCATGCCAGCTGGAGGTACAGAGAAGAACATCCTACCTTGAAGTTACTACAAAGTGCTGAACGGAAGACTTTGCTTTGCTCTGGACCACACGATGACAAAAGCGGGTGAGTGCTAATGATGCACACGCAGATCAAAGTTAAAGCAAGCCTCCTATCACACTACAAATTGTAGTAAAGACAACCAGCAACTAATGAAGAAAAAAGGTAACCCTGAAGACTAACTTGAACCATACTTTAGACGCACACTATCTGAAATTGGGTAGTATACAACTGAGGAGATATATAACTAATGACAGGGTGATAAGAACCTCTCCCAACCACTAGATATCATTGACAGGAATTTAGACAGACTTGACTGCACTTTTTCCTTCTATTTCTATATAAACTGGTTCTCACCCCTTTCTCTAGATTTTTATTTGTAAACCAACATGGTTGCACAAACCAGAGCGGCAAAACCAAACCCAGCAGCCTTCCCTAAGATCACAGATCGCTATCAGACTTGTAGAAGTGCTACAGCTACTCTCAGGACTGCCCCAGAGAAGTTTTCTAGCACCAAACTTGCTCCCTTTTCAGTACTGTTGTTTAGGCTGGATGGACTTGTAGCAACTGCCTAATAACCTCAGCTGCACTAGAGAGAAGATAGGAAAAGGCTGCAAGACTTCTCATTCTCCTGCTTTTTAAACAGGCAATTAAAGTTGAGGAGGACACATGTGAGTAAAAGAAAAATAGAGGAGAGGAAGTGCAAACTTTAAAGAAGAAACAACACAAGAGGGTGTTTCGAGTCTGACATCAGGACCACTGAATAAGGGGATGGATGTAGTGTGAAGAACAGATCAGGGAGGCACTGGGATGGGGCTATGTACAACCTGAAACTGTGCACAAAGTTATAAAACCTGATGTTTCAGTTATACTAGAGGTTCAGGGAATGCCACTGCAGCAGCCCACGCAGGCAGCCTGTGCAGAGTCCCCCATCCAGCTGAGCGTTTCCCCTGGAACCTGGGCTCAGAGGTGAGCACTCTCCTCAAGTACACCTAACATGGTAGTAAAGAGCAGTTAAAAGATGATGTTAAAAATCACAATTGCCAGAAGACAAATGTGCTTTGCAAGTGAGTTTTTCCTGCCTACTGGATTACTGCCACAAGTAAGTGGAGACGTGACCCCTCCCTTGTGATGATAGCTGCTTCCAGAACCTGGAAGTAGAGGCATAAAGCTAAAAGCCTCTGCTGCCAAGTGGGGCCGCCGTGATTTTCTCATCACAGGTGGATTTTCCTCCATATTACATATTTCCCATGGGCACTGGCTTGTCACAGCTTCGTTCCCAGTTTTAATAAAAGTGATAATTAACAATGCAGAACCTCTGCTCTCTGACTTTTTCCTAGTGGGCTTTGTTTTTCTAGATTCATATTGAGTTAGTTATATGAGAATGACAATGAACAGGTAGGTTCCCCCCCCAGAGACTTAGAAGATCGTAAGTTCACATCATTGAATCACAGCTTAAAAACAAAATTAAACTTGTTTAACGCCAATCGTACCCAGTTATTTGGCAATACTGCTTTTATTATTTACAGTTTCTACAGTGTTCCAATGCATGTCAGCTTGCTGGTAACTGCTAAGATGCTCCTTCTGACCAGCTTTTTAGCTTATTCCAACCATATTGGTAAAGGAAAAACCACTGAGAAATAAACCCAGTGAAACTATCCACTATCATATATGCTTTGCTACTCATACATGTCTCCCTGATGGATCTTCTCTTGACATCAGTCACAGCATGAGCATAGGCAGCTGGTTACTGAGGACTTTCACTAAAACTATGTGAATCTACTGGTGTCTCCAGGCAGTTCATAATTTTACAGAAGTGTTAGTTGGAAGGAATAACAGGTATCACCTATCCCAGCCTACTGCCCAGAGTAAGAGCTGCTTCCCTGACAACACAGCACATGTCAGATTAGTCAAGACTTTAAGACCTCCAAGGACAACGAGCCCACCGGTGCTCCAAGACAGCTGCTTGCTCCAGTGCTGCATTACTCTTAGGGAAGAGGTTTCTCCTAATGTTCAATCTAAATCTCTAAGGCTGCCACTCATTGCTGCTGCCTCTTCTGTTATAAGAGTGCATATCTATCAACAGCGTGTGCATAGGGTCATCTGTAAGCCACAAGCCTCTGTCCAAGCTGTCCAGCCTTTGGCCATGGGGACAGCATTTAAAGTCAATGCTTCTGACTGTGTTCTTTTGAAAAAGCCCTTGAGCATGGACCAAGCCATTTTGCTGTAGTCTGTTCTGCTCCATTGCTACCATACAAAACCTTTTAATTACACCATTATTAAAGGAATATTAAAACTATGCTCTTATTCTTCCATAAGAATTATGTGAAATATTGCTCAGTGAAGATCACACCTCATATCTTTGTTAGTTACAACATATGCATTACAGACTTAACCACTGAAAAACACTCCACTTGAAGAATATCGCACCTTTGCTTGTTATATTAAACATGTTCTCTCAATGCTTTTCTTGATTTCTTACTTTTAAGTGGCCTCAGGTTTTCACAAGGTTTTCTAAATAACTCTAGATTTCTTACTGATCTGTTGTATAAGGAAATACCTAAACATTCTTGTTGACTCTTTACTGGCATCTCATCTTCATTGTGCCATCTATGCCTTACTTGCACTTAAGTTTTTATTTTATCATCTGTAGTTTGTATTCCTGTTCTACCCCCAGCTTGAAAGATTTAATTAGTTATTTGCATAATTATTCTGCAAAAGATAGCGCCACAAAAAATAAAGTTACTAGTAGGAAATCAGATAAATAAATTCATGAAGGAATTATGAAACTGTACAAAACTAACTGTATTTTAGATACATCACATTGAATTATGAAATAGTACCACATAACTATTTTAGAGACATCATAGTCTCAAATGACACCATTCTGAAAACATTTGGAAACCTGGGCCAAGTAGCAAAATTCTCAGCAATTAATACTTGGCAATAAAACAGAAACCAAGAACAAAAAGATGCAATTTATAAAGCAAATGCCTGAAGTTAAGTTGTCTAAAGATGCAACATCAAGTTTGTAGAGTATAACATAGACAAAAGGAGTGGTTTATGCTGTAGTTCTAAATACACAGGAAACAGGAGAGCTTTCAGAGGGTGCTCTAAGAAGGGGGATGTCTTCGCTTCTGCCAGCACCACTCCAACTATGAGATGCGGGACAGCAGTTTCATGTAGCTTGCACTCAGTATAGAGGTCAGCTCTCTAAAGTTTACCAGACTCCCTCTGATTTATGAATTATGGTTTAACTGTTCTTCCTGTGGCACCACAGTTTAAATTCTGCTTCTCAGCACAGCACAGATCAGCTGACATTCATGGAAAGATTGAGGTCTAACTAACAAAGCACCTGAAGAGCTGCAATACAGGTGCACATGACAAACTATACTTAGGATGTTAAATAGTAGCCTGAAATAATCAGCCACCATAAACCTAAAAATGTTCCATTACCAAGCAAGCCGGACACTAGTGATGGAGCCAGCACCCTACTCACTCCTACACTGCCGCTACCAGTCACACAGCAGCGGAGAACAAAAGGAAAACAATACAGCAGCATATACTGTCTGTGTATATATATACACGACTGTACAGAGGAATGAGAGGACAACAAGGGAAAGAGAATCAACCTCACAGATAGCACCTTCAAGAAAAGCAGGAAGAAAAGTGCTCAAAGTCCATCAAAAAATATGAGCTGCATGGAAAAAAGCAGCAAGGAAAACCAAGGTGCCAAGGGTTTTCTGCAAAAAGATTTACATTCAGAACTGAAGATTAAATTCAAGGGCAAAATCAAACTGAAAGAGATTTATGACTGTAATGCACATCTGGGAAGGGGCAGCACAGGTAAAAGAATGATATGTACAGAGACATCCAAGGTCTGTAAATATTCGTATTTAGGGTACACTATGTATCATACACACTTCAGCAGTTAGAATACTCGCCCAATAATCCACAATCCTCTTGAATAACTAATGATATGTGTTACAGGTGCTTTCCATGGTTGAGGATGATATCTGACTTTCTTCAAAGTCCTTGACATGTACAACTCAAAGCTTAACTTTTTTCACTTGAGAGCCAGCTTTTGATAAAATAAACATTAATCTGCGTGAGAGTTTGTCAGATCTTACTGCAGAGGCACTTAGCCTCTGAAGCAATACAGCTGCATATCTCTTGGGCTAATCCCAGTGCCAAACAGGACAAAACCAGGGTCCTGTAAAGAGGGACCCAGTTCAATGCATTTTAGAGGCTCCGGACCTCGGGACTGGATGGTTTCTTCCAATGTCTGCAGAAGAATGGCAATTACATAGACTCCTACCACAGAGCTCCCCAGGGACAGGCACTACACTGTATCACAATACTAACGCTTGTGCTGTAAACCAAGCTGCTTATGATGGGGTGTCTACACACATATAAAAACTCATCACGTGTTCATTTACATATATAACTTGTATTATGCCATCTCTTAATAAAAATCAAATACACAGCATGCAGGTATGAAAATGAAAGGTCAAATCCCTTTGTGAATTGTGCTGGTCCAGTTCCAGCATCAATCCAAAGTTTGGTCAGTTCAAGCACAGGAAGATAATTCCTCCTCAGAACATACATACAAAGAGCTCTTTAAGGAAAAGTAGATTAAATATGTCCATGTCAATTAATTAGATATTTTCATGATGGACACTGGATATTTTCATTGTAGGTTTTAATAACACTGTCTCTACTTAAAAATTCCTGTCAATTTGCTTATTGGAACACTTTCTTATTGATGGGAAAGAGTACGACAAAGGACACTACTTTCCCCCTCCCTCCTTCCAATTTAATTAAGCTGCAGCTTATTAATTGCCAGGTACATTCTTGTGAAAAAAAAAAGTGCAATGCTTAATTGCCATTATTAAACTAAATATCAATTTGGATATATCAGTGAATGCTTTGCTGCTGCTCAAATATATCATAGCTCAGGCCTGGAGGGCAATACTCTTAGATGACATGAAAGGGTAATTCAGTTGTTGGTACTTATTCTGTTCAGAGCTCTTTCAGGCAAAGAACAAACCCAAGATCTAGCAATGATGCTAAATTATGTCCGGAGGTATTGGAGATGGTAGTTTAGTTAATCTGAAACACAAAACACTTTTCAGTATGTTGAAAAAATCCTTGGCTGAAGCTTTCTCTATCCTTAAGCATTTTACATTCACAGTGAGTAGCTAATTATGATTAACTCTTTTTTAATCATCAGCAAACCGTGCACTACAATAAACTTGTTTTCATGAAAGATTTATCCTCCAGTTACAGCTTAAACATTTTGAACAAAAGTATCGGTATGAATTCTAGAGATACATCTCTGCCATTTCCAGAAAGAAAAAAGATGGCACAACATCCAAGCACTTAACGCTTTACTCATTAAGGAAGTAGTGAGCAGTATCCCATTTCCAGCTGGCCTTGAAAATTGAAGGATGCTACCCTGTAGAAGAAAAGCATTTGGGAAACAAAGGTAGAAATTCTTCCAGTTTTGGCAGGTCATGAAATCATTCCACTAGTTTAGGCTTCTTTGAACTATAGTACTTTGGTGATATAAATTCAACCATTTAAGCAACTATATAAAGATCTAGTTTGCTTGAGGAAAGCTGAATGATCTATGCTGAGAAAACACCTGATCTTCTGCCCTCCATTCCCAGTGTTTCTGGTAACTGCACATTACACAAAAGGCAGCCTTTACAGACTGTTCATTCACTGCCTACAGTTGAAGTGGAACAGAGGCTCAGCCAGCACAATTAGCATCTTTCTGCATAGTTTTGCCATTTCAGCTCTATGGTCTACTTAAAAGAAGGATTTGGGTTAGATTAAAAAAACAGATATGTGCATCTGTATCTTAAGGCACCATGGAAAAACCCATATATGTTGATTACTTTTTTGGGAAGAAATACATATATATATATATATATTTGTGAATACGTGAAGCTTTGTGAGCCTGAAAACCACAAGATTCTCAAATCATCCAGTTCCAAAGAGTGCACTAATACCAATTCAGTTGCTAGCTCCAGCATCATCAAAACAAGAAAGAGGAAACCCCCTTGATTTCACACCTATGCACACGGGCAAAACGGCATGAATTCTGCTACATAATTGATCTAAGCAGGAAGGAGTTTTCTAGGGTCTAATTTGTTGCCCGGATTGCAAAGCTACAATCTTTTGTGCTAACATGCACAAAAATTTGATTCCCATGTATTTCTCCTGAATACCAAGTAGGTAGTCTCTAGCTGTTCTGATATAAGCACCAGCAAGCATTAATACATAGGTTTCTTCAGACCAGAGTATAAACTATTTTCCAGTGGGATAGATATGTATCTTCCTGAACAACAGAAGAGCGCCTGGAGAGCCAGTTAAGAGAGAAATAGCATTTTCTCAAATAACATCATCTTAAATCTACTAAAAATTCCACTGTTACAACTCCAGAAAGAGAAGGTGAAGTTAGCATATTTATTAAATACATTCAGTTCAGTTTATGCAGTAATTGTGCTCTGAGGGGGCATTAGGCAGCACATAGACTTGGAAATGCCATACAACAGCCTTAAACTTTAAGTGTCAGCCGAGGATTCTGGTTATCACTTGTTTATAGTGATGTTAACTGCACAGATACTCAATAAACTCTAATGGCATAATGTCATTTCAGGCTCTGCTTTGGTCTCTGCTACAACTCCAAAACTCAGAGACAGGGCAACTAACTGTGCCACAAGAGCTGAACCAACAAGTCTTAAATGGGGGCTTTAGTTGAGAGGAAAGCTGTGCCACACAGGTGGAGGACCACACCTCGCATCACGATGAATTGTCAGATCTGAGCTTGAGCCTTCACAGGAGCAATTTCTTCAATATCTCTCTCCCTTGGTGGGCTGAAAGGAAAGGATGGATTCCCACACGCATAGCCAGGCAGCAGCAGAGCAAGATATAGTTTTCATGCTTGATATCATACACAAATGAATCGCCAGGGCACCAGAGGCCCCACCGCGACTTGGTGGGGGCTGGCTGCATATACACCAGAACGGGCAATATGACGTGCATGAACACGAAGCCCTTTTCTGCCCACCCATATCATGCCTGACTATCTATAAACCACTCACTATACTAGGGGTTTGGCTTTGGGGGCAGTGCTCTGTTTCCATCACCTTCATTTTTCTCTTGGCCACATCCAAGTCAACGCTACTTTGATGCTGGAATTGACATTTTCTCCTTGATGTTCAGTCACGGTGACTGAAATGTTCTGAGTCACTGCCATTAGGTACTCCTTAGTTACTGCTAGGTTATTCTCACGTAAATGTTATTAATGGTGTGAAGCAATAACTAAGTGGTCAGCGTCAGCCCTTGCTTGTTCCTAACAGGCAATAGAGTCACAAAAAGTAAGAAAAGTTGGGTGTTAGCCCGAAACTTCAGAAAGCTGGTTGCTCTGCTGGGCAGAACCCAGAAGCTGGGCATGGCCAGGTCACAGACACCAGGGTGCCCCAGTGTGTTTAGGGGTCCGGGAAGGAGGCGCACACCCACCCCGAGCTCTGCGCTTTGCTCCCCCTTTTACAAGCGAGTGAATGGCACTGCCTCAGAGGCCTCTGATGGAATACACGTGCTAAGCGCTGTGAAACACTAGGAAGTTTCACTATAGGAGCATTATGAGAGCCTTAAAGCAGGCAATACCTGGGCAAAGGTCAACGTGAAGCATACAATACAACAAACCAAAGCAATGAAACATCCAGTGGTATCAACGCAGGCCTTCACCCAAGAGAACAACTAAGTGTCACAAAATCTTAATAACCTCCTTGTATGAATTTCAGCATTTTGGAGCTTGGCAAGTCACTGCTGATTTCCTCACAAGCAGCAAGGACACTTGTCTTTCAGGAAGTCGTTTGGTATAAGACTAGATCCCTTCCCCAGGTCTCACTTGCATAACTTTGAATGAAATTTCTTGAAAAATATTTCTGCCCTGCTCTACCAACAGGTAGGAAATAGATATTTTCAGTTCACTTGGTTTCAAAGACTGCCCAAACTGGGGTCCAGCTGCTGGGCACATCGTGATATGGATTTGCTATGACTTTAGGGGAGGCGCAGACCAACATTTCCATTTTAATAAAGAGATCAGTTACCAAAGATGCCATCGGGGGAAGGTAACTCCAGCAACTGGGAATTAGCAAGTTCCTGTAATTAGCCAATTATCTTGAATCTAATTCATTAAGAAGCTGTATGTTCTCATTTCATTTATTTCTCCTCCTGGACTCTGCTCTCTAGCTAATTCTAGCTGCGGAAAAAGGTGGGAAAGGTAAGACCCAGCAGAAGTCATCTAGTTCAACTACTACACAGTCTCCAAGCACTCTCTGAAGCTGACCCACATCACATGGCCATCCCCGCTCCAAGGAAAGCTGGAGGGACTCAGCAGTTGGCAGGTTTGCCCAGGGACAGCTGCCATTACACAAATACCGATAATTTTACGTAGTAGTCTGAACATAATCTTGAACTATTGATGAACTGGCCCTGATTAAGGCAACACCTGGCAGCACAGACTTCTGTGCAGGGTAACTCTTGTGTATCAACATTCTGGATGCACTGTCTAGAGGTGTCTTAAAAAGCTTCTCCAAGACCCTGCTCTGCCAACACCATAGACGCTCAATACTTAGCAAAAATCAGCAAAACCAAAGGGACAGGAAACCTTAAGTCACACCTTTCTATATCTGCTCATTGCTGTACCCAAACTCTACTGTTAAAGCCCGATGTTTTTAAAGAGTGCACAGAGAGCTGCACTTCAGCTCTGCCTGAAAACCAGTGATGGAGAGGGAGTGCTGGATCCCTTCCACAGCAATTTTTTTCCTAAGTTATCAGCTCAGCTCTCTGCCTCCTTTCTTTCTTAGCATTAAAGGAAAAACACGAAATGCTGGGTCTGCTTTCACTTTTTCTTAGAAATCAAGCCACAAAATCTGTCTTAGCCTCTATCTGTTAACTAGGAAAACACTGACTGGCTATAATCTGAACAGGCACTGCAATTCTGTCTCCTTTCAGTACATTTCAGGATTATTTCTTGACAAGCAGGGCTAACACAAAGATCTCCATTTCCTGGCTATAATGAAATGGAAATAAGTTTTGAGAACCTCCTGTTTGTACTACGTCTGTGGATATTATATTCTGATTCGGGATATGGTTTGTAGATAATATTATTTTAAAAGGCTTAAAATTTATATAGTGCATAAAAATTTAGCAAATTAGTAAGAAACAGGAGAAAATGGCCACACAAACTATGAAAGAAAACTACTGAAAAAAAAAAAAAGGAAAATTCTTATAGGTAGAAATTAATCTTCAGTAAATACTGATCAGGTGGTAGTTACTGCTACTTTTACAGAGCTTTCACCTATAGTTTTGGAATATTTAACAAAGAAAACCCTAATAAGAAAATTGAGAGAAAGCAAGAGAACATATCCTAGAGCCCTGATGGGAAGCCAGGGCCAGAGGAGAGGTTTCCTCAGTCTCGAGGCAGGTTAGCTTGGTGCACCGCCTTCTCCCTGCTCTTACTTGAACACCTTAATTCAAATTACTCAGGCTTGTACACAACTTTGCCTTCATTTTTTTTCCACTCCTAATTTTAATGCCATTTACAATGACTTGATCAGTAAAGTCTATTTTTCTTTTGTTGAAAATCACCAATTTGAAAACCTGACTCTTCCTTGGCTGCTGCTGAACAGTCTTACCCTTTAGAAAGCTTCAAAACAAAAGAGAGGATACACGGAGGGGGGGGGGAAAGAAAAAAGATTACAAGAGACAGGAAGAAATAGTGAAAAATGAATGATAAATCAAGACTAAAAAGAAAAGAAGAGAAACATCAGACAAAAGCCAGTTTATCCATGCCATACATATCAGCCAAACTTATGCCAATTATTTTTCTAACCCTAAACAGAGATGTCTGCTTTTGTTACCAGAAATGTGTCAATTTACTGAGCCAAGCTTGAAGGAGAATGCATACCAAAAGTCAGAGGAAAAAAATAAGAATAGGGAGGTAGCCTACCATAGCCTTAATAAGCAGCTCAAAACCTGGGACAGCTCTAAAGCATTTATCTACATCCAAATGCTTCTGGAGGCACAAGGAGTACAGCCTCATGTCAGGTGCTCACTGTTTAAATCTGCAGTTACCCAACAAGCCCCTTCTGTTACCCCTGCAGACGATACCAGGCATAGACAAAGACAAAGCAGAGGCCAGCAGCAGGTTCTTGCAGCAGGGTTTTGTTTCAAGGAGTAGCTTCATAAACCCGTTTGAAATTCTGCTGAACAACAGTCACTACTGGACTCAAAACTGAGCAAGACACAGGCAGACGACAGCTCATTAAAACTTACAGGGCAGGGCAGGGCCCTTTGCTTTTACTTGAGCTAAGACCCATGAAGCTATTCTGACTTTGCAGAAAGGAGAAAAAAAAAAAAAAAGGGGGGGAAAAAAAGCAAACAACCAACGACAAACCCCAGAGAAGCACTAAGGCTGTAGACTGTACAAAGGGAAATAAACACTGAAGGAGAAAATGGCATTACACTTGTAGCTCACAGCTGAGCATTTTTGGTTTTGAGCTAAAGCAAAACCTACAAATTATTCTTAGAACAATAAATGGTTTAACTTCATTAAGTTAAGTGAGGGAAGCTACTCAACTGAGTGAAAAAAGGTAAAAAAAAAATTGCAAATCCTATTTTTTCTTCAAAAGATTCTTTTGGAATGAACTCTGGTATAATACAGGAAAAGCACGCGATAAGTGGGTCAGCAATAGTGATTCCTTCAGCAATAGTGATAAGCAAATACTGCTTGTGTGCTGATAACTGTACCAACACACATCACCCAGAGCGCAGACACAAGCTCACTTCGTTTCGGAGGAAGACGGAGACAGCCAACAGACACCTCAGCAGAATAAAGGGATTGTCTTAAAAGCAACTTTTGTACAAACTATTGGATAGTACATCTCCACTGGTTAGTTTCTTTCCCCCCCCGGAAGAAGCAGCAAGGGCAGTCAGAGGGTGCAAGCAGTAGCCAGCCGGCAGTACCCGCGCAGGGTGGGCAGCACACGAGGGGACCACCGAGTCAGCACCAGGTATGAGCCCGACAACAGGCTGAAGGGGATTTCAGCTCCGATCTCAAACACTCTCAGCCGGTTTTCTAACCATCAAGGTATTGCTTAGGAGAACTGTCATGCTCTGTACCAAATGTACCAGACCAGCCATGCCTCTGGGGTTAAAAATGTCAGATTTGGATTGGAAGAAATGGGGCAAAACCCCACAAATGTACTTAAACACATCAGTGTTTCTGTTTGCTTTTTATTAAATAAGAATAATAGACAGAGGGAGACGACACACATGTCAGGAGGAATTTAAAGTTGCTTATATAGATAATCCAATTGGGTATTCCCAGCACTGTTACAAAGTCTAAAAAATGGTGACTTTGTTTATATTGGTTTGGAATTTCCCAGTCTCCCAAACTATCCATGGAACGGTTGGTTCTGCACTGACACTGGTGGCATCCACTCAATGCAAAAATTCAATAAAATGTTTGGGGAAAAAAAAGTCGCCTTTGGGACAGAACAACAGAATTCCCTTGCTTTCATTCCTGAGCCTGCATGCATTTTTGGGTACCTCTGATTAAAAAAAAGTAGATTTAAACAGATTAAGATATTTCCTTAAAATGAGTCTGACCTACTCTCCTAAGCCAGACACCCTCTGGAAGTCTGGATTTTAAGTGAAACCTATTCCACAATCCAGTGATTTATTATGAGCACTGAATTTAAACTAGAGCTTCAGAAGCACGCTGTAAAGTTATATAAATACCTATAAGCTATTTATTTCAGACCACACTAAATATTGCTTAAGCCATAGGAATTTTAAGCCCACTGTAGGTTAAGCTGGACCCTTGCCTAACACCAGCTAATGCACTCTTTGTAAAGTGTAAACACAAAGATTTTTAAGTCCCTTTCCGACAGCATTTTTTGCTGGTACCATAACAGAGACCTTGAAAAGCCATGCATAAGACACCTGGATATTATGCCATCAGGATTTACTCGGTAATGCAGAAGACAGAAAATTTTTATGCATCTAGGTTATCAGAATTAATGCTGGCTCACTTTTCTAAGGTCATTTGTAATCAGTCTGCAATGACAGCAATGCCTGAAGTGTTCTTCTTTCCAAGTCTTATCACAAGTCATTCCTCTCATGTTCTATGCTATCCTAAAAAAAAAATAAAAAAAAATTGGTTCTGTTCCAAGAAGAGTGTTTTTCACCCATGTATCCTATGCAAAATTCTCAGGCAACAATATTTTACTTCAGCAGCTTTACACCAACCCATAAAATCAGAAAATTCATTCTGGACTCTGAGTTATAATCAAGAGCATAAAAAGGCAGGTTACAAATAGACAAGGGTGCTAATGTTTCTGAAGTGATGAGCTCTGAGGAAGTAATTTGAAATACGTAATTTCTCACTGCTGAGGAGAAAGCAACAATTTTAAATTGACACAGAGGTAGGCAATCTGTAACAATAAGGACGCATTTACATTTGGTGTTCTATCCAGAAAACCATTCAAGGGCAGGCACTTTATAAAAAATTTTCATGAATTATGTCCAGCATCAATACAAATGAGCAATTAACACGTATTTGGAAAGCAATACTTTTCCTTTTGCCCAGAGAATTTTTAAAGTTCTACATAGAAAGAGAATGAAATAGCTGTAGCTGAACAGCTCAGTGTAGCAGATTTAATAACCTTCACTCAGGTAGCTTATAAAGCTATTGTGTGCCTGCCATTCAGGTAATTATTGGAGCTTTGTCATATCTTCTACTGTCTCTAGGCCAAGATGTGAGTAGAAGGAGACAAAAAACCCCCAACCCACCAAACCACACACACACACACACACAAAAATCCCAACAAACCAGGCAGGGAACTTAATGGATTCAGCCAAGGAGCTTTTCTCAGTAATTATGTCTGATTGGAAAATTGTCTGCTTCAAAGAACAGAAACCTGAAGCTTTATTAGTAATGAGAGATCTCAAGTTTCTAATTAACTGAAAACAAAAGCACCATATATTTCACATCATACATTCTTGTCACACATAAGCCCCTGCTTTCAAATTACTCTCTGAAGGACTAATTTGCACATGACATGATGGAGAAGGAGATGGAAAATCTTAAAAATAAAATAAATCCACTGTGTTAGGAAATACAGTTTGGCTTGTCTAGAAATCAGGCTGTTTAACTGACCAGTTAACAACCCTAAACCTGCTCAAATTCAAGTGCAGACATATGCTATCTTTTATGCATACCTTCATGTGGGAGGGAATAAAACCAGGCTCACTGGGAAACTGAAACAAACCAGGAAAACTAATTCAATGACATGTTTTTCTACATGAGCAGTAAGCTAGAGCTGCACAAACCCAGCGAATAAACCTGCATGACAGAGGGCTAACAGCTGAGCAGGTTCATTTCACCTGCACATTAACACCCCTTCCCCTCAAACCCCTGGAAGAGTATAAATATCACCTTCTTTAAGGAGAAATGAATTCTGTTCTTACACTTTCCCCCTTGGTATTTATTCCCACTTGCACTGGGAATAAAACACTGGAAGTTTCCAGTTGAAGCCAGAAGGCCCACAAGTGAGATACCTAGTGCAAATACTGTATAAGAGCCTCTACCCACAGAAGCCCAACCCAGCACAAAAATTTATCCCTATCCTTGATTTATGTGTGCAAGAGCTATCCTTCACTTTTCTTGCAGCTGGCAAGACAGAGTTGAAGGACAGGACCTGGAGACCTCCATAGAACCAAGGTATCTGAAGGATGCCTGACACCAGTGGGGACTGGCCGTTAGCATCCCTCAGACATGTCCCCAAGTGCCCAGCTGTGCACCCTGTACCGCATAATCGGTTTGCATTTGGTAGCCTCAGCATCACCTTAACTGAAGCAACACTTCAGAACAACAGTCTCTGCATGGATTCACACGATGCCCTAACTTGACCTTCCTCACAGTTTTTCCTACTTCTACCCCATTTTTTGCAGGTTATTAGGATGCTCTCTGCCAGCATTAGAAGTGGCAGAAAAGATGTTCTCACATATTCCTGCTAGATAAGATTTCATGCAGAAAGCAATCTCACCAAGAAGGAATTGTAAAGGAAACAGAGTTAAATACTTCCTACTGAGCTGGGCTGCTCACTATGTGCCAAGCGATGAGTTTAATCCATCAACAAGCACAGGAGAAAGAAATATTCCATACCACTTACAGTTTGTGACCTAATGGGTGCTATAGCTAATGGGCCAGGTACATATTTCAGCATCAAAAGGTTCATCCTGTGGCAGGTGAAGACAACATCTTTCCACAGCATCTCCCTGCAGCCTGGCGTTACGGGGCACACATGCTCTGCTAGTGACACTAGCACTATTTGCACACCCACATCAGTCAGAAAAGCTCTGTACAGCACTGGCCACACATGCCCTGGTGTGCTAGGTACTTGTCATGGGGTTTCAAAAGATGCTACACCTACTCACTGCTGATGCTGACAACAGAAACTGCTTGAATTATTCATGCAAACCACTGCAGACTTGGAAGACAGAGACAATGCAAAGCAAGTGTGCCTGTTGGACACAGAGCACAGCTGACATCGCTTCTGAAGCAAAACGCTACACTTCTGCGGTGCAAAACAACATGAAAAAAGTGGAGTGAAAGAGGTAGCACCAAGGTCATCCACAGACAGAACCACAACTGGATACCAATAACAAAGGGATAGACAATATTGGTTTGAATCCCAAAGGGGAGCTCAAGACCTGCTCCTATCCCTTTAAAGGGAGGTAAAAACCAACAAGAATCGGGATGGGAAGACTGAACCCAAGACAGGGCACAAGTGAGGGTACATGGACTTACCACAGATGAAGACTTGGTTTCTGCAAATCCATGCAAGAGAGCAGGGTATATCTTAGATTAACTGAATGTGACGGGATTTAGGTTAGAGAATTCCATATACATTTGAAATGCTGGATTACATCAACAATTGAAATTGTAATTACAATTGTAATTGTTGGCTGGGGAAGGAAATCATTAAGAACTGCATTTTCTAAAACACTTGGAAGCAGCTGCTGTGTGTGTAGGCTTTTGTGACATATCACTGAGAAGGAAACCTCTGCAAGACTCCAGGGCTCTGACCGACCACTGAGGGACACAATTCTTCCACTGTCCAAAAAAAAAAAAAAAAAAAAAAAAAAAAAAAAAAACAAAC
>JAVJGJ010000061.1:47117380-47137545 GCA_035590215.1 Microhierax caerulescens
TTGCTGACCACGATGCCATATGCTGTGGAATATCCTTTGGGTCAGTTGGGATCAGCCCCCTCCCAGCTCCTGGTGCCCCCCCCGCCCCCCCGTGCTGCTCGCTGGTGGGGTGGCTGTGGGGAGCTGCAAAGGCCTCGGCTCAGTGTGAGCTTTGCCCAGTGATAACAAAAACATCTCCATCACAAATCCAAAATGCAGCACCATCCCAGCTACTGTAAAGAAATTTAACTCTATCCCAGCCAAAACCAGCACACCCATGGAGGCAGGCAACTGGGGGCTGCTGCCTCCATCCAACAGGGCTCAGGGGAGCGGCTGGTGGTGAGGTGCCATCACAGCACATAAGGACTGACCCTGTTTGTGCCCCACGCCCCCCCCCTGTGTGGAAGCAACAGCAGGCCAGGCTGCCTAGGCTCCTGCTCCCCTCCTCCCCCCGCCTTCCGTGCAACAGCCACAGAAATCAAAAGCAGAAGATGTTTAAGCAGACTACCTGTTCCTTTCCGGATAAGAAAAGCAACCCCATGTATAAAGTACCCATCTGTTTCCCCTTCTCCTCCCCCCCCAAATACATAAATCTCTTTTCAATGACATCTACCTGTTGAGCTGCTCCCAAAATTGTGCTTAACATTTCACTCCCTAATCCCTTCCAGCGCTGTCAGCCCTGAGAAATCAGCACCCTGAAAACATTCCGTGTATATCTAACAACCCCTTACTTGCAGCACTGCTAGCATTGCCTGATGCTTTGTAGGCTGGACCTGTGCAGGCAGTGGGGCTGCGTGCAGGGCCAGCACCGTGCTGGGGGGACACAGCACGCTGACACCTGCAAACCAGGGGGCACTGGGAGAGCTGCATGGTTCTGCTGGGCACTTGCTTCAGAGGAGCACAGGTGAGAGCTGGTCCCCATGTCACCCGGCCTGCAGGAGCTTTGAACCGCAGCAGCAGGAGCTGCACGAGTCACAGCTGTAAAGCAGCACAGCCATTTCCTCAGCAGAGGGTCCCTGTCCAGAGATCCAGCCCGCACCCCGCCAGCTCATACTGGCTGTGCTGTTCCTCAAGGATGAGGCAAGGGACAGATGAAATTCTGAGGTCACAAAGTTTATCCCCTCTTTTTTTTTCCCAGCTATACCAGAACTAATGAGGCAATCTTTTCCCTTACAGGTTTTACTCCTCTTTTTAACACCAGCACAGATAAACCAGCACTATCTTCAGCTGGTTGTCACAAGAGTCTTTCATCAATTAGAGAATGATAATTTAAAAAAATAATTAATTGAAGTAGGCTGGAGTGCAGCTTTAAAATGCTCCTCACAGGTGGAGACAGATGAGCGTTACAGGCACAGTAAGATACAAGAAATGAGAACACAGTGATAGACATCATGGGATTAGGCTCAGCAAAAGATTTTTCTTCCATAGGTTGGAATAGCGCTTCCTCCCAACGATACCCCTGGCTGTTTTTCTGGCTACTCTAGAGCTGAAATAAGTCTGAAACCTGCTTGATAGATCTTCATCGCAAGAAGGAAATAGGTCTTCAGTGCAGGAAGTTGTGAGGGGATGTTGGCATCTGCCTTCTGAGCACTGGCAAAAAGTGTAATGAGGCAGGTCCAGTATAGATTCTTCTCTTGCACGCATAGATAAAAAAATAAAAGTTTGTGGATTACATCTCATATTTTAACGGATTCCTGAAAACGCATACGTACCACAGTACCTTCAGAAGAGTTCTACTGTACGTTAAAGCTGAATGTTTTCATTCTCTATTATAGCTAAATGGGAGTAGCGCTTGTGAAAGTCATTAGACCTGACACTTCAGATTTTCTGTCCCTGATGACAGCTGACCTTTGCCAGTCTCTTTAAAGGCTTGACATCCAAGAACAGAAATGAGCACTTCAGGGAAGCTCTTTTTGTGATGGTTGTTTATACCATATCAGTATTTCACTCAGTTGCCTGATAAGTTATTTTACACACTTACTGGAATAAGTACTTTTCAGGAACTTGTGCAAACACATATAGCAGTAGAGAGCTGTCTACCGATGTTTTGTTTCTATGCATCTTGGCTAGAAGAGGGATTCTGCTGTTATACCCATCTCTGGACGTCCAGGACAATTACTCACTCTCTAAGTAACCAAGAAAGAAGTTTGCCTAGAAAAATACTCTGCTGCAATGTTTGCAATGTCATTTACAGGAAAACTTTCATTATTTTGGTCACACCAATCACCTAAGAGCCAAAATGTTGTATAATTCTGAAAGGGCATTTGGCTTAAAAATATGCGAGGGATATTATACCTGCTACAAGGAAAAATCCAAGATGACAGGACTGTCGTCCGTCCCCATCCCCTGACCCCCCCCCCCCCAGGTGTGGGGAGAGTTCAAACATCAATTGCCATTAAAATACCTTAAGAAAAAACCTGTTCAGTACAACAGTCTGAAATCCAAAAGATAAGATTTACTTCCCTGGAGGAATAAACAGTGTGATATATTTCAAAATGGAAGTTTGGGATGTATGTGTGTTTGATGTAAATTCTCATCAAAAGCTTCGTTCTCAAATACATTTCACAGTTCCTTCATGCTGAGAAGCCTTTCTTATCTTCTGAACCTCCAGACTGTTGAGCTGAACAAAATGTGCACAATGTGCTTTTAACTGTTTCAGTGCATCACGCAGGAAAGAAATCAGGATGCCAAAGGGATTTCCCTGATCTGAGCAGCAGCCACTTAAGCTCAAAAACCCAGTAAAAATCCAAGACATTCCATCTTCACTGTTATTTTAATCTAAATTAATCAGCTTTGTTTGGCCACAGTTAATTAAGCCTCTCTCCTTTCTGGAAGTGTGTGTATCACCTGTATTAGCACGTCAGCTGTGATTTAAGGATGTTAAAGGACTCACCGTAAGGCAGAGACCGTAAAGCATACTACAAGTCTACCTGTTCGGGAACGTAACAAAGACAAGGCTTGGATATTCTAGAAAAGATGGAATGTGAAAGATTTTAAGCAGAAGCAGAGCAAGGACAAGCAATCTCTTCATCTCCTTACATTCCTCAATCTTACAAAATACCTAGCTAATCTTACAAAAGCAATGGATTCTGGGAGATTAAGAAGATATTTATTTTTACCACATCATTTGTTTCTAAAGCAAATGTTGTTTACTTTTGCAAGTGCTGATGGTGCAACTAAGTTCATAACTCGATTCATGTTGCTTTCCTGGCCTGCCATCAGTTCCGCAGTCTGCCGATTTATTTTGCAGATCTGCTTCCTATCCCTTGTACATCCCAACTTTTTTGTAAGAATGAGGCATCAAGGAGAGCTTTTCCAATCAGCTTTCTCAACATCTAAATTCTTTATTTTAATTAAGTAGTTAATTAAGAAATTAATTTCCTTATGGGTGAAACCATGTAGTTCCTTTCAATTTGCATGATCTTGTAAGTATAATTTAATACAAACAACTCAGAGATCCATTTGGATAGTCACAGAATAAGCCATGAATAATTGGTTAATGGCTGTAAAGCATCTGAAGACAAGACATGGCAAATATCCTCCATCTATCCGTGCATTTTGTTTAAACTTGCCGGGGGCTCTAATAACTGAAGCACCTTGCTGAGTGAATGAAATTGCTGGTTTCCTTATTAAAAGGTATAAAATGTGACTCTTGAACAAAACCTTAATGAAGTAGCAAAACCAAATCCATATATAAATTAAAAAAAAAACAACAAACCAACAACAAAAAACAAACCACACAAGACAAAAAGGAGAGGAAGAAATCCTAGCACCCTTGTTGGCAAATGCCACTATGATTAGCCTTTGGGTTTTTGTAAAAGCAGTCAGATGCTACAAGAATCTTAAATAACAAAGTTAAAACCATATTTTTGAAGAATGGCATTTCAACAGGTTCCTGGATAAAAATTAACATTACTAAAATACTGGTTTCTTTACAGTGTTTTAACAGAAATACAACAAAAGTTAGGCTTTTAAATAAGCAACAACGAGGAGAAATCACATTTCTTTCAGGTGAGCATCTCCTCAATGCTGTCCTGGCCATTCCTGGCTCCTGCCCCAGCGACTGCTGGGCTGGTAACCCTCCAGCCCAGCCTCAGGGTTGCTCTGATCTGAGCAGCACTTGGGACACAAGGCGCACCCAGGCTTCACCTACACCCATGGCAGAGCCAAACACTTAAGCTGGCCCTTGGGCAGCATCAAGGCAGAAAGCACACAGGTCTGTTTTGTTATGCTTCTGGGCAAGGGCTCATGAAACTAAGCTAGGACACCAGTTATTTCTGCAGCGCAAGTTAAAACCTCTCTCAGCTCCAGAAATAACACCACTTTCTTTAAGGTATTAAAGTCATATACAAAGGCAAATAAACATTTATCTTATGCCCTGGGACAGCAAAAATGAATGTTCCGTCTACCAGAAATAATCAACTTCAGCACACTTGTGGTCCACCTCAATTTTAAGTGCTTTTATTTAGCTAGACCTCTTACTCAAAAAAAAAAAAACCCAACCAAAAAACCCTATGTGTGTCCTCTTTAGCATACCACATGGACATTAAGATCACTTCTGTTTTCATCCATACAATAACTCTCTACATGGTATTACTCACCTACGATTACACAGAATTTCTACCAGTTATCTGCATACCACCTGTCTTACACATTCTGTGAGCACACAGGCACACATTTGCGTGCTTATGAAGTTCCTTTACCTTTTAAGAGTATTTATTCCCTCTCTCCTCCAACAAGACACAAGGAAGTCTTCCTAGCCAAGAAAATGGTGGTCTATCAGAAATAAAAAGTTACAAATTCAATGCCCTTTTGCTGATTTTTCAGTCCTCACCTCTCCTCTGTCTCTCCAGAACCTCCACTGCTCTCCTTGCATTTCAGAGAGGAGATTTTAACAGACAACACTTATTCCCATGGGCTGTGTTTTACCATGGCAGCCCGTTTCCCTTATCACCCTTTACACTTCCCTACTGTCAGTTTTACAGCCTGAAGCCTCGGTCTGCATGCTAACATTTCTCCAGGAACCGTTCTTTTAATCTGTTGAATATAAACCTACCTCAAAGCAAATTCAAAATGATGAAAGCTCATTCCACGCTCCCTGTAAGAAGCAACTACAACAATGCAGATTCCAGTGCTTTGAACGCAGGGACTAGATTTGCCCTCCGAGGGCTGCCCTGCACTAGGGCGTTGCTTTAGAGGCAGTTCTCAGACTGGCTGTACTGCAGCTCAGCATTAACTCTGCTCACTTCCATTAGAGCCAGCCAGCAGAGTCCCTAGAACCCAAATCCACCCTTTCCCTAACAGTCCCACCAAGACGTGCTCTAAACTCATCACGGCTTTGGCCAAGCCAGAGCCAGTCCCACGCAGCGGCTCCTTTCATAAGGTTCTCCATAACCCTCTGCTCTTTCCAACGAGCCTTTCTCTCCATCAAGGATACGCGTTTTCCTCTTCATGAGCGACATTGGGAAGTGGGGAAGGGCCACCCCCAGCTTTTCTAGGGGTTTCTCCAGCTTAGTCCCCAAGGATGATAAGAAGTCTTCCCCTCCATGTCCCCCCCACCCTGAGCAGAGCTCCTCCACCACCCTGTCAGCTACTGCAAGCACTGTTCATAGTATTTTCAGCAGGAAAAGAATTGTTATCAAAGTCCATTTCTAGGTTGAAACAGTGATCTCTGTAGCATACAATGCAAGCAATTAAGCAATTTTATATGTGACAGATTCAAAGAAACTAGCTTATTAACATTTCGTTCAGTATAGGCAAGGTAGCCAAAAATGACTCTAATTAGCAACTTCCTGGATACCCAGTTACCTTTTTTCTGATAAAAACCCAAATGCCCAGGACTTCATGGAATAATTAAGTTATTAGACCAGACGGGGGTCTCACAATAAAGTTTCAAATGTTCCAGGTCATCAAATGCACTCAAAACTTATCTGTTCTACAGCATTACGTTACTTTTGCTGCAAACACAGCATAACTCAACACATCTGAAACCTCAGGGAGATTTGTGAGCATGCATCTCTGATCTAGTCGCGATTTTTCTAGAGGCACAAGGCGATAGTCTCCACTCTCTGACCAGGGCCAAATGCTGCAGGAGAGTCTGTTAGCAGTACCGAGGAACCTTCCTGCTATGAATACACACGATAAAGTATGAGGCTTATTTTAGAACAGAGGTTGTACAAAGATGATTTAAGGGTTTAGGGTGGACAGGTCTATCATGCCTGAACATCTTAGAAATTTATCAAAAGCTTTGATTAGATTAGGATATGCAAATCACAGTAAGGTTAGGCCAGATCTTTTTCCATTTACAAGTTTGTTTTTCTGTAGCTCACCTAATAGCAACTAAAATATATCAAGATATCCAGAAGACCTAAAGGAGAGATTTATGAGAGTATGAATACCAATAGCTGGAGCTTGTCTTAGCCAGTAATTCTGATGGATACGTCCAGTGGCAAAGTGTAAAATCTACTCAGACCCTGTCTGGATGCAAATGTTGAGGTTTCATTATTTGAAAACAACAATCTTTTAGAAAAACTTGAAGCAAGAGAAACATAACAGAGGAAGGAAAGATAAACGCAGGCATACATTTAGACATACACCATCGTAACAGTTGGTGTAAGTGAAATAGAACCAAATTTCCCATTTTTTTCTTTTTTTTAATTTCAGTAATGTTTCAATTGTCACGATTCAGCAGTGGTTTAACAAATGTTAATTTGAGAGTTTACACATACACACACACACACTTTTCTTAAAAGATTACATTCTCTTTCTAGATGGCAGAGCCATGGGAGCTGGTGGTGGCGGTACAGAACAACAAATCTATCCTTCTGTGCTTCAGGGAAGGGGAGAAGACTTATAGCAGCTCCTGTAAAGTCACTTGGTGAAAACCCTCCTATTCATCTGGCTCAACAGCAGCCCCCTGCTCCACAGCAGGCTGCACCAGGGGTATTCAAGGATTTATGTTCTGGGTGCTGGGGAAGGCTCTCCAGATCCTGCCTATGATTTAAGGAGTCTCTAATAGCTGATCAAGACCACGGGGTGTGCGTAACCAAGAGGAGCCTATTGTACATCACAGATGGGGTTTATTGTCACTTGTGCCCACGAGCCCTGTGCCATCTGGCACAGCCACGCTGGCAGACCTGCCTGCACGCACAGTGCCCAAGCTCTAGGCTTCAACAGCTCTCCCACCAAGCAGCCCTGGCCTGCTGACAGCATCAAGGTCCTTCCTCTGTGCTCAGAGGGAGAAAAAGAGCTAGTGCTTGTATAAAATGCAATTATCACATATTTTCTGAAAAAAAAAAAAAAAAAGCAAACCTCAACTAAATTCATCTCAATGTTTATTGTTAAACATTACTAATTCATTTTGGCTGCACTGCATTATAATAACAAAGCCATTCAGTATTCATGAGGGCTGGGAACGTAGGCTGAGGTCCTTGCGCACTGCCTGAGAAGGATGCAAACGCTGTGGGTCCCTTTTTAATGGGGAGGTTTGGCTTTGTGCCCCAGGAACAGAAGAGCAAACTATCCTGTGTGCAGCAACACACTCTCCGCTTATACATGCATTCCCGTAGGGAATGGGACAAAGCTTGGAAAATCTTGCAGACCTGTACCACATTTCATGTTCCTCAAAGGTTATTTGGTGGAGTTTGAACAGGACAAGGTGGCTTCAAACGTGACACAGGCTTGCCCTGTCATCTCCAGTTACCTCGCCACTGCATGCCACCACACCAGAGGTCTCCCTACAAACACTGGAATAGGGCATTACCTCCACTAATGTAATGGAATAGGAACAACTCTGGTGTGCTCCAACATCAGCAGCAGGGTCTGACACCCTTCTCCAGAGAGCAGCTAACCAGCTCCCCCTGCTCGCAAGCTTTCCTGCTGCCTGGAAGTCGTCTGCCCTTCAATACAGGAATCACAACTTCGGGTTCATTTCTATCACCCCCATCTTATTCATTGCAGTAAGCACAGCCAGGTTCCTGAGCAAGATGCTCACCCGCAGGCTACAGCCCGGTGGCCATGCATGGGCTCCCAGAAGTTTTGTCACATCTTGGCAAGTGAATGAAACCCTCTTTGCTAACAAAAAAAACCAACCCAAAACTCAGGAAAGCTGGTGTAAGGGCTCTTGCCCCAAATTCCTTCCAAGTTCACCAAATCTAAGTGTTATAGGGCAATGATGTCACCACCCTAAACATAAATTAACAGGACCCACATTGAAAGTTAGAGGGGATGGACCCCTTTCTACGTTCATTCCCAGTAAAGAAACCTGTGCTTTACTTTTGTACACCATTATTCTCCAGTGAGATCCAGACAGGACTAACATACATTCAAGGCCTATAGTTTCCCCAAATTAAAAACCAAACAAATTATGCACATACCACCATATAATTTCCATGCTCCCTCCCCTTGCTTCTGCTCTCCTCATTTCATTTACAGAAGCACAAAAAGAAAAAAGCCTCACTCAGTATGGAAAAGACAATTCCAGAGGAGTTTGTATTCTGCTCCTGCTAAAACTCCACTGCAGTGATCAAGTACTATGCCTTCAGGAGAAAGCAAGTGTCACCAAAGCTAGTTTCTCTGATCTTCTGACCAAATATTACCTGCTTTCTAAATACTGCATCCTGAGTGACTGTATTTTTAATAACATGAGGAATACTCTGCAGCTCTGTTTTTAGAAAAAAGATCGATCTCTGGTCATTTTGATGCACTCTGCTCTTGGCTGTGATATTGCTTCACTGACAGCAATTAACTCAGGTAAGCAATATAATTTACCCCTTTTTAAATTACAGTGTAGTAACATCGCATAGAGGAGCACATAAAGCGTGCGAGATTTAGCGGTGACCTGGGAGCTCAATCATTAAGCACACGAGGGGGCATATTCGCTTCACTCTCAGTGCATTTCCCATTAATGCTAATAGCACATTGAGGAGAAAATATACTCCATAAACTTTCATTATTCACTTTCTCCCTTGCTCTTTGACAAACAAGTTACCGATGTAGACTCAGAGGTAGGTAATACACCCACTTCTCTCTATGTCAGTGCTATAGAAAACCAAAAAGGTTTTTCCTTCCAAGTGCAGACTCTCCTGCATCTCACACTGTGGATTCGATTAAATCCTGCTTTTAAGTCATTCAACTTTAGTCAGTGTTTGAGTGGGACTCACAGGTATACTAACAATCCCTGCCAGAAGGGCCAGTCCTCTTTTTTCCCTTCTCGCCCCCCGTCCTCACACTCCTGCCCCCTGTGTTGCACCAGCAGCGGCACTTGTCTGATCCCTTGGAGGGTCAATTCACCCCATGACTGAGCAGAAAAATAAGAATTTCTCTCCTAGCCTAGCAGAAAACTCAGCCATCTCTAAACTCCCCACTCTCAAAGAGGCTATTTTTTTTGCAGTCAGCTGGTATCCTGGTGGAATTTCAAGTGTATAATTATTTTCTGGCCATTCACAGTCCGGTAAGATACAGATTTTTTATTTTGTCTCCTAAACCAACTGTGAGAAAGCTGCCACATGCCAATTTACCAGTGGCCAAACGGTGCTGATGAGTAAGGTAGCTTTGAACAAGGAAAAATACTGGTCCAAAAGGAAAAAAATGCGGGTGTTGAACAGTCTGCTTCGGGCATTACACAATTCATACACAAATGGGAGAGCTGGCCACTTTTCACAGGTGTGAAGGACCTGTAACAATGAAGTTGTGACAGCCTGTCAAGGAGGAGCATTCTGAAGTAAAGGCAGTTATGGAATGAGACAGTCACCAGAGCTGTAGATAGATCAGCAGTCCCTGCTGGCAGGGGAAGAAAAGGGAATTTTTAGACAGCATCCTGCCTCCTGTAACTCCTGCTACGCCAACAGCTGCTGCCAGAGCTCTGAGCTGATGCCGTCACCCTTACTCTGTCCTTGTGGCCCAGGAGCCCTGTTTGCCCTGGCTGGGCAGCCCATTCCTGCCCCCCCCCCCGCCTGTCCCTTCCCTGCAAAGGAATGGGAGGTACAGGCAGAGCGATATGCTCACCTCCCTAACAGGGTTGTTTTGGGGAAAAGAGAGGTGGGAAAGAGCACAGCTGGGTTTGATGCCCATCAGCACTTGCTTTATGGTATCGCAGCACTAACAAACTATCAAGCTGCAACAAGGTCTTTCACCATCTCATACCGGCACACTCTCCATCCCAGTCCCTCTGCTGCCCTCTCCTCATCACTCAGGGCATAGTCTCACTCCCCTTGGTTCTTCCTCTGCTCATCTTCTTCCTCGGCTGCTCCCCCTTCACTGGCTCTCAGCCCCTTACCAGAACCAGCCACAGCTGCACCTTATCTACATCGGCCAACCCGCTGCCCCTGAAGCCAGCCCACAGCTGTATATTATCAGTGCTAATTAACCCAGCTTCATTCTTCTATAATTCCCCCTTTTTCTCTATTTTTTCTTTTTAACAATTCATATCTCATGTTTTTACCAATCATCACTTTTCACAAATAGATACAAACTTTTTTACAAATAAACTTTTCATACAGTCCTCTGTAATTCCTCTACATTATGGAAGTGCTTGCTTTTGTTATGGAGCAAATAACACCTTTATTTCTTCAGCTACTGGATTTTGCAGAGGAAGGCGAAGAGGATGTTTCTTGGAAAAGTGACTGGAAGTAAAAGGCTACATGGGCAAATGTGGGTACGTAGAAGTCACAAGTAGAGGGAAAACCAAGGCTGAACGTGCCTAAGCACTAGTGCCTCAAGCCCTAGCTCTTCTATCACCTGAACCCACGGGGCTCCCTCCTCTAGAACTCATGCTGGCCCCACAGAATTCAGTTTAGTAAACACTATAGCATCACATGGACAAAATTCAATTTTACCCACAACAACAAGATGACTTGAACTAGGCCTAACTTCTTGAACCTGATGGCCCCCGCTTCCAATCTGTGTTTCCATTTCTTGGAAAAAAAGCCCTGTAAGACAGTGAAATACAGCAGGAAATCCCACCGTCCTAGAATGTGTTGCTTCCAAAGCCTCTGCCAAGCTCCCCATGCAGCCACACCATGCTCCTCCGTAAGCTCCCATGCCACCAGCTCAAAAACTACACCCAAGTCCTTGACACAGCACATCTGCCTCCGCTAAAACAACGGTAACACAGATTTCTTATTATCAATAATTTACAAACTAGTTGTTCAAAGCTCTCTTAGTTCCATTAAGAGGTGAGAAAAGTTTGCATCAAGAACTCAGTATTTAAAACACACAAGACTAAAGCGACTCCACAGCCTTAGACAACCAATCTCTACTCTGAAGTAACGTCCACAGCCCACCAGGATTTTGTGCCAGACTGAAGTCTAGCAGGGATTCAAACCCACAGCAACACATTTAGTTCAGCTTCAGAGCACTCCTGCTCTCTGCAAGCCTGACCCACCCACGCAGAAACACAAGTTCAAATTTTTGCCAGGCTAAAACCACTGGCCAGTCTATTTACAACTAAATAGCCTAGTAAAGGAAAGCAACACACAAAAAAAGTTTTCAAAAGTACTCAACAGACTTAAAAAAAAAATCAAAACTCACGCATGAAAATCTTTAGCTTGAAGACATCTGCAATAATAAACAGACTAAATAAATGGTCTTACTTGAGAATAAAGAAGACAAACATACCTGAAACAGCTCTACTGCATCTGAACGTTCTTCCAAGCCATTCAAGGCTGCCAGGGTGGAGAGACAGTGCACTTCGCCTTTTGAGCCTTTTCTTTTCTTGCCTAACACCCAGTCTTTGCATTAGCACACAGCTCAGGTGCTCACCTAGCAGTGAAAGCCACTCCTAACAAGGGGCTGTAGTCACCACAAACACATTTTTTCAAGCAGAACTGTTGCACCACAAATTAATCTCGACAATAAGACTACCATGACTAAACACAACTCCAGCACTCAGCAGAGGAGTACACACACCCCCAGAAACACTACAGCACAGGTGCTTATTAACCTGGAATATATATCACAGGTTTAATGGAAACAGCTGCAAATAAACTACAAACAGGTGGGCTGAGTTATGGGCGGTTTGCTCACTGGCAAGCCTTCACCTTCACCTTCGCCAGGCGCTGCTTCCCACTCCCTCCCAGGCAGCGAGCAACAGCCTGACCCCAGGCTCCTACCAAAGCACACGTGTAACACCTTTTCATTTTAGCAGGGCTCATGCCATATCAAAAAGCAAAATAGGTTCCTTTGAATCAAAAGCTTTTGCAGCAGATGCACAAGTACAGAAAAGGAAAACTTCATGGAGATAACAATTGCTGTCCATTATCACAAATGCAGATTTCTCTTAAAATTCACCTGCGATGCAGGAACTGGTAGACAGTGCTGATGCTGACAGGTGAAGCCAATACCTACATGAGCAGCCTTCACACCAAGCAGGTCCTCAGAAACCACCAATAAACTAGAAGGAGCTGGTGCTGTCTGGTGTTCAAGGTTGAGGCTAGGGGGGTTTTTTGTTCGTTTTGAGGGGATTTTTTCCCACTAATTGTAGGTCAAATTTAGTTGTTTCAATAGAATAACTTGATTTTCAGAGGTACTGAAATCCATAAAATCTCTTAAAGGTTCAGGACTCCAGGTTATTCCTTTTCAGGCCTGAGTATTAATAAGGAAAATTTTTAAAAAATCATTTTGTTTGAGTTTTTTCAGCAGCTTTTTAGGAGACATTTCATAGTCTATACTGACACTCAATAAATTCAAATCAGTGTTAAACCTATCACTTTCACCACCGGTACATTCGTCACAAATTGGGAAGTATCTTATATATTTAATCACTGAGCATAGTTCTTGTAAGGTGATGCTGTGACTTGTGATACAACATATGTACTAGAGATTAACTGGAAACTACTTTTAAATATTCAGTATTCTGTGTGATGGTATCAATGATCAAAGATGCAGAGAAATTCTCCTTATTAATTAATAAACCAGGCTTTAAACCACAGATATGGAGCAACCAGAAATAGGAAGTTGTCGTTCATGAAACATAAATCAGTGTTTTCCATTTCTTTTCCCACCTCGCTAATCACAACAGTAATGAACCACGGACAAAAACCTTAATGGCTTCTTGGAGAAAAAAATCAATGCCAAAATAGCCTGTTTAGCCAACTGATAGTAATTCATAAAGAACATTATGTAAACTTCAGTTTTCTGACTAATTACTATAACAAGGAAGGCATGAACTAGGAATGAAAAGAGACGGGTTTAATGGTATTTTTTATGGCAAAACCTGCAAGGGAAACAGAAAATCCTCATCATACTGATATTCACAACAGATTTTCTAAGATGTATGAATTTTTATTAGAGATCGCTCACAAACATTTACTTTCTTAATGGCCATTTTTTTCTTGAATGAATGCTAAGATGTGTACAGAAGCAGAAGGTTATAAGTTAATTGCTATTGTCATTTCTGTTCAGTTACTGCCTACACTAAAGCTGTCATGCAGTAAAGGCAAGAGAGACAGAAACACCACTGCTAATGGTGAATTTCCTGGCTTTTATCACTGTGTCAAAACATTATCATTCTGTAATCACAGGGTTTCAAGCAAAATAGCTCAAATGGCAGCAAAATCCTGAGGCAAAGCATTTTTAAATCTCAGTTTAGAGATGTCAAGGAGCAGGATTAAGCACTTAAGCACTCCTTAAATTTTTAGTAATCTGGTATTTAGAGGAACTCCCAACCTAAGTATAGACCAACCTTTCCACTGAACAGAGAGACAGGCTCTTCTGCGGTGCTTTTGAACTCCATGTAGGCAGCAGGAGGGGGGTGGGAATGACAATCAGGACTGATCCCGTACCACTGGGAATTTGGCGCTTCCCTCCAATGACCATTCACTACCATGAAGCCTTTCCTGGAACTGAGCTTTAGATTTGGGGATGAGCAATCCTGGTGTTCATCAAGAGCTCACAAACCCAAGTTCATACTGCTTCCCCACGGCCTCAGGTTTCTAAACCTAAGTAATCCTTGCAGTGTTCTTGCCAGCAGACACCAGGGCTGCTTTCTGGCTTTGTGGACATTAATGCGATCTCTATTACATGATGAACCCCAACCAAAGATGCTAGCAGAGGTCTGGACCAGAGTACCTCTTGGGGGCAGATCCATGCTCCTGCAAACAGGGAACACACTCAAATCTCACTTCATAAAGAAGGAATTTCACCCCTAAACCAGAGCAGTGCTCCAGCCTCTTGGGAGAGGATTTTCCTCCTCAGGCTCCACAAATGCAGCTCATGGGTTTCTTCAAACACCTGCCTAGACTTAACTCTTACTATTCTGTGAACTACTTTAACTTCTATAAGAAGTCTGAATGAAATGTGTTGTGTGTATGTAACTTCAGTAGTTTATTTTTGGCTAACACTAGTTATTTAAAGGTGTCAAATTTATGAATGAGTTTGACCATTCTGCTCCATAAATATCTCAATAGACAAAATGAAACACCAATTCCACAGCTGAATTCATCAACTCCTTTCAACCCCAGTGCAACGCTTTCCTCTCTATCACAGTTCAGCCCTGAAACAAACTAATCTCAGACACAGACAGCACAAAGGAGAAGACATCGCAGTGTTAATAGATTATGACAGCAGATAATGACACATCAATGTATTATTATATTAATAGATCCATTGCTACCCAAAGCTTCAATCATTTAACAGCAGCTCTATCTATGTATCCAGCTATGCACAGATCACACACTTTCAGATACAGATATTTTTGTCTGGCATTTACACATTCCCCAGATGGCAAGTCAGATTAGCATTTGTTATTTTTAATCACATTAGGGAAGCACACACACTTACCATACCTCTGCTCATGTGTAACCTTCACTCCACACAGGAGGCTTTGCTCCTATCTGCAGACCTTTGCACATCCCATTTAGATTTGCTTTCTGCAGAAACCACTAGTGCTCACAGCAAAACTTCACCAAGACAGAGTCCCATTTCTAAGAAGCAGTGTTTATAATAGATGTATTTATATGCTTCAGCAACTCTTTCCCCTTAAGTTGCTCAGACATGATTCTTTCCCTGGAAATGAAGCATGAAAGTGTGGGAAAGTATTCACAGCTGGATGACTGCATTTCCTTAGGTCGGCGAGCCAAATCACTAGGAGTGTGTGAATACACAGAAAGCTCATTTACAAATTAGGCTGTTAGAAATCTTGGATCCAAAAAGAGGCATCTGTGTGCTCTCTGCATTACAAATACTCATGTTAGGTTGCCTAAACTGCTTGTTTCTTTGGGTACTGGGGGATATTAAATTAGGAAGATGATTTCTTGGATGCTTGTATCTAAAAACCACAGCAATTTACAAATAATTTTTTCTGCTTCTGAAATGTTGAAGGACTATCGCTAGGTTAAACCACTAAACCATTACCAGCCTCCCTGGGTATGGAAACCAGGGCAGAAAGGGAGGATATGCAATACTGAACAGTTCCCAGCTTGGGTGTTGGAGCGATATCCAACACTGACCATTTCTCCTTCAAAATTCAAGATGAGCCTCCCCACCCCCAACTAAAAGGCAATGACAACATGTAAGTGATGCATTCCCCTACTGGTCTTACAGACACTATTGGAATTTTCAAAGTACTTGCGGTAGTGCCAAAGAAAAATAAACCTCACAAAGCTACAAAAAAAAATAAAAAATTCAGCCAAATGGGTGAAGTCTTGCATTGAACCCAGCTAAGGAGCAAACTTCCAACAAGCGTTAATTTATGGTGCTTACAGCAGCGACTACCAAATGCTCTGAGTACTCTACACACAGATATTAAAGCCTGCCAAGCCAACATGAGTTAGGGTTTAGTTACCAACTCATTAAAATACATGGAATTGACATGGGTGAATTTCCTTATCTGCTTTCATAATCCCAGCTTTTACTTTTATGCTACACAAATTTCACCCACGACTAAACAAACATCAAGTCTAAACCCAAGTTTTTAGACTTTTTCTTCACTTAGGATCAGATTTTGTCACCAATACTGCATGTATTACAGCTCATGGCAAGACGAGTAGCTGGAATCAATTTTATTGTAAGAACCACTTCTTTGTTTGAATTAATTCTTGAAGTAATGAGCAATTTACACTATCAAAAGGGATGACATGCACCAGAGTTTGCAGCAAATCATTAAAAACAATAGATATTTTATTCACACTATTGAAGAAAATTTAAGCCTAATGTATCTGGGTGAAAGCCAGACTTGCACTGAGAAAACAATAAAGTACATGTTTTAATTGAGTGCATTAGATTTTACAGGTCTATGCTGGCAGTACATACTTCCCCAATTTAGGACTAACTTTCAGAAAAAAGGAACAACTGACCTGAGTTTAAAAACATGGTACAGACAATATAAAAGAAAAAATCTTGAAAGGCATAATTTTCAGCTAGTTTCTGTTGTTAGAAAAGCAAGGATTTTAATGTAACACTTGATGAGAGAAATCCAGGTAGCTTCTTGTGGAATACCATACTGACCTCATTTTTCACTGTTTTTTAAGTTGGTGTTAGGCACCCCCTCGCCCAGCTCCTGGGTAAAGATGTTAAAGGGACGGGCCCTGGGAACCCCCGAGTGCCCGGCGCCAGCGGGATGTGACTCCGTTCCCCACCACTCTCTGGCCCGGCCGCCCAGCCAGCTCTGACCCCAGCGCAGAGCCCCCCCGGGCAGCCATGAGCAGCCGGTGTGTGCAGGAGTTGCTGTGGGAGACGGTGTCAGAGGCTTTACTAAGGTCCAAGTATGTGGAATAGAGGCTTATCTGCAAATAAGTCCAAGAAGGGTAAGATGATATTTATCATAAAGCAATTGGGAAAAGCAGTGTACGTGTGAATCAGACACTACATCTTCTCCTTTATCTGTAGAGCCGATAGTGGGAGAAACACCAATGTGCCCTTGTCTGTGAAGTTTGCGTTCCTGCCTCAGAATGGAAAATCTCCAAAACCCATGAAACAGTGACACCAAAGTGATGATTAACTTTATAGGCTAATCACCTTCATTGTTTCATTTGAGTAAATTAAAGGTCTTTTTTTAAGCACTGCTTTAAAAAAGAAACAATTAACACACTACTCTGGGGCCTTGAGTACCGATACTGCAGTCCCAGAGATTGGATACTATCAAAATTCGCTGCCTGCATCATCTGAAATATGAATATTTTATTCTAAATACTTTAAGTCCTGCTTCTCATGGTATGGTAGAATTCAATGGACATATTTTCCTAATAATTTATGTTATATTATGTATGGTACATGTACAGGTAGGGGCACATAGTTCTCAGATGCATCACACAAATGCATTGTGCCAATTATTTAAATTGCACTTTGGATCACTTGTGCCCTGTCTCTGCAGTTAACAAATAACTTCCACACCTGGCTTTTGTTAGAGACACCCCACCACCCCAGTTTGTTTCTCATCTTACAATTCTGTTTTGTGCATTGTTCCTTCCAAGACTGAGTGTTTGCTATAAATCTGACAAAGATGAACAACCATGATGAGTGCAGATGGACAAAGCTGATGACTGCAGGTGGCAAATGGGGGTTGGAAGCATAATGGGCATGATTTCAAGGACTTTTCAGTCATTATCTGAAGGAAATATTTAGATACCAGTGTGGGGTATGACAATTTCATCCTACTGGATGGATAATAAGAAATCTTGTTGATGGCTGATGTGAGCTATTTAAATAATACCTTACGTCATGTACTCAGTATCAAAGAAATGGATGACAAGGAAGGAGTTCTGGGACAAGGTTGACAAGTGCTGTGTGAGCTGGAGAGCTCAGCAAGGCCTGTGGAGTGAGTGAGCCCACCCTGCTAGAGAGCACTGGCAAAGGCCAGCCCTGGATTGTGGATCCAAAAGGGAAGAAGAGTTACAGATTTTGTAGAAATAGATCTCTCTGTTCCATTTAATATGAAGAACCTTCCTGAAGCCAGGAAAAAATGAGTTTGCTATCCTTTAAAGTACTGTGAGACAAGGTGGACCTGTTGTGAGTCTGGTTCTGGAGGTGGATGGGAAAGCCTTCTCTATGGGTGCTGGAGGGTTCTGTTCTCTGTAGCCAAAGGAAGGGATGCTCAAGGATCGCTGAACCAAAAACCTAGCCTGAATAAATGTGTGGCTGGTCCTACCAACAGCTGGGAGCGGCCAGCCCTGCTGACCCTTACCAGGCTCAGTTAGTTTCTGCTAAAAGCCACAGACAAAAAATGGACCAACAAAACAGAGGCACAATTGAGTTGTGGGTCACAAAGGAAAATTGCAACAGTTCTACAAGGCAATTGCACAGGAGATGTGAACTAATGACTTATACTTTTAAAAATGTAATTATTCTTAGCTGGCCTAACAACAGGTGACTGTCATCTGGTTTCAGAAATAGAAATACAGTTGAATTAATAAGTTTCCAGACAGTCTTGTGATTGATCACTTTTATTTGCTGCTTGTTTCTTTTGTTCTTACTTCTCGAGAAGCTTCCTTACTGTTAACTGTTACCAAACATCTAAGCAAGCCAGTTATTATATGTTATAGGCTTAAATATAATATTCAGGTTTTAATCTCTGTAAAGAAATGCTTTTTGTCAGGAGAAAAGTGAGTATGCATTAAAAGAAAAACCTTTTTTATTGTGAGCTATGCCTATATTGAGATATCTGGCCAAGAATTTAGAATTTCAGATACTTATCTGAGTTTCTTGGGAAATCTTCAGGAATTAACATCAGGTAAGACATCTTTGCAAAATGTATTTTTTCAGAAACTATTTGGTGCTATCAGGTTTTGATGTAATTAGTAGTTCATAAAGGCACATTAAAAAATAGCACATCTTGCCTTGTTTGACTTTCTAAAATCTCTTTCCTCTGCTACACCTGTTCAATAAAGTTTTATCGTTGTGTTCCTCAGAGTAGATTCTGTATAATACAGATTATGTATATGTAATTTGCTTGGACTGTTTTCAGTTTGAGTTCAGCTGAGTGTTTATCACAACAGGATTTTCCTAGTTCTACAATCATTCTGTAGTTTTAATTTAAATTTCTGTTGCTCTCTATACATTTAGACAAGGAAATGGGATCTCAGCGATCTTGGTGGTTCTTTCCCTCAGCAATACCTGAATTAAAGTAGAGTTTAGTGCTATATTTTTCAAGTAAGAACCTTTGTGTGAGCTGGTGAATTTTAAATTATTTTTCTATTTTAATTTTTAGCAATTCACTGAAATGGCTGCAGGCTAAGTAGTGCACCTGCAAGAGTGCAATTATGTCATATTGAGCTAAGGACCTCTAGTAGAATTGCTTGAAGTGTTATTTATGAGCATTGCAGCCCCTAAGCCTTGAACACTTCAAGATATAATATGAGTAATCCGGTGCCAATTCCCACTTTATCTAGGTGCAGCTTTATTATAGTTACAGCTATTTCATTGTAACTGCACTAATGGGAAAGGGGAGAAGGAAAGAGAAGTACAAGATAGACAAACGATAGGAAGGAGCCCCCTTTCCCAGCAAGGGTAAAGAGCAAAAGATTTTCATGATCTCTTTCTCAGAGTCTTGGTGCTGATGTAAGACTCGGCTCAGCTGAGGGAAAAGGACAATTGTAATTTATTTAATTTAATTGTCAGGAGCTGTTTTGGCCCCAAAAAGAAAACAATGTCAGTCGTGTTGTTATCTGTCAGGGAGCAGCTGACAAGGAGACACACTCCAGACGTGTCCCTCTCTCAGACATGCTTTTGTGTTCCTCTTATATCGATGGCATCAGGAGTGGGAGAGGATGGTGACCTGTGGCATACATATACTAAAGACAGCACCAGCACAAGTTTCGGATGGCACAAGGTAGCACTGAGACAGGGCTGTGGGTTGGGAACTGCAGTTTGTTGTGAGAAGCAGCAGGATCCAGGCAAAAGTGGGAAACTGGGAAGAAACCCTGATCAGCAGCTTTCTGTGTGAGGTCCTTATTGCACGCTTAACCCCTAGTTCGCGAAGGAAGTACGGTTTGTTGTAATCAACCTTCAGAGGCTGTTGACCCTCATAAAGCATTGAAGAACATGTCAGCTGAAAAGTCCTTTTTCCAAGCCATTTGCAATTTGGCTGCTACAGCTTCTTCTTTCTCAATTGGACTTTTCCATTGCTTTCAGTAGCAATTTAGAAACAGAACCAGTTCCAGTTCCAGCTGTGTAAAGCAAGCTTAATAGCTTCTGGCTGCTTTTTTTTTCTTCTTTTTTTTTCTTCTTTTTTTTTTTTCTTTTCTTCCCCCCCC
>JAVJGJ010000061.1:47137645-47148116 GCA_035590215.1 Microhierax caerulescens
TCGGGCTGACATGGTTCCTCCTGGATCCTCCTTCTTGTAGACGGGCAGCACGCTGTCTCCCCCCAGTCTGCCGGGACAGCTGATAAATGATGGAGGACTTTCTGGTCTTCTTCAAGTCTGTCTCATAAATCAGCAATTGGAAATATACCACCTTGCCAGACAGCAGGCTGGACCTTAACCTTTTAAAAATTCTGCTTTTAATGAGTTGGCTCATCTTTCTTACCTAAATGTTGCCAAGGGCCGAAAACTGAGGGGAGCAGGAAATGCCCATCACACTGTAGAAGACGAAGTGTCAGGGCAGTCTCTGCTGCTACCCTGAATAAGGCTTTAGAAAAGACATGAAAGGTCTAGAGCCAAAAAGAAATGGTTTGAGGTGTTTTGTTTGCTTTCCCCCCCCCTCTCTTTTTTTCCCCTGAAGTGCTTTAAGTATTTAAGCAAAACATAATTTCCAAATCATTCTTTAAAAGCCATCATGAAATACTTTAATATTTTCAAAAGCCATCTATTAAATTTTCTACTGAAAAACTATTTGCCTAGTACTGTATAGATTTTTAAAACTTTTGAGACTCTCCAACTAATATTCAAGTTTCACTTCAGGCTTCAGTCCGTGCACGGCAAACCTGGCTCCACTGAAATGGTCAGCAGCTGAGCGAGGACGGGGGGAACAGTGAGCAAAGCAGCACTGGCAGACATGCAATAACACCAGATCAGTGAGGTGCATTTATTTTTATTTTCTTCACTGTTCTCTAAGGACCAAGGTATCATGGAGGTCTATAAATTGCAGTTTCCTCATTGCAATTTCAGTGTTTCCTACCATGCATACTCAGGAAGGACAGAAACTCCTGAAGCATATTTTCACAGTCACTCTGTTTAATGCCATATTAATAAAGGATTTGGTTTAGGCTTTGCCAATATTTTTAAAACCATACATAAATTCTATGGATTACAGGTCATCTTGTAATATATTTAGTATTGTTTGAGACTACCCTAAGAAACTGAGGCGTTTAGTTAGAAAAGAAATTATGGGTTTCTAAATAATCTCTTAGAATCTCTCTATCTATGGTTTAAGCTGTATAAATACCTTAGGAAAACAAGTATTTTTTGATAAGGTAGAAATAATTCTGCCCTCCCCCCCAAAAAAAATAATTAAATATTTAAAACAACTAGGGTATTTTGACTGTCAAAGAGATATGTGTAATTTTGGGATCCTCAGCTATTCCCTAGTCAATGGCTTTGCAGAACCAAGACAACTTAGTGAAAAGACTTATTCAGTGAAAGCTTATTTATGGCAAAGAATCAACATGTTTTCTTTGACTTTGTACAGAGAAGGGTAGAATTCATCTGTCTGTTTTCTTTTTCGTAAAGGGAAGTTGAGATCAAGAGAAACATTTGAGCAAGAAACTTCATAAAAGGTCAAAAAGCTACTCAAAATTATCTTAATAGTAGTATCAAACAACCAGCCCTCACAACAAACACCTGCTGGCACATGACACTCATCTACAGTTTTTGTAATATGCACTGGAAAACTTACCTTAGAAAATTTCATAGGTGCCAAACATTTTATTACCCTACAATTAAATAGCAAATTAGTTGGAAAAGACATTACATCAAATAGTACCTTTAGGAAGGCCTCCCAGAAGGTCTAATCTAGAGGAACTGAAAACATGAGTGAAAATGAAAGATTATTGTCCCAGCCTACATTTGCAACCAAGCCTGATTAAATCACATCAGAAGTTGGGAACTAATTGGACTGTTGACTGCCCATTTTATGACATCTTAAGGTCAGTTTAAAACTCAGCTAAATCTTACCAGGGTATAACTATAATATATAAATGCTGACAAATTGCTTCAGCAGTGCCTGCGCAGGACCTGTACTGGCTTATGTATTACGCTAGTCAGATCATTGCAAATGATAAGTGACCTCGAAAGACACACACAATTTTTGTTAATAATCTGTTCAAAATGATATTTAAAGAAAAATTCAAGACTTTCATGGGGCCAATTAATTTTTATGCACAACATACGTAAAGACACAAAAAAAAATCATTAATTGATTTTCATATTTGCATGCAACTTACATTTGAGGGAATATTCTAGTTTAATTAAGCTGTTTTCACCATTGAAAGATGTTAGTGTAATCTTAATGATCTAGCAGTGAAATTGGAAATGAAGCACAAACTCATCTTTAGCCCGTCAAGCACGTAGTAAATGGAATAATTTGTAATTCCTGTGATTTGACTTGGATAAAAATCAGAGACCTATAGCTGCAGCATTGTATTTCTTTACCAGTAGTTGCTGACAATAGTAGCTTAGAAGACAGCCATATTACACGTGTGTGCCTTGCAACCTTCATCTGACATGCTCCCTTTATCAGACTGTGGTTTTAATTGCTCACAGCTGTGATTTTTAAGGATATGTGCCTGCATCAGGTTACCTTAAAAAAAAAGAGAAACTGAGAAAAAGTCTCAAGACAAAAAAAGCCCGTATGATTTTGATCATGGGTAGGGTTAAAATACATTGTTTTCTCTGTAAAAAGTCCTAAAAAATTAGGGAGGCAACATCTTGCTGTGCAATAAAAGAAACAGGACTGCATGGGGAAGAAAAGATGGGTTAGCTTATGAAGTATTTGCTCAGGGCACTAAATTAAAGCTCTGCTAGTGAATTTAATTACAATGTTTTCTCACTCTCTGAGAGCCTGGTTATACAATTTATGCAAACTTTTGGATTGTGTCACACAGCACACCACACAAATGTTACAGGGTCTCACTGGCAAGGTTCAGAAATCAAACACTTCTGAAGGTACTGTAGTCTTCATTCTCTTGTCCCATGCCTATGGCACCTTTCACTGCTGGGTGACATGGGCTTCCCCAGTGCCCACCCCAGCAGGTCCCTTGCTTCCCCTTCTGTTCCCTCACGTGGTGGGTTTTCCCCATGATCTCCAACTCCCAGACCAGATTTTTCTCTAGCAGATCTTCCTGTCTGAAGGTTCCCTCTTCAAGATTCTTTGATATTGCCTTCCATTTAGCTCCTTAACTACTGGGTAGATCGTAGCCATTTAAATCCTCAAACCACCTCCTCCACTCCCCGCTAACTCCTCACAGCTCTAGGAACACCTACAGCAGGGGTCCTCAAACTTTTTAACCAGGGGGCCGGCGTGCGGATGAAGTGGCAGGGTCATCTGCGGCTGCTTGGTTTCACCCAGCCCCCGGCGGGGGGGTCTGTAAATACCAGGGGGCCGGATTGAGGACCCTGCGGGGCCGTATCTGGCCCATGGGCCGTAGTTTGAGGGCCCCTGACCTAAAGCCACGATGCCCCCTTTTCTCTTGTGACTTACGTGGGCTTTCCTTCTCCCCACTCCCAGCCATGCACCTACACTTGCAGCTGAGGCCAGCAGTTTTGCCTGCTGCCCAAACTGGCTGTGCTCACAGCCGTACTGAGCGCAAGGTGAGGAGCAATGTCCAACGATGCGCACTCGGAGCTGTGCTAGCCATACAGCTACGCCCTGAATCGCGGGAAGCAAGGCTCTGCCAACACAACCCTTCGTGGCAGTGCCGCTTTCACACTAACACGCTTCTCGGAGTGGGTGCCCTCGCTGCCTCTGGAATACAGGTCGGAAGTATCTCAAGCCATACAGTCCAAAAATAACCCACCCTGAAAGGTCACGTCTTTGTCTGAAATCAGAGCTCTTCACTATTGAAAGGCACAGATGACAAGGATTTTCAAAATGGAGTTGCTACCTGGCTTCATTTCCAATCTACTAAGCCTAAGTATATCAATTATCATTGAGTGAAATGAGTGACAGGATTTACAAAGAATGTTAGCTCTGAAATACTGCATTGTCTCACGGTTCGAAGAAGAGCAATTAAACTTGATATAGTTGGGAGAACAAATAATCCCAAAGCGGAAAGCACACTTTCTGTTTTAAATGTAAACAGCAAAAAAAGAGCCCTAAGAATGATGTGGTAACATACAAATCTAAATCATACACGCTGTTTCTGTTTCTGTATAATTTTGCTACATTGCTTAACAGGAAACATTTGACATGAAGAGCTGTCACCAACTGCTACTGAACCTGCATCCCATCCTTTCCCATAAATTAGCAGAGCTGTAAAGCTGCAGCCATTACAACCTCTTAAACACTTAAAATAAGCCATTTGTTATTTCCCCCCTTTGACCAGCAAGTCAGTTCTGCAAATACTGCAGACTGGTTCCAGTAAAGAAGAGACAGGCTGGTACTTTGGTATGACCTCTATTTAGAAAGTTTTTCTTTGCAGCAGAAATTTGTCATCACAGCACCAGTTCCAGCTTCTGTGCCAGAATATCCCATTTCCAGCCACATCATCACATCTGTACTTTTGAATTAACTTTCTCAGCTTAACTCAAGGTCACTTCATTTTCTCCTTCAGCATCATTTAGCCACTTTCCCTTGCAATCCCCAGAACATCATGGTACTTCCAGTTCCTGCCATGTTTCGTTTCCCTTCACACCTCCTCAAATGCCCTTTCAGTCTTTTCACATTTCTACTCAACTCTCTCCAGCTGGTCTTCTGATTTCGCGTTCCTGTAAGTCTTGACTGAGGTTTTCCTTCTGCTTACATCTTTCATGCTGCAGGTGGCCGTGCAAGCTCTTCTCTACAACTGCAGAACTGCTCTTGAAACAGACCCATGCACAAAGGCTGCAGCTCAGATCTGCACACGCGTCATTGCCTGGCAGTGAAACACCCAAATGTGGTTGCTCGGTGTGTCCCCTGAGGGCAGGCTCCCCCACCAGCCTCCCCCGTGAGCTGCCACCAGACAGAGCCCTGAGGCTCACTGTGTACAAGCTCAGGGGTCCCTTTTCCTTCATCCTCCCTGACAAACCTCCAGAGCCAGCGATGACACCACAGACCGAGATCTTATCTGCTCTGCTGCTACAGGCAACCTCTTGGTCCAGAATAAAGAAAATAAACCCAGCAAGTGGTGGGTTTTTTTTTAACATTCTCCTATCGTGAAGAAAATCAGCTGGTGATATATCCTACCCTTTTCAGTTTGGTGTCATCTTTCAGAAGAGAAAGTTTTGCCAGAAACTTCTTCTAACATTTTCTGGTACAGGATGGCAGGTAAGATGTAACATTTGAATGGTGGCTAATTGACTGTTTCAAAGTGAAGGGCAGATTTGCTAAAGATATCCCCAAAGTAATTTTGGATTCATTTATTTTCTTTTACTTCAAATAAAAGCATGCTGTCATAGCAATGTGTCACAGAGTTCAGTAAATGCCAGTGAATCCTATAATGAAGCTGCTGTATTTGCATGTGCAATTAATGCTGTATTTACATGTGCAATTAATACTGCATATGGTAGCATTCAGTTTGTTAGTTATCTCTTCAAACAGCGTTCAGTAATCTGCAATTCAAGAAGTAACACACTATGAGAAGCTTTTAAAGTGCTTTACAAATGTGTTTCATTCATCTTCAGCAACTTCTTAAAGGTGCACGTTACTGTCCTTACTCTGCTCATGGACAAAACTTTGCACAAGGAACCGATGTACAATTTTTCAAAGGCATTTAGCGCTTAACCCTTAATAAGGCTTAAAAACCCGGTCGTACATCAAGATCCCAGAAGGAAACTGAAAAGGTCCAGACACTAGCAATAGAGATAGGTAAGGCATGGAAGTATTTCCACATGAGACATCAACTAGAGTAGAGCTAGTTGAAAGAGAATGATGGCAAAGGAGGCATAAGCAACCAGAGCACAACTTGCCAGTGCCGCTTCCTTCTTCACCATGGCTTAATAGAAAGCGGCAAGTGGAGATGCACCGACGTTCAAAGGCAGGTCGTTTAGAAAGGAAAAAACCTCTGTAGGGCACAAAAGGGCTGGGGTCTGGGCCAGACCTGGGGACACAGTGCCAGGCGCAGAGCTCAGCAGCAGCATCTCCCCTGCTCAAGGCTCGAGCTCTGGCTCAGCCTGTCCATGGGCTGTGGAAGAGGTCAGCGTGAGCAGCACCCTCAGTGAGCTCCCCTCACCCCCCCCAACATGGCTGTTCATTTCAAAAACACCTGTGCTCCGAATAAATGCAGAATGCCTTCCTCTCCATCACCCTGCATAAAGATACAAAAAAGCTAAGATACAGCATTACGTTTGCTAAAATACATCACTGGAATCAAACCTGCTTTAGGTTATTAACAAACAATACACTGTGCCGGGTTTAGAAAGTACCTCCCAGATGAGAATATTAATTCACAACTGCCTGGAAGGATTTTATACCTTTCTTTTTAACTCTACCACTCCTCTTCCTCTAAGATTTCCTGCTCTTGCCTGTGCAGCTGTCACTGTAAGAGTCATTAGGTCACCAAGGATAAAAGCATGAGATGACTGACTGTATCTGTGCCTTTCAGAGGAATAGGAGGAACACAACAGGCTTGCAGCCAGGGCTGAGTGGCCGGCAGTTTACATGCAACTTTTCCAAGTGCCCTGAAGAAGGTAATCTGGCCTGAAGTCATGAGAGCTGTAAAGAGGGGATTATTTGATTGCTGAAAGTATTTGGTTTCTGAAATCAACAGGAAGACTAACTCAGAAGAACACCTGAAATTCATACTGTAGCAGAAGGTGCTAGCTGGGATAAAAAGAAACCCTGGATCCTACCATAATATAGAGTTTGATAATACAGACTGTCAAATCAGGAAGTTAAGGGGAATGCAACTTTTTTTGCTTGGGAAGAAATGTCCTTGAGCAATGATGACAGAAGCCTCTAGGAAGTGGTATTATGCAGACATGCCTGGAAAAGGCACAATAATGCCAACAAGGTTGTAGAATTCAGAAATTTTTTTTTCACATAGGATGTGGAAAAAAAACCTAGAAATTTTTTTTCAGACTGGATTCTAACCGAAAGTACGGAAACTGATAAAATCAACAACATAGGACAAAATTTTTTAATAAGGAAGGAAGAAGTTAGAGGATACTTAGATGAGCCAGATGTTTTGCAATTGGCTGGGCCTGATATCCATCCTCGGGTGATGAAATCTCAAGGCTGTTAGCAGTTATTAGCAACCCAGTGTTGAAGAACAGGGATGAGGTGCAGAAGCCTGAAACAAGATAAATACACTTTCTGTCTTTACAAAAGGCGGAGGATGAGGAGATAGGGAATTAGATATCCATCAGCTTAGCTGCAGTTCCTAGAAACAAATAAAACCAAACAATTGGTAAGCAGAGAGAAAATCACAAGAAAATGAGTGGCTGCCCGACTGAATCTGTTCAGAGTAATTGGTGTCAAACCAATCTTGTTTCCTTCAATAGTAAGACAATAGATTTTGTGTCACATCTTGATTTCTCTAAAGCTTTTCACAGTATTTCATCTCACTTTCTTGTATATAAGCTAAGAAAACACAGTCTGGATGAAAATAGTAGGGAGTGGATGCAGAACTACTTGAAAAACCACTCAGAGTATTGTCAAAGGTTCATTCTCAAAATAGAAGATATAAAAAAACTGAGCCTCATGGGGGGCTGTTTTAGGCATGTTATCAGTCATTATGAATGGCAGATGAATTAGTGTACTTGCCAGATTTGCAAATAATGCCAATCTGGGAAAGGGGGAAAACTGAAGACCAAATGTAATTCTAAAAAATATGTCAAAAGCTGAATTCTGAAATTAAGCAAACCCAGGTTTCTATTCAATAAGAACAAATGCAGAAATCTATTCCTATGTCAGAATAATCATCTGCACAAATGTAGGGTGGGAAAGAATTCTACTGGTATAAAAAAAGTTCCATAAAAAAATTCAGAAGCTATAAAGGATCAAGACCTATATGTTAAAAAAAACAGGCAAATGCTTTTCTAGAAGTAGAAACACAGAGATAACTTATAAGACAAATGAAATAGCCCTTCTACTCTTCTCCACACTATAAAGGCCTCAGCTGAAGTACAAGATCCAATTTTAGGTCATGCACACCCAGAAAGATATAAGCCTATTAAAGAAAGTCCAAAGCACCAAGAATGATCAATAGTCTAATAAACAAGAACTAAACAAATTGAGGTTGCTCAGGAAAGAAGAGACCAAGAAGAAATTACAAGTACACCAAAGTCCAGCACAGAGGAAGAAGTTAATCTATTTTACATGTCCTTGGTGGATGAGAGAAGTAACAAACTTCAAGTTTAGCAAGGAAGAATCAATTTGGTAGGACGGAAAAGCTTTCCCCTGGAGAAGGTAACAAAGCACTGACACAAATTGCCTAAAGACTGAGGAGCCTCCGTGATGGGAGGGTTTTTTGCACAGGTCAGAAAACAGCTGCCAGAAGCTGCCTTGGGGCAGATGTGCGGATCAACTGGGTCCGCAGGAGCCAGGTAAGGCAGTGCCTCTGCTGCCTTATGCCCACACTGCACTCTGCCAGCTCACTTTCATACAAGCCATGGGAAAATAATCAAAAGCAAACAGATATTCCGTATTTGGTATGGAAACTACCTAAAAAAGGGTATCTTCCCCTTTCCTGCTGAAGCCCTTCCACACCTTAATACTTTGCACATCTATAATGCCTTAAGTACTAAAGCTCTATACATACCTGGAGATATTAAGGTATATATGGAGATGTGATAGATAGAATTCCAAGCAAGAACGTGCAAGGTCACACAGAAAGGCAGTGACAGTGCAAGTAACGCTGTTTCCTCTGGCTCCAGGCACCCTCGCTGTCGCCAGCTGGGGACTCTCCCCTCAACTGTTTTAATATGGACGTACAACATTCATTAACCTTTCTCATCAGACCAGAAAACCAAAATCTAACTCCACTTTCCCAAGCTGCTCAGGAAGTTATTGCTGTCTTGTTCCTATGCATAAATTTAGAACCGATTTAATTTTTCGGAGAGTAAATTTTTAATTACCAGAGTTCAGGCAACAGAGCGAGGTGTTACAGAATTACCAGCTCTGTATCAGCCAGTTGCCATGGTCTGGGACACAGCCCTCCTGCCTACACTCTGCTAGAATTAGCGCTCATTTACACCGCAGGAAATAAATAAAAAGAGTACCTATTTGCACCTCTCTGGCCCTGGTTCCCCACACAATAACCTAACAGAAAACCATGCTCAGCAATGAATTGAATTCTCTCTGTGTTTCTGCTGGCACACCCTGGGACACACTCCTGGTTGGCATCTGGAGGAAACTTCCTTCCTCTGCGCACGGGCTGCAGCCTGCTGCCTGAAAGCATCGCTTATTAACCACCACCCTACTACTGCACAGACCTAGAATTCCATGCAGTTGTAGTTGTAGATTTTTCCTGCTTTCCTGGCTTTGGGACTTTACTAAAGTCTGCTACAAGTATTCTGGAGAGTAAATGCTCTGTGTGGTACCCAGTGGCCTGTGACTAGAAAGAGCTGGGCATGACACCAGCATCGTGCCGTCTCAGGTCCCTTTAGCTGCACCCCTAGCTACATCTGGAGTTGGCCAGCACAGCCCCTGAGTGCAGAGTCTGTGCTCGTCTATTCCTCCTTCCTCTCTTTGCTATTTCCATCACCTGTGTCCTGGTTTACAGTGGAGGGTGGCTGTCACATTGCATCACTTCACTGAGAGATTTCTTTATAATTTGCATGCATGTGTGTTTGCGTAATGGCATGCCGTGAAGTTCAAAGCTGTTTTCTCACTTTCAAGGTAGTCCTTGTGTTTACATTGTCCCAAGTCTGATGTGCACCAGGCTTGTATTTTTGTTCTTGATTGAGTACTGCTGCACTATATTCTTTTCAAAACTCAAGCTATTCTGGGAGAGGTGTATAATTTAATATGTTCAATAGATTTCTTGTCAGGCATTCACGTACAGCTGCCTTCATCTTGCACTCTGATGTCTGATTTTCCACAGTAATTGGATGTGCCGCATTTGCGTTTACTTTTATGATCTATGGTAAATGCTGCTTTTTTAGCCAAGGACTATTAAAGGGTTTGCCGAAGCCTACAGTAGCCTGCCATGTAGGTTTTCTGAAACCTGCAATGCTAGTTTTCAGGCAATTCAGAATCCTTTTTACACAGGGGATTAACGTACACATTAACATAACCCGAACGCTACACTAAGCAAAAGGTCTTCTGTACCACAGCAGCTGTGGGCATGCAGTGTAACATTAGTAACATATATAGTTAGGTGTACAGCGTGCTGGTTTTGGCTGGGATAGGGTTAATTTCCTTCACAGTAGCTGGCGGTCGGAAGGCTGTGTTTTGGATATGTGCTGGAAACAGTGTTGATAACACAGGGATGTTTTCCTTATCTCTGAGCAGAGTTTACAGTGTCAAGGCTGCTGCTGCTCCACACCCCACCCCAGCCACCAGCAGGTGGGGGGGCACCAGGAGCTGGGAGGGGGCACAGCCGGGGCAGCTGACCCCAACTGAGCCAAGGGCTATTCCACACCGTATGGCATCATGCTCAGCATATAAAACTGGGAGAAGGAGGAGGAAGGGAGGGGACATTTGGAGTGATGGCATTTGTCTTCCCAAGTTACTGTTAGGTGTGACGCAGCCCTGCTG
>JAVJGJ010000061.1:47148204-47189801 GCA_035590215.1 Microhierax caerulescens
GTGCACAGATTTTGCTTTACCTATTGAACTGTCTTTATCTCAACCCATGAGCCTTCTCACTTTTACCCTTCCAATTACCTCCCCTATCCCGCTGTGGGGGGAGTAAGAGAGGGGCTGTGTGGGGCTTAAACCATGACACCCAGCAATTCAGCATGCTGGCAATGGGTCAGCCTCAAGTATCCAAGCAGAGACCAGGAAGAAAGACTTTTCTCACAGGTATTGCTTTGAAGCCCATTCACAGGCAGAACTGGCCTCCCCACTGAAAGCAAGATGAGAAATCTGAGGGTGCGGTGCAGGAGAGACCTCCAAAACCTTCTGCAGGGACAGAGCCAATGTCTGAAGGAACTTAGAGCCATGAAGCTAATCTAGGACTGCAGGAAACAAAAGCCGTGGAGGTGACAGCTGTATGCCATCTGAAGCCTAGTCACACCATCTCTGCCTAGAAAACTGAAATCACCATAAAAAAAAAATCTCCTTTGCAAGCATTACGAGACCTGCTAAGGACAAGAGGAAGACTATTATATTGGAAGGCGGGGGGCTGCTATCCCATAACTAAGCAAGCAGGCTCTTTGTGTCTGCTGGCTTTATTAGTATATTACCTAGTTCTTTCTTTTGGAACCAGTTTCCTTTCCTATTGAACAGATGAGGGAGAGTCAGAGCAGCAGGGATGAAGGCAGGTAAGGAGAGAGGCCAGGAGTAGTGATGGCTCATAAGATAGGGAGGGCTTCAGGAAATTACTCACAGGGCACAGTTTTAATTTGTCCATGATGCTTGCACTGGTGGTCCTCAGGTTTCTCCTACAAGTCCCATCACATCTGTTTTCTTTCTTCTCAACAATGTTGTATGTTGTATCTGGAGTTGTCATTTGTGTCCAGTACTCAACGGTTGCTGTTTTCAGCCTTTTCCTTTTGTATTTAAAAAGCCCAGCTGAGAATTCTAGGCAGCTGAGCTCAAAAAGATGCCTTTAAAATGCAGAAGTGCAAACAGCTGCAGGGAGTGCAACTGAAACCTTCAAAAGGTGGAAAGGAGCACAAAAGCTCCGGTACAGCCTGCTGACTCACTGCTTGTTCACGCAGGGTGCAAACTGCCACAGCGGCTGCGCTCTGCACGGCAATCCTGAGCCGCCTGTCCTGAGCAGGACCCAGCACAGGGTTTTCCCGAACGCCTTTGCAGGGACAAGCTGGTGGTAGGAACTCGGTCCTTACAGCATTCCATTCCCTCCTACTCTTCAGACTCTCGGGTCTGCAGCGAGTCTAGGCATAGCATCCTCAAGTTTTATAAATATGAAGACAAAAGATCAAGGAAAGGGAGTGTCCAGCAGCAGGTGAGGGACAATGGATGGAGCCGATGGCCAGCAAGAGCCAATGTTCCACCTGACAAGGAGAAACAAGCCAGCACGCAGTCCTGCTAGGAAATTAACTTAGGTCAACAAGAAGCAAGTGATGTGCTCATGTTCTTGGGAAAGAAAAACAGAAAGCAATTACTGGAGCTATTCTTACTTACAAAGGGGAAAAAACGTCACAGGGTCTGTTAAAGGTAGCAGAAAAGTGATGGTATGGGCAACAGACTGAGGTCTCCCAAGTTCCAGTACTGTGTAACGATTTGCTTTTATAATCCTGGTAAGTTTTCAAGTTATATTAGACTGGTAGAGCAGCTTGCTTGCTGCCCTAGACCTGATGTCTTTTGAATTGTAGTCTGCCCCCCGCCCCCACCAGAAAGCCCCAAGATGTGTTCACCAGACATCAGCCTGCCCTGTGCAAGAGCACCGGTCCCACACAGGGAGCCCCTTGAGGACTGGCCACGGGCAAAGTGGGAGGGGAGAAGGTGTCCTCTGGTCCACCTTCTCTTCGGTCCACTGAACCCTGATCTGTCCATCCCCAAGGCTGTATTCAACCTCCTGAGGTGCCACAGAAGTGCTTTTTCTTCAGGCTATTTCATCCCTGTGGGCTCCCTTTCTCCTTTTCTCTGGCGTGGAAAGATACTTCCCGAAGGGGGAACTTTGAGGTCCTCCTCTTGTGTTCATTTCTGGGCTACCTCTTCACCCTGTGCTTTTTGGTTCATACAAGGCAATGATCCTCCGCCCTCCGAAGATAACTCCAATTCTCCTACAGTGTATAACACTGTAACATCTGATAGGACTACAGTATGTCACTACCAGGGCAGAATAAAATTATTTGCTTACATTTTCAATGCAATACATTAATTCAGTGTATATTAACCAAGGCACTACAAATTAGTGACTGTATGTGAGACAATGCGAGTTCAAAGTACTGAAAAATGTGCTACTGAAAGCACAATATTTTGAAGTACATGATAAATGAAAACTAAGATTCACCACACTTTTATGGAGTACATCTTTTTCCCCTCCTAAACCACGCATATTGTACAGTAAAATTTTCACAAGAATGAACTGGGAAAAAAAACAGACCTTTCTGAAGATGTCAGAATTAGGTCATCTCAACATTGTTGGGATGTTTATTGAATTCATATATTTCCACCTCATCAAATGGCACAGTAGAAGAAATTCTTTAAGAATAGTAACAATTCAGAGGTCAGGACAAAAGGCAAAAAAGAGGGACAATTTCAACAACTAGTAAAATCCTTTGAATCCGGGAGAACTGCACTATGAAGCAATTTTAAGCACAGAAGCATACAGTTAGGACAAAAGTGGGTCAGGTGTTTAATGGAAAAGCACAGACTAAAGCAAAAAGTTTTCTTCTGTTTCACAGTACAGCAAACTTAGATTAAATCACAAGCCCAAAGCTAGAGGTTTTTTGAGATATAGAAATAAAATTGACATTCTGTCAACATGAACTTGTTATTATGTAGTAAGTAGAATCCTGTGTGCCCCAGAGATAAATGTCCCCCACAGTGGACTCTGCGGGAATCACAGGGCCACAGAAGCTCCCCTAACCTTTCAGAAAGACCTGAGATGATGAAGCTGTAAATAGAGACAGGCTTTCATATCAGCTCACTGTATCTTGCATCCAATTTCCACCTGCCTTGTCCTACGGTAGGATTTTTCAGTGATTGATACGTTCCCGTGTGAATGGTGGTACAATGCTGACATGGAGCCATGCAACATTTCTGACACGTTAACATCAACTCTGCCAACACAACAGCTCGCAGTGATACTCAGAGGTCACCTTTTCTTGTGCTGATACAGTTTCCCCTGGGGGCACACATATACTAGCGGTTTCTGCCTGAAAAAAGAAGTCTCATAATTTTTTGGAGACCGATTAGAATGATAAAATGTATGTTGTTCCTGTTGTGAGCTTTAAGTTTTTCCCAGCTCCCCTTGAGCTTCAAAATGTTCCTCCAGAGCCTCCCAGGGCACTGCCTCCAAGAATGCGCACTCTTATGCTCAGTGGCATCATGTATCACCATGTATTTGTAAATACAAATATTTTAATCTAGTTAGGGTAAAATCACGCATCCCTGGCAAGCCCCAGTGTCTGCAGCACTGAGCCTGGCTGTACTCACTACATATTCGCTGTGGCACAACACAAACCCGCTCTTTACCTCTGGCTCAAGGACCTTCTTGGTGGCTGGGGCAGAAGTAGTTTATACATCTGGAGCGTGAAGCGTTACTACTACTATTTTTAACTCCTCCGTTGGGTGTTTAGGCAAAGAAGCCGCCTGCTATGCACCTGAAGAGGTTGCACCAATTGCTCACAGTCACAAGGGACTAATGTAGTAGCCAAAGGGCTGTACGTGCTCCTGACTTCTCAGACACTGCGAAGCAGCACTTCAGCATCGCTGAGGGAGTCTTTCAGGTTTTGTCATGTTTAAACTTATATAAATCTTTCCATAGTTAAATTTGAATGAATATAGAAAATAGTGCAATTATTTATGAGAGTGTATCAACACCTCAGAAGTCTTCTCTCAATGAAAACACTGAAGAAGTTAGGTGAAAAAGATTAATGAATTTCTTTCTTCCTTTACAAGAGTTCTGATCCAAATCATGATACAAGTGAATTTGTGATTGCACCAGCGTATTTAAACCCTCATAAAACAGGGCATTTCAGTAACCCACAGCAAAGTGACTCTTCATGCCCACCTAGTGACAAAGGTGACAAAGATGTCCAGCTTTCACTGAAAACCAGCCAAAGAGGCTTCACTGGGTATCAGCTACTCACACGCAGCGCCGCTGCAGTCCACCTGTCACTAAACCCACTTCAAGCTAAGCTGAAAATAAGTGTTCGACCGGTCTCATTATCTCGTGAGATAAGAATGTAGAGTGATCATACTGTATCAAGTGGGGGTTTTGAAGCCTATAGAAACTCTTTGAACTTTTATTTTAAGGGCCAGTAAGTTATTCTTCCACTGGGCAAAATCTGCCTCTGTCTTTGAGCAAACAGCTGTGCTTATAAAATGCAACTGGACAACTGGACTTTATATACAGCCTCTTTTCATATGTACACAGATCATTCTCCTGACAAAAATACTGATCAAACAACACTGGAAATAAGGGCAGCCATCCTTAAATCTAAGTGAAGAAAAAGCCGTGTGCACAACCTGCTTAGAAGCTGTGCAAATAAATATGCTCACAAAAATCGGGGCCACAATATAGCGTTTCCAGTTTTGGGAGAAAACCTGCCTGAACAACAGTGTGAGAATTCTGCATTACTCTTACAGCAGTTCTGAGTAACTTTATTCCCCTGCTTTTGCACAATATACTGGATGGGCTAACTTCTTCTGACTTCTCTAAGGAACAAGAGGAAACATAATCACCCACAGCACCACCAGCATATGGGCTGTTCTGTACCTTCTCATTGCATTGAAACCCTCAGCATGAAATGAGGAGGTGTGAAAAAGGATGGAAAGAGCCTTGGAATTCTATTTAAAAAGGAGCCTGGATGAATGGACAAAATGGACCTTGTGGCACGGGGCTTTCAGGCTCCATCTCACAGCCCAGCTCTGACAGCTGCTTGGGCTGAGGTGGGCAGCTGCCGCTGGATGTTTAACGAGAGGCAGTCATACCAGACCAGGGCGTTCATTAACCTGGGTCTTCAATTAACATGCTCTGCAGGTGGATACTCTTATTTCCAAGACTCAGGTATTTACAGATTACTTCAGTAGAGGTGACTCCTGTAAGGAACTAAACAAAACCCTTCCAGTTAAAGGATCCAAAGGAAGAAGTGACCGTCTGACGCCTGGTACTCTTGGACCTTCCCCAGGACACCTCAATCCAGCTGCACCCTGTGCCTGCTATAGGTCTCTGGCTCGCACTGCAATTTATGATAGCACAACTAAGGAGCACGACACAGTATGAGACTCACCAGACAAACAGATTTCCAAGATAAAGTACAGTGTTTTCATGTTGCCTTTTGGCAGGAAAAAAGGAAAGAACACTCGGTGCTGGTTAAGGTGCATGCTTGGGTTTGTCTCGTTACGGCACGTGGCCTTCAGCTACAACTTACCCTTTGGTCTTTGATACGTGAAGCAGGTTAACCTGACTTACATCTTTTCTCCCTCCACACTCCGAGTTGCCTGATGAGACGTCAGGCACATCTAGAATATATGTAAGAAACAGACCTTATCAATCCTAAAAAATCAATCCCACTCCTATCACAATTATCAGATCCTCTCACCCACGTTGCTGATGTCCTCTGTCTAGCATGTTTGGTAAACTGAAATGGCAGCTGATATAAACACAGGATGCCTGCCAGGATAAAAATAACCTTTTTGCCTGATATAGAGGAAGACCATGAATGACAGCAGTGTGCCAATGAGAAAAATCAATTCTACTCAGCCACTGCAACACAAGACAACACTGAAAAATGTGTTTAGAGGATAAAACTGTTATAATGTTTTTAGAGGTTCTCTTATGTAGTAGGAGGAGTTAGGGCAAGACTTAATTCTTGCTTATCCTTTTCTGTCTTGCAGTGCATACTCCCCACCCTTGAGAGAAGAGGTATGTTGTTCTGTCCTAACCTGCTTTGCTGCCTTTTTCATCTCGACAGCTTATTAGGACTTACACACTAAGACAGAATCTTATTTTGTTACTTTCTACATCTGAAAGGCCATGTGCATGCCTGAGGAATACACTGAATATGGGAAAGGCTCAGCTGTATATTCACCTGGAAAGCATCAAGCACTTTCAGTGGAAAGATTTTTCAAGAGTATGTGATAAGCAGAGATGTAAAATATCCAGCTGATATTACAAACCAAAAGCAATGTACGATTAGTGGAAAAAAGTTGAGATCCTGATTCTACATTACACCCACCAAGCCTCCTGTGACACTCTCTCAACCAACTTCTAAGGCATGAATTAGATGACGACCATGATGAGACTGTCAGTTATGGCAGAGCAAAGAGAGAAGTTTATTATGTGCACAGCGGTACATAATGGCACACACTGTTAGCAGATTCGTAGGGTTTAAAGTCTACTGATTTAGTATGTTTCCATTGAAAAGTTCCAAGTATTTTATGGTCAAAGTTAAGCTTGGAGGAAACTGAACCTGGTAATTAATTTTAACTCCATTTTTCATATGAATAAATTGAGTACAGAGAGAAAAGGACATTCCATCTGTCTGAGCATCATCTCAGAGAAGTGAGAGGAAGACCTCTGACACACTCCTGTAATGGTTAGGATGTAGAAAACCCTGGCAGGCAGTAGCAAGCAAGTTTATTTCTTTTCAGGACGTTTCTGTCCTTTGGTTATTCTGTGCTCACAAACAGTGGTGCAGTCCTGTTAGTTTACATGAGTGTGCACAAGTGATTTGCAGGTCAGAGCTCCTCTGCAGGTATAAATGCTTTCTCAAGATTTCATCAGCCACTCAGAAAGCCAAGAACATGCAACAGGTAAAAATCCCAAAGCTGGAACAGAAAACTGAGTACCTGCTACAAACAGTTCATTCTGAATCCACAGCTGAAGCACACACCCCTCAAATACGCCCATTAATGACACTAAAAAATACCACTGAAACTGCCCATTTTTAGATTAATTGCAAAAACCTGGCACAGACCTAAGCAGAGGTGCTGGCCAAAGAGCTGGAGGCTCTCTTGGAGGCACGTTGTGTGCTGTGCTGTGGGCAAATGAGTCAAGTGTGCTCCCAGTACATGTATGAGAAGACAGAAAACAACCGTGCTGTAACTGCTGGGGGAACACAGAGAAAATATTACATTTCTGATAACTCTTTTCTTTCACCCAGCAAGCATATGACAGCTGGCTAGCTCTGTCACCTTTTGCAAGTACAGTACGTATCTCAGTTTGCCAGGGGAAATACATACACAGAATTGTCTTGTTTGTTATTCTGGAAGATGCTGTTTTGGCAGAGTCTACTCACTGCCAGTCCTGTACACTCAAGGACAGCACTCTGAGCTCATTCAGGGGCATTGGCTCAATGAGTATTTTTTTTTTAAGAGGAAGAGCAGTCACAGATGGACTGGGAAGGGGATTAGCAAAGGGAAAAACCTGCATGTGGGCACCAGAAAATACAAAATCTGGCCTTTTAAGCTATCCCGTGACCATAAATTTCCAGCAGTGCTCTTGCCTTTTGTTGTGTAGAAGTGCTAGTGCGGTCCGAGATGGCCCTGCTCATGTTCACACACTCCATCCAGTTAACCACACACAGAGCCACACGTGCTGCAGCAGCGTCGTTCGTAGCACTGCAGCTGGCTCTTCCGAGGTTTTACCCTTGTCCAACACCCAAGAGCTGCCAAACAGCTGGGCCACAGCAAAGCAATGCACGGGAAGTGAGCCAGGGCCTAGACTTAAAAAGGCACCTTCTTACAGAAAGTGAAGGAATAAAATGAAAAGTTGCTAAGAGATTTGAGGAACAGACAGTTGAAAGTTCAAGATTACATGCTACCAGCTCCCCAAATGATAGGAAGTAATATACAGGTGTTCAAACTAAATGCAGACTACAAGGTCCACATGGAGATTTGAACTTTGGTGATCAAGATGGTCATCTCACCTGCCTGTCTCTGTCTGTGCAGACCCTGACATCCCTCCCCCTCTCCAGCACATCGCAGCTGTACACTGTGCATTGCAGGCACTGCGTGGTTGCTCCTGTGCCGTGTTCACAGGAATACTATTTCTGTAACATCAGTTGCCAGTACATAGGAAATAACTAGACATGCTGCCTTCCACAGGGTAACTACATACACTAAAGACAGACTAAACCCTTCGGGGAACAGTCTCCTCGATACTCGCATCCCAGGGGTTTGAGTCCTCTGTGCTCACGGCCTGAGTGCTGCTGCCTGCGCGGTCCCTGCCCGGCTCAGGGGCTGCGGTGGGTGCAGCCGCACAGGCTCCACGTCAAGCAGTTCAGTGAAATCAGCATGCAGGGATGGCTGTCAGCAAAGACAACCCCCTGCAAAGGGCGGAAACTTTATGTATTAAATAATTATGCCAAATAATTACTGCAGTGGTGGTAGGGCTGACAGCGTGCTTGAAGTGCAAGGAACAAGGCAAATTCTGGGAGAATACTGCGTGATATTCTAGACCTGCCAGTTCATGCACTGCGCTGCTTCTTGGTGCACATTACTCACATTTGGTCCAGGCTGACCCACGACGAGTTTCTTTGGTCTTTAACAAAAGTGGCTTATCATCCTGATCATTTACTCAGTAGCTGATAGTATAAATCAGCCACACCATCAGATCACTGTACTTCCCAGTAGCAGAAGAGATGGGCATTATGCTAAATCAAATGGAAAATGCAAGTTTGGCTTTTAACAGCCTGGAATGAAATTCAGGCTCTATACTCCCTGCTAAGACATGGCCAGAGCACAGGTCTGTATTGAACAGAAACTGACTCCTCATCACTAAGGCAGTGAATCTTTTATCTCGTGGAAGCTGGAAGCTACCTCCTGGCCTGTCAGGGGAAACTTCACTCCTCTTTACCCTACACCAAATTCTGGTACCTTGTAAACCACAGGCTGAAGCTGTGAAGTAGTTTTCCCTGGGAACATCTAGTGTTCAGCAGCTGCTACAGAACCTTTTCTCCACTATATTCTAATACAAATGGAGCAGATGGGAAATGGCATGGGAGTATTTGTTTTTTTGTGAAATTCTGTATATTGTTTCAAAATTGGTTTTGGATACAAACAAAAACTTAGTTAGGAAAGCTCTGAAGTCCTCCCCTTCGCTCAGTTAACGGCAGGTGATTTTGGCTAATGTTTTTGCAAAGCAGTTTATAAGTTTAAGTGTTTGACAGAGGCACTTTCTCAGTAGCACAAAGTCATCTCAGCTGGCTCACCTCTCCAGGTGCCCACAAATGTTAGAGTAAGAGCAGAAGGCCAGCCAGAGCCAAGAACTCCAACTCCAGCGCTAGCATCCCCTTTTAGTGACAGTGACCTTCAGAAGAGCCTATTATTACTGCCTGGAAGATGCAGAGTTTCAAGAAGTTTAGTCAGTTTCTGCCTATGACAGTCCTGGTCTTCTTCCTCCATTTAAGAATGTATAGATTTTAGATTTCGTATTTGTAAAAGTCACATTGAAAGTCTCTATACAGATAGTGCTGATGAGTTTAAATAATAATTACATCGGTTTCAACATGTAGGGCAGGGGTCCTCAAACTACAGCCTGTGGGCTGGATACGGCCCCCCAGGGTCCTCAATCTGCCCCCCCGGTATTTAAGACCCCCCTCCACGGGGGGCTGGGGTTGGGGGGGAAACCAAGAAGACGCAGATGACTGCCTGCCACTTAATCTGCACGCCGGCCCCATGGTTAAAAAGTTTGAGGACCCCGATGTAGGCAGTAGCAGCAGTGTACTTCTGTAAGCCGTGCAGTGTAAACAAGGTCCACAACCGTTTCAGGCAGCTGGAGCTGCAGCTGGGAGTGCTCTAGGCCAAAGGCACCTTCCAGCTACTTCAGCTCTTGCTTGCTAGCACTCCGTATGCTGTGCCTGAGATTTAGCACTCACCTTTCTACTGCTGTATGTATCCGACCCTTATTTTCTCTTTGCATGATGAAATGTGGCCACAGAAACTGTTTTTGTCTCTAGGATAACCCACGCTTGAGGAATTTATACCATAGTGGCAGTGTAGATTCCTGCGTAGCACGATACTCTGTAAAGTCCTACAGGGTCAAGCAGGGCTATCAAAATTAATAGATGTTAGTAGCAGTTAAAACTTTTTCTCACTAGAATATTAAGCATAATTTCTTTGTATAACAACCAGCATGTGAGCATGAAGAACTAACTTATTGTAACAAACAGTCAATAATCTCTGCTGGAAAATAACGAGTGACAAACCTTATTCAAGCCATTTTACCATTAAAGCAAAGCAAGCAGCAATGACAAGAGCTTCATTACAGCATGTGTACGCTGTATGTCCTTACACAAGGGTGGTTGCAGAAGCAGCCGTAATGAAGCCAGACCTATGTATGTGTTCAAACTACAGAGACTGAATATGTCAACTTCCCCTGAAGTTCTAACATCCTAATGTAAAGTTTACTTTAACCCTTTCCAGCATAATTTGCAAAGTAACACCAATCTCCTGCTTAGTATGTTTAAATTTTAAATTAAACTTAGTCAGAAAACAACCAGACATCATTAAAATTTCCTCTGATTTGCTCAAATATCCCAAACCTTCCCTCTCCTTAGAAGCACCAGATGTGCAGTTCCCCCCTCGTGACATGAGTATAGCTCAGAGGTACGGGACGAGACTGGGCACTGGGAAGATGCAGCTACACAAATCCAAGAGGTGCTCTCCTAAAGCTTCCTTCTTCAGTGCTCTACCTTTGGGTTTTGTTTGGTTTTGTTTTGGTGTTTGGTTTGTTGTTTTCTTTTAAACCAAGTTGCTAAATAGCATCTGCCCTTTGAATGCATCCAGGCAGACAACAAAAAGTTTCCGAAAAAGCAGGTTCAGACAGACCAATTCATAACGGGCTTTGCCAGAGCTGGAGACAGGAAATTAACTGTACATCAGGTACCATGCAACACTTTTCTATGATAGGAGCACACAGACTTCTGAAGGCTCATAAAAGCCAGAATAAATGCATTTTTTCTGTTGGCACTCTGTCTTGCTTGCACAGTTTGATCATTTCAACAGACCTTGCAAAGCTAGAGCTGGTACGTAAAGCAGCTGCTAAACAATCTGCATTACTGCCCTAGCTTCAAAATGCTGTGCAACAGTTATCACTGGGTACCTCTTAATTAATCCATACACAAAAGAGGTTAGGAAAAATACCCAAAGCAGCAGGAAGTAGGAGGAACAGATACGTGCATGAGAACTAAAATAAAGCAAATAACCAATGAACCAAAAGTTTTATAACTTTTCCTCTAGTAAAGTACTTGCTGGTAGCCTCCAAGGTTCTTTGAACCTTGTACTAAATGCTGTCATGTAATTAATATGAGGCCAGCAGCCTCACCTTTTCCAGGTTGTCATGAGCTCTGAAGCAGAAAGGAATAATTGTTTGGTATCTGTGGGTAGCTGAAGGTTATTTTAATACCTGCACACTTCTAGCTTACCATGAAAAATGACCCTCAAGTTTCTATAAAAAGCAGCTGTTCAATGTATATCATATTCAGGAACATTTAGGAACACTGTAAATCTACTCTTCCTATTAAACAGTGAGGCTATCTGCACAGACATGTTTTGATTTATAGAGCTCACTGGCTAAAATTCACCCCTTCTGCCTCTATTTAATATTTCTGTGTTTCTACATGAATTCCATTGTTTATAAAAACAGAGAGGTAACAAGAATTAAATTATCTTTTGCAGTCAGGTCTCTCAAACTATCTTCTACAAAGCATATTTACATTTCAAATAGTAGTGTTTTCCTAAAATATACATGAGAATAAAGAACAAGACCAGGCAGATTTGTTAAAGGTAAATATTCTGAAAGAGGGCTAAACTGATCGCAACAGAAACATGCATCCAAATAAGGTCAGTAAGGCTTTTGGATTTTCTGTTAATAATAGCCAATAGCTAAAAATAAGCCAGGACATTTCCAACAATTAGGACGAATTAGAAGTTACAATGATAAACTTACTAAAATGTAAACCTTTCTTTCATTCAGAGCTTCGGGATGCAAGCTGCAGTTTTCTAAAGCATACAAATCTGTATTAAAGTTCTTGAAACAATCTTAAACATAGACAAAGAAGGGTTCAAGACCGTCACATTTATTTTCAGAGCTGCAATGAGAGCTACAGTACTATATTGACATGTAAATACATTTCATTTCTCTAAAGAAAGCATTTAAAGTTAATTCAGCTACTGTTCAGCTCCTCTGATACTCAAACACTGCACATGCACATACAGATTAAAGTATAATGCTCTGCAGCAAAAGGCTTTCAGAATAAAATATTTTCTATTTCTTAACATCCTACCTTCATAATTGCCTTCTAGAAGACCCAGATGCTCAAGTGCCTTCACAAATCCAACAATTATCACCAGTACAACAATCATTTCAAGTCCCTCCAAGTTCATCTTGAAAAATTATTCATGTAAAAGCATCTTTTCTTAGGGAGCGTCCTGACTTCAGAGTTAGACTTTAATTAAAAAGCCCTCCTAGTCCAAGACATGCCACATAACCAGATAAACACAATGCTAAAGAAGTCCAGCATATTCCCACCATAAAACATTTCCATTGACAGCAAGATGAACACAGGAATGTAAGGAAGTCAAATCTTACCATGTCTGCATCACTTGCCTGCATGGATACAGATGTTTCAGTCTCTAAGGCAACAGAATATACAGTAACCACTTTGTTTAGCATTTCCTCTCTGTCACAGCCAAAATTCACCAAATCTGTCTGATACCTAGTAAAATCTGATGCCCCTTTTTCACACCAAACTACAGTTTCTAAATGAAATGATGTCATAGTTTAACAACACAGAGAAAAAGTCCAAACACATTCTTTGCTCGATACTAAAGTGAACTTCAGAAAACTCAAAAAGCAAAATAATTTCATTTAGAAAATTGCTTTTTGCTGTATTTCCCTATTGAGTGAAATACAATTACTACATGTTTGAGTATCTTGTTTTCCCACACTGCACACACATTTTACATCAGATACAAGAATCTAGTAAAATATTAAATATGGTATGAAAAGATTTGTTAGAGGGAAATGAGTTTTAAAGTTGGAGGGGTATGTGAGAAACAACAGCCTTTCCCTCTTGCTGCACAGCACCAGGGGCTCTGTGCAGATGCTGGAACAACTGCCCTTGGTGTAGGTCAGCTGCTGTTCCCATGGCTGTTTCCAGATGAGGAAAGGCAAGAAATGGCATCAAGGACACAGTATGCCCATGGCCAGAACTGCATGCAACGTACCACTCTGCCTGAGAAAGCACCTTTCCAAGCACTCAGAAAAACTGAAATTGTTTCCAAGTCCTCAGACCTTACACTTAGGACCAGATTCTCTGAAGGACTTAATAGCACCTTAATAGCAGACAGTAGCAAGCACTTGTCTGTCCTTCCTACTTACCTTCACTCAGCTCTCTGTATTTACAGGCAGTTTCTGACATGCACAGAATTACAAAAAAAAACCTCACAAACCCACCCTTTTGAAAATCTGGCCACTTGTTCTGATAACTGTTGAGTATTTTGCCTGCAATGGGCTGCCACGTCAGTGCACAACATCGCCTACCAAACTCACTGTTCTTTTAATTCATTTTGGGATAAACTGACTTTGAAAGCAAGACAGATAGATGGAAAAATAAAGAAGTCTAAAGTTACATTAATATTGTATTTGTTATAATATTAAATTAACAATACTCATCTGAAAGCCTGAAATCTGACTCTTCACTTACTGATTTTTAACTGTTCGTGTACTTCTCTCTTTAGCTGATGTTTTAAGTTAATATCTCCCAGGGTAATCTTGTCCAGTTGCATTAAGTACTTAAATGATATTGTGAGGACTTGAGTACTAAGGCGTTCTGTATGCATGCTAGCATCCCCCCGCAACTACAAAATGGACCCTTATTGCTGTATCCAGCAGGATGAGCCCCAGAGCCTCTTTGGAATGCTGGTAAATAGTTGTCTTGTTGACTTCAACAATGCTTTCCTGTGTTGCTAAAGGCCTGAATGACACTATTTCCCATATGATTATTCCAAATATTAATATTTCAGAGGTATTAGCTCGTTATCAATATAATTAACATCATCACCATCTACAGCTTTTCTCAGGTATCCCCATTCAAAAATAAATCTTATGCTTTTCTCTTCATTACTGAACATCATTTGAGGATCTTACAGCTTCTTACCCAATTTCTCATTGAGCCTGAACAATCCTGAGGGGAAGCTGAGAATTTAGTGAAGTATCAAATCGCCGGGGAAATGAAACCACTTTGGGACAGTCCAGACATAAAGTATCATAATTTATAACAATAAAGAATTAGTACATAAGACACAAAAAGGGAACACTACTTGATGGAAATGGACTGGGACAGAAGGTGAAAAAGAAGAAAGTAACTTAAGCTTAATTTTGGTCATGTTTAAAACCTCTGCTCCTGCTAGAAGTGGCATAAGCTGGGTGATGCCAATAAGCATTAAAAATTAATTTTATTTCTGTTTGGAAAGGGTATTTCTCACAGTCCAGTGCACTTGTACCACTGTTCTGGTTTGCTGCTGCGCTCAGCTGAGCCACTAACGCAACCAATTAACAAATACATAATTTCTTTTTCTTGTAAAAAAATCTATTTTGTAGAAAATAAAAATGATCCACAGAAATGGATCTTTTTTACAAAGGCTGCATTTCCAGAGCAGCCCAGCTCCTTGCCACGTTGAGGCACCCTCCCTCCCCGCTTGGATTCCAGAGCCAAGTCCATGTTCAGCTTTAGCCCGTGCAGAGCAGCGCGCTGCCCTGGCCCAGCGCCACAGCCCCGGCCAGGGAGGGCCTCTCCCACCCCCAGAAAGTAGAGAAGGGACATCCACAGACCCTGCCTTCTTCTTGTGACACTTCTGTTACTGAATTTTGGTTGCTCTGCACCCTACTTCCTAGAAGCTATTTGGAAAGTTTCCTCTTTTTTTTCTGACAACCCCCCAATTTTTAAACCTCGGAGTACTTCCCAGCTGATTTCTGGGCAGCCCAAGCCACCGGTAATAGCATTTTTGGGGAGAGAGAGAGAAAGAGAGAGAAAAGGAACCTACTCAAATATACTCCAATCAAAGCTTATTTAGCTTGGGCGAGCTGACAGAACAAAGCCGCAGGCTGTGCATTTGCTACTAGTTACTTCTTCATAGAAGTAGATCGCATTTGTAACAAACTCTCAATATAATTTTCAATTGTTCATTTTTGAGCTTCAGCAATTCACCGTGAAGGAAAACACTCCTGTCAACAGAGAAACACAGGAGTGTTCTGGGAGGAAAATATCCAATTACCGCTGATTGTGTTACGTGGTTATCCGTTCACCTATCTCCATGCCGCGGAGCGGTGGGCACGGCTGCCTTAATTCCTCCTCTCCGTTCCAGTTCCAGGAGGAAGGCTTGTGCCGGGCCAGGAGTGTGCTGCAATGCCAGGGGGCAAGTTATCCAGCCCTCCAGGCCTGCCAGGAGGGACACAGAACAACAGAAATCAAACTCTTAAAACACTACAATATGCACACAGAACCCAACGTTCCTGAGAGTTCATTACGTATGGACGCTAGCCCTAAGTAACTGCTTAATTAGCATCTGCTTTGCAGTTAGTTTTCACAGCATGACTTGAAAATTAAGGTGCGTGAAGGACAAAACAACAAGGAGAGAGGAAGGGGAAAAAGACACGGGTAAAAAAAGCGACGCTACAGACAGCTTTTCTCTGGGAGAGGCTCACCCAGTGCTCTGATGTTGAATGCAGTTTGAACTGGTGCAGAGCCACGCGTCCAGAAGGGCCTGGCAGATAACGTGGTGGGTGCAAGGCTAGGGGCCACGCGGATGAATGGCTCATGGCCGTGGCCTGTGAGAAACATCGCCCTCCGTTCCCGGCAAACAAGGAGAGATCTCCAAGCTAACTCATACGTGCATCGAACAGCAGGAATTGGGAAAGCAATCAGGGGAGCACCGAGCCGGTACCCGTTAGGTACATCTTCCTGTGCAGTTACCCCTAAGGGCATGTCCAAGATTTGTCCCCACTGTGTCGGTTCCCAGCCCAGATGCACTGTTCCTCTCATTTCCATCTCTCATTCCTTCCCTACACAAACCTCTTAGGATTTTTTTTACCTTCTTCTTTAAACCTTGGAAACTGGGCCAAATCCAAAGAGGAGAAAATGACCTGTTCAGCATGACAGCAGCACTCTGGGTAGGGCAGCAACTGACAGCGAAGCCCCTGAGATCGTGTTTCTCTGATCGAGCCCATCTGTTCCTGTTGGGCTCAGAATTACATCTACCAGCAACTGAGAACAAGGCAGATCGTCGTATAAAATTCCTACGGCACTCACGGTGATCCACCCAGGCACGGCAGCACAGGCAGAGCTGCAGCCCGCCCTTCTGCTCCCTGGGCCTTCACTTGCCACAAGACATAGGGAAGGGGGCAAGTGCCAGCTGCAACGTGAGGCTGCTCTGCAGAGTCAGTGGATTCCACAATTACACGGCTAATTCAGGACAGGGATTCCCAAGCTAGTCCATACGCTTCTGCTCCTCAGTTCTTACATTGCTTTGCTCTTCTAGACAGTAACCGGTCTCTCAGCTGAGTTGTGTTGCAGCAGATGCTGGCTAATCCATCATTTTATTAATAGTATGATTACAGTATAAATATTTCATCCCGTTGGTGTGTCTTGGAGGCTTCATTATGCCTCAGTATCTTTGCATGCGCATCTTTTTTAAATACAGCTCTGTGAAACTTGAGGCAAATGTGTCAGTTCCAGCTCTTTCAATATTTCCTTTAATGCTCTCAGTATTTTCTCAAATGATAATAATGTTAAATTCCAGGCCAATTTATTCAGTGAATAAAATTCACATCCAATAATATAATTTCCTTTCCAATACAAAAAGATGCAGGGAGAATTTAATGCAAATGGGTTCTAAGTCTTCAGAAAAGAGAGCTGTCATTTTCCTGCTTTATGCACTGTATAATGAAGCCATACTGTGAGTATTGGTTAGGTGTCCAGGGCAGTATTTTCACATTTCAGTGTTTCACAGATAAACTTTGCCACAGTAGTTTTTTTTAAAATGTCCTAGTCATACCCTTAATATAGACAGTGTAATTGTATTTTTTTCAGACTACTAACCATGTTCTTAATATAGACACTATCAACAGCATTCAGTGATTTAATCCATGGAGAATCAGCAATATGGACACCAAATTAAACTTTCAACACAAGCAACTGCTACATTTCTTTTGCTACTCCATCCCAGAAGAGGCAGTACAGAACACATGCAAAGTGTGTTTCAGTTTTCCCAATCCCCAGAGTCTGCTAGCAGCTTACACTGCTTCTGTAATTCTTTATTTTTACAGTTCTTATTTCAATGTGGGGCTTTCTCAGTTTAAATAAATGTTTAAATATTAAATTAAGATATCTCATGTAGAGATTTAGTTTTCACATGAATGCTGAGAAGAAAATCCAGCTTGCATCACTGAAAAAATGATGCTTTGATTATGGTTCAGTGATGTTAGTGATGTCCAAAGTGGTTATGAGGCACACATTTAATTCCAAAGTTAGTATCTGTACTAAACTTTCATTTACAGCATGGTCCATTTTTTAAAGAGGCTCTTTACAGCTCACTTGGAAATAGAAGTCCATGGTTCCATATACAGGCTCACTGGATGCCTGCACCAGCAGCAAGAGAATACAAAGCCAGCTGTGAGCAGCACAGCAGCAAACCAGCGCCAAGAGCTGCCGTGGAAGAAAAAGCTGACAGGCAACAGCAGCATCACCTAATGCCCAGTAATGCACTTTATGAACCATTTCCAAGCACGTGGGTATATCATGGATCTGGGTTGCAGGTGGAGAATGGAATGCACAGCGTGGTGAAGGGACTTGGAGAAAGTCACTGAGCCTGTTCTGGCAGAGTCAGTGCCAGTCATTCTTCAGTATCGTCCCAACCACGCGAAGCCATTCTGCTCTCACTGATTTAGCAAGGAGGACAGATAACACCAGGCACGGAAAGCAGCTAAACCACTCACATTAAAACAAATTGGGGTTAAACCAGCTGCCACAGGCTTGCACAGCTGTCAGGGCTATGTGCTGTTTGCAAATGCACTGCTTATGGGTTCTTACTTCCTTTCTGAAGCTTTAGTCAAATTGGCTACATCACACTGATAGAGCTTTGGAGAAGCCTCAACTCCCTCCCCTAGTGATGATGGAGAGTGTCCCAGATACCCGACACAGTGAATACCATGATGGTCTTTTCTCCTCTACAAAAAGGAGAAAGAGGGTGCTAATGGTATGAGAAAAATGCCCATATGATGCGTAGCAGAGCAGGGGGAAACTAAAACAAGTTTTCAGAATTTTGGTGAAATCTTGGTTTGAAGAATTTTTCCCCAAAGCGATCATCACAGCAGAGAACAACGCTTAATGACAGGATCTGCCAGCAGGAAAACCCTGAAGCATCCAGCGCCTGAGCAGGCAGTCACCTGATGGTGAGAAGCAAAACCGTGCCGAGGATTCAGTGCACAACACTGTCCCGACCACAAAGAAGGCTCAAAGGTGTCACTGTTGTCATTACATAGATGTGTGCAGGAATGTGAGAAGAATTTGTTTCACTGAAAGAACCTGATCAGGAGAACACAGAACTCCTTCGGTTTTCTTGGCTACACCATTTTCCTCTGCTTTTTAAAATGTCTAAAAGTGGTTCTCGTAACTGTCTGTACTATACAACAGGACTCTCCTAGGGGGGAGGGGAGCACGCAGCAATCTGCTCACACACAGGGGCACCACTGCGCTGAACCAGCCCTGCCTCGGCAAGCAGCGTGTGACAGCCGAGAGAGGAAACGTTTTGCCTTTTTTACATTTTAGTCCCAACTTAAGATTATCATACAGGAAGCTATTTCAAGAGGCTTTCTTGAAGGAAAAAAAAAAAAAAAAAAAAAATGACACCTTATCTTAGCACAACATACAGGCTTGCCAAAAAATCCAGCTCTATTTTAATCTTTAACTTAATTACATGAAGCTTTCACCTTCCTGGTCTTATACTAGACAATGAACGACCCAGCAATTACACGCAGACCTTGGCTTGCTGCAGGGGGGGAGGACGGGACGGCAGGCTTTGTGCCCGCTGAAGCAGTGGGTCCACTGATTGCCACAGGGATGCTGCCACATTCTCATCCCGAGTATGACTTCGAGCCTGGCCACCACATCTGACCTGCAGCTTTAAATTTTAAAACTGCATGGCGGCATTATTAGGCCAGTTGCCTTCACTTTCTGAATTCTAATTATAATGAAAAAAAAAAAAAGAAAACCACCCTCAAGACAAAGGCATGTTCAAAAGGAAAAATGAGAACTATATTGGCAAAGTGTCTTGCGAACTCTCCCATTGTATGCATCACTTTCCAGCAAGAAATGTCTTATGATCTGAAGGAGCGGCTACCTACTGCGTAAAGACGTGAGCCCATTCTGGTCATCGGCCACGTCCACCTGCTTTTGCCACCCACGGCTGCAGCACCGTTCGTCCTTCAGCCATTCTCGTGTCTGCAGCCCCTGGGGAGGTGGCAGCCAAGGGACCCTACGGGCTCAGGCCACAATACAACAGCTTCTCCTCCCACATGGCCCGGGGTGTTGGGCATGACGGAGCTCCGTCCCCCCAGCCCCCGTGCGCACATCCTGGGGCACCACAGGCAGGGCGTTCACTCGGCTCTCCAGACTTTCCCAGGTCTCCTGCATGCCTGGGAGGGATGCCTCCACCAGGCACAGGCTTGTATTCAAACTTACCTCATTCAGAGGGTTGATGTCAATCAAGGCCATGCCTTTTTTTCACCATGTCACCATTAAGAGTAGCAGAACTAGGGCCTGAAGCAAAGCGTCCAGATCTACCGCAGGTCCCCAGTGATTCAGTTTTATGAGAATCCAAAATACCACTTTCTTTTTTAAGGAAACAAATCTTATGCATAAGCACTCCACTCTAAACCAACAAGTTTAGCCAATACCGTGTCAGAAAACATACATTAAGAGCTCAGGATATATCAACAGAAGAAAACACGATGTTTGCTCTGAGGCAGCGTTCTGACAGACATCCCTCACGTCTGGAGGCAGCCCACTGTGTTAGCACATGTGTTCCTTTCACATAGCCCCGAACAAAACATTTAAGAAATGAAGATGCAATGTGCTGCTTGACAAGCAGACTGCAGAAAGCTGCCTGGCTTGTCTCGTGTAGGGGAGCACTCACGTCTCCTACAGACTTGTCTATTGCGCTTGCTTAGGAGGGAAACCATTTCAAAGTTACTTGGAGGTGAGCTCTGACTTTCTCCCTTTCTCTTTTCAGAAATTAGAGCTGTAAATTGAGCTATGCAGAAGATATTAAAGTATGCCCTCTGCAGCTTAGCAGGTCACAGAAATTCACATCCCGGGCTGACATGCCACACAGTAATTGCACCACCATGGCCCTGGGCAGTTTCCAGCTGCTCAAAGCAAGATTCCAGCTGAGCGGCTGATCCTGTACATCAGCAGGAATGACAAGGCTGTGTCCACAAGGCTGCTACAGATCACTTACAGAGGTAGATTTCAAAAAATAAATATTTATAACTTGACTCAGGAAAAGGTGTTAACTGCCCATGTATATTTAAAGGGCATAAAAATCAGAATTGTTGCGGAGGTTTACAGAGCATAGCTGAAAATAATGGGATGAAGCAGTGCCAAAGGAAAGTGAAGGTCTGACCCCGAATTTCATCTACAGGCAAGACTCTCACTTAGACCCACAGAGTTTCCCTGCTAGAGTACTTTCTGAGTTAATGAAGATTTCCTGAAATATTCACTGAAATCTGCATTCACTGATGAAGAGCTTCAACAAAGCATTCTGCTGACATCGTTTGCTCCTTGAGAGCATTTTCAAAGGGCTGACTCATCTCTTCTTGTCTTGCCCCAACCTGTGCTGAAAGTACTTTGAAATACAGAAGCTTGCAATGGAGACGCTCGCTGTCCTGCAGATGCCTGAACAAAAACCCAGGGAAGTAAGAGACCTTGTTCCATGCAACACATATCAACACACATCCCTACAGCGTGGGGGAAATCTGAATGTGGAGTTGATCTTTTTCAATACAGATTAGTGGGTAACAGGGGTCTGACAACAGTGGTACCTGGTCTCTATGAACATCAAATAAGAAGTGTGAAAGCATGGTAAGGAAACATATTTTACAGCTATATTACAGAGGAACTGTAGTTGGGTAGACCCCTGCCAGAAGACAGCAGAAAAGCCAAGGGATGTTGACCCCCAGGACCACCAAGGTGCCCAGATTTTCAGGCTCGCTACATCTCACAAGGGGAAACTGTCATGTTACCCGATTTCCTAGAATTTGTCCTTAACAAAGAAATGGTCACTAAAAAACAAACAGCACTTACTCAATTCAAAATAGACAACAGAATCAGAAATCATTATAAGGACAAAGCTGACAGGAAAGAAAAAACAACCAAATCTAATTTTCTTATCTCCAGAATCAAATTCAACAGGCTTCAGAGATCTGGCAAACTTCCAGCTGTCGTGTAACCCAACAATGATAACTCAACACAGGAGAAGGAACCACTAGGATTCTCAAGCTTCACTTTCATGCCACACAGGTTTTCTTGCTGATACATTTACCTTCAAACTCCCTCAAGTCCCTCATGGACTGATTAATTTTTAACTAATTCAAAAGAAAATTCCACCTTCTCCTAAAGCATTAGCTGGTCTCAAATCTTTAGAGATGCTAATAACTTTCTGGCAGGCCAAGTGCCATTCCCTGGTCTTGACTAAATTATTGATGGGCTATAAACTTAGAGGGAAAATATGCTTTTGAATTTGGTGAAGCAAAGCTTAGTATTTGCACACACTGTGCTTGTATTTAAGAGATATTTATCAACAAATAAACTTTCCTGAGTTAGATAAATGCATGAGGTTCACTGACACTTCTCAACTCAGATAAAATACAACAAAAAACAATAGCTTTGGGCACCCATCTCTGAAAGACACAGAGACAGACAGGCAGAAGATTGAAAAAAGATATTCAGAATTCGGAAATAATTTTGTTACAATGATTGCATCATAGTGGCAATTTATTCACCAGCTAAATTGTTTATGGCTCTAACAGACAAGGAGAGATTCAATAGCCAGCTGCATATATCAACAAACTATGAAGATCCGCACACTGCAGTGACACAGGAGATGGTTACAGCAAGAAGCAAGTTACTGATGAGATACCTGAGTGCACAAAAAGCAATACACTCTGGCCATGGAACAGGACAGGTGCATCCTCTTGTACGGCCCTTCTTAAGAAAAAAAAAAAAAAAAAAAGATTGAATTTTGGGGTTAAAGTCAGCTGGGAGCAAGTTGAAAGCAGGAAAAGGAAGTTGATGTTTTACATGTGTAAGTCCACCTGGAACTGAAGAAATGACTTGTTGCCTGAGGCTTCACAGACAGGCTGCTTACGGCCGCAGAACACAACCCTCTGCTTGGTGTAGGGTATTTGCCTTTTCCATGTCAAACCTTTTCCCAATAACAAAATATCACATTTATTGAGAGTAAAGCATCGGTGATGCAGACACTTATAACAGCTTTGAGTGGCATGAGTGAACATGAGCTATGCTCAGTGTTTTCCATTTTTACAGGAAATAACATTATGACTGAACTAGAAAGCAGACGGGCAGTAATCTGATAGTTTTCAAACATCACAGATACATATCTGTCGGTTGTACGGATGTTGCCATTGCTTTGGCATACAGGAGACAGAAGCACAGAAAACATTTTCTTAAATATGCTATTTCCCACCTTCTTTGGTAGTGATAATTTCAGACAACAAAGATTAAAAGAAGAGATACTGAAAGAGATCTAAAATACAGGAACCCACTTGAAGACAAAGCTGACCTAGCAAGATTAGTGAATCTAATAAAATCACAGACTATCTGATTTTATGTTACTGAGGGGAATTTATGTTCTCCATCAGAAAGGAAGGCCCTATCACAAGACATGTAGCAGGGTTTACATTCTTATTATGTCTTAATATCATGAGAGAAAGTTGCACCAGGAACACAAGGTGCCAGTTTCATTCCCGTCAGAAGACTAGAAGTGATGCTGTGAACTAAATATATGTCAACCCAATATAGAAAGCCTATTTGTTCCCAGAAACTTTGGTGTAACCCCAGTGCCCTTGTGAAAAGTTCTGTAAAATCTAAACTACGGCTGAGAATGGCACTTTTCCTTTTTTTTTTTTTTTTGCATTTTTTTGCAATTGAAAATTGCAATTTTCCATTGTCACAAACACCTGAGAAAGTGCTTCAAAACAAAGCAGTTTTGTCTCAGGGTCTGGCAAGAACTGAGCTGTGCCTATGCTCATGATGTGGCATTTAATATACATCTGTGCACTAGTAAGACACTATTTTTAAAGCCTGTGTACTCCTCAATATATAAATTACTACTAAGCATTCAACTTCCACCTCAAGGAAGAAAATGATTGAAGAACACATGGTGAAGTGGGGTTCCGAACTTAAGATTTCCATTAAATAATTTGTGTAAAAACTGAAGACATGCTCTGTCTTTCAGACTCTTCTTACTGCCAGAACCACTACGTGGGCCTTCAGAAATGGGTGGGCTATCCAGGCACCCTGATGACGTACCACTTTCCATCACTGATACAAGCATCAGCAGTACAGAGAAACAAGAAACTCAGGGAGAATTACTTTGTCAAGATTTTTCTCAGTCACAAGGGAGACATTGTTATGGGAAAAGGAACACTGAGAAATAATGTAGAACAGTGCAAGAAAAAAACAAGTCTTGAGAAAACAACCCCCAAAAAGCCCCATTTTTCTCCTCCACAATCTGTTTCACAATAAATTTAAGCCATTTAAGTCCAAAGCAGTAAGCACCTCTACTTCAGTTGGTAAGTCACTTGTTTCAGAGGAGGTAAGCTGCTTTCTCAGCTACCGAGTTGCAGCAGAAAAAAGCCCCACAAGAGCAGCCCGAGGTTTCTTCTGGGTTTTTACTAAAGTTGGTTACTTTACTTTTCAACTTCAGGTTACAGGCTAAAACATTTCCACTGCTGCATTACTGCTCACACGATGCCCCTGAGAGTAGCATCAGTATGATTTTTCACCCAGAACGGCCTCAGGGAGTTGACTGGCATTTCAAGGACCAGAATGGCTGAGCCTGCTTAGAGGAGATTTAAAGCGCTCTGCTCTTCAGCATCTTGTATCACATCAGTGCTTTCAAGACCATGCCTATAAATACATAAATCTACAGTAGGAAAAGCATGAAATAATGACTGTGGCTAAAGCTGAGCAAACAGTTCTATAAATTAAACACAAAGGTCTTATTTATTTTAATTCAAAAATCATAGAAATCTTTATACATGAACACGAGCGTGATCAGTTCCCTAGCCCGTGGATACTTGGAGAACTATAGCAAAAGAAAAAGTGCAATAGAACTATGGTTAAACTACCATGGCAGCTTTATCTGGGCTAGTGCGTGCCATTTGGGTTCCACAACTACAAGGTTTAAAGAAAAATAAGTATACTTTTAGTTTTACAACCTTTATTTTTATCCCACTCCTAATGATACTAGCAAGAACACATTTAAGGTTACACCACACTCAATGAAATCTCTTGCATTGTGTAGTGCCTAATTAAGTAGGCAAGACTGAAACTGGTGGTACGTCCGGCACCATGCAAGGCTCCTCTGCTAACCCCAGGACCCCAAACAAATACCCTTAAGAATTTGTTTAAAAATGTATATTTAAATATGTTACAGCTCTACTCCATTCCGCCAAGAACATCGCAAAGACCCTGAACAAGCAGAATTCTCTTTATAAATAAACATAGCCCTGCCTTTATAAATACTGATTTGATATTAAACGTAAGAAATAAACTTAGTTGTTTTTCATACTAAAGTTGCAAATATCTCAAAAGTAGGAGTGCTCTCCACTCTTTCTCTCTGCCTGTTGCTTTTCCACTGATGGTATCCCATTAACCTGCCTGACCAAAAGTCATCACAAGCCTGTCCTTCCTTCAATTTCCAAGAGCAATAGCTTCTGACTTGCTCCTCTTCTCTACAAAACAATAACAAGGAGGATTTCAACATCAACATACAGGTATAAATCCCAAACTGAAGGCTGTCACAACAGATGTCAGATTGCAATCCCACAGTCAATCCTCAGAGCACAGCCCTCCAGGTGAGCTGGAGTAGATGCTTCCCAAAGCAATTCTCTTTCATCTGAAGGACTCCCACATATTCAAACTTCCCAATGCTCCTTGTTTCACAGCCTCCCAAGGTCTAAATTGACAGTGCAGCCTTCTATAGACACCACACACGCTAGTTATTACTGAAGAGAACTGCCAATCCCAGCCCTCGGGGTTTAAGGATTCATTTTGGTTTAAGGCAGAATAGTTTTCTTTGTACATTACCAGCAGCCTGAGGGCAACAAAGGAATACTTCTTGTTATGTGAGGCTTACAGAAGAGGTATCTTGGTACAAAGGAAGTTCTAAAGCTGATGAAATCTACCATCATGCTGAGTTCTGAGATACACTAGGGTAAAAAATGGCTATATATGGACAGCATTTTCAAAACCATTCGTATTTAACTTATCTCCTAAACCCCTCAGCATCATTTCTGCAGCCCGTGTAAAGACCATCTGACCTGATTATTAATTATGACTTCAGCGGATCTGCAGAAGATTATTTTTTTTAACATTTCTTTAAATTGGAGTTTCTTTCCAAAATGCTGCTCATAACTTAGACTACATCAGTTGTTTATTTTTAAGGCTTTGTTTTTGATTTGTCAGTATTCATATTCACATCTAATAACTTTTTATCTGCTTATGTTTAAAAACCCTTGAAAAAGGCATTTCTACATTTCAAACAGAAATGCTGAAACACAAACCTCCTTTTCATTGCAATGAGACATGATGGATGGTGTTTTCACATCCAGTCCCTCTCTCCTTAATAGCTCCAGAGTTCCTTATAATATGAGAAATAATACACAGCCTTGTTACACTACAGCATATTTATTCCATTGATAACGTGCCTGGTTCAAAGTGATGCTTATTGCTTATGGAGGCAATAAATAAATTGTTCAAGAGATATGGAGACTGCTTCTCGTGCAGAACTCTCCAAGCCAAGGTGGATGAGGCAATCTAAAGAGTGTGGAGAGGGGAATACAGCTGGGTACCTATGGCATGAGCTCAGGACGTTGTGCATGAAAAGACACAGAAGTATCACGTCATGGCAGAGTCAATGGTACACACGTGCACTAGAGACCGATCAACTGCTGCAGAGCAAAAGACTCTGTCCACCCAGGTTCTGGAAACCAAACTGATTTCAAAAGCCAAAAATGGAAAGCTGGAATCAAAAGTCTTTGAAAGGATCAAACGGAAAGTGTAACCCTCCTGTGGTGAATCAGTTGTTCTATGCCAAGTGCAGGATGCAAGCTAAGGTATAAAATGGGTAGCCAGGAGGCATCCAAAAGTGGGTGTGAAGGCATATTGAGGATGTTATCTCTAGTGTGTCCAAAGAGAGAGGTGAGTATGACCAAAACCACTGCAATCTTTCAGAAGAAAAAAAATACAGCAGCTATTACAAAGCTGTAGGTCATTCAGAGACAGAAATATAGCATATGTGATTCTGGTAACACATTTTGCTACCATCTCAAATCCCAGCTTCACTTCAGAAGTGAGGCTCATTAGCATGGGAAAACACTCCTTGTTATTTCATCCTCAAAAGTGGTGATGTAGCTGTAAGGAACATATGGCCCCTTTTCTTAGTTGATAACAAAACATCCTAACATCAGTCAACAGAAGTAGAAAGGAAAAAAGCCAAGCAAGAGAAGGTTCTTAGCATTCATAGAAGATTTTGCTGGTTGATCTGAACAGTAATTGAAATGAAATAACCAAATATATAAAAGCTAGAGTGGTACAGAACTACCCAATGAATTTGAGGAAAGTGAATAGCTTTTACAGTGTCCAGCTGCAATATAAAAAAATCTGTGTTTGGAAAGTGAATAATTTTAAGTTTCACAAATGACTGCAAGGGAACGTGCTTTGTGTACCATTTTCTGTATATTGATCATCAATATCTGTCCTGCAATTAGCATCACAACAGCACTGATCTGAACAGATACCACAACATGGGCATACAGAAAGATTGCAAAAAGCTTTTTGTTACTGATACATGAATAAGAATCAGAGATTAGGACAAAGAATCCTTCATAGTATGGACTTCTAAAGAAGCCATAGTTTGATTTATGCAGACAACACTTCAAAAGAAAGCCAACACAAGCCTCTGACAAGAAGTGAATTTAATTGCACGTGGAGATAATGGGAGAAGAAAAGAGAGGAAGAAAAATTCAAAGGAAAAAAATTTCAACTCTGACACAATAAACATGATGCCATCTCAATGGAGTCTGCTCATTCCAATGCAAGGAAGCTGCAAGGTTAAGAGGTTTCTTACCGCTAGCAGGAGTTGTCACAGAGCAAGGCTTAGGTAGGAAGCAAAGCATGCCAGTCCAGTAACAGTATCTTACTGACTTATAGCAAGACCCTATTGCCAGGTGATTAATAAAAGATGACCTGTTCTGAACGATCCACAAAGTAAGCTTTTCAGCATGTGACCTGTTAACTTGGCCCTATTCAAGAGGAGGCACTGAAATTTTTGTGTCTCGTTATCTATCATAACTAGAGAACCCATTTAAATGATCAATGAAAAAATATTAAAAGCTGTATTACCCTCTAGAATATAAGTAATATGAATATTTCATATTTTCTCAACCCATTCTTGGATTAAGGATGAACAGGAGAAACAGTAGCCTGCATAATAATTCCAAGTAACAAATACTTGTTCTGTGGCATTCGCATCTGACAAACAGAAAGACCACATTGTGTCTGCATAGCTGTATCAACCTTCAATTATGTTATCCATTCCATTTTCATTTCAATGTGAAGTATTAGAGATCAAAAATAAAGACAACACTCTGACCTTGTTAACAGGCTGGGACAGTTGAAGAAGGCTTACTTTGTTCACTCACATTCCCAAACTGCACAGTTCAAACAGACCGATCCAGACTTACCTGCAAGAAAACAAAATGCAAATTTTAGGTTACAGCTTCAAACTTAAAAATCTGTCACCGAGTTAAAAATAAATAATGGATCTCTGAAAAATTTCACAGTACTAGAGTTAAAATAACTGTTTGCAGTATAATGAATTATTTATTTGACTATACATTTTTCCTAGCCCTTAAATAATTAAGATAGCCTTTTTCCATCCTGATAATTTAATTACAAAATGTTGCATTGCCAAAGGGCAAAACATAATATCTGTTGACTTTCTTCTTATTACAAAGTTCTGTTTTGTCTGTTCACACAGTCTCGTCTCCCACCCCCAGCTTTTCCTTCCCCTGCTGTTCCACAGTGCACTAGAGTACACTGCTTGAAACAGCAGGATTAAGCGCAAGGACGAGCAGATTAAGAAAGATGGGGTGTGTACACTTGTAACTGAGCTTTTAAATAGAAGTAAGGTAATAACCCACCAGCTCCGTGGTGAACGTCTGTTCCTTCAATGGTAGCAAGTGCCTGGACCCCAGCACATAGAGTGGAGTAAGCTAAGCTTTTCTAGCCAGGTCCCTTACCTCAGCCTCCCAGCTGTTTTCTTTACAGGACACCTGGATGAAAACTGTTTGAGAGAAATCTTTTTTCCTCTTTGCCACAGTAAATTCATGAAAGGGGGTTTAATAAGCATCACGAGAAGGGCTTCTCCCACGATGGGTGGCAGATTGCCACTTCCACCTCAAAGTGCTCCATGAGGTATATCCCACCCTGGGTTTCACAGATTTCTGACACCACTGGCTGCCTGTCGCGGCACTCTCAAAACCATCAAGCTGCAACAAGGTCTTTTACCATCTCATGCCAGAACACTCTTCATGCAGTCCCTCTGCTGCCTTCTCCTCATCACTCAGGGCATGCTCCCCCTTCACCGGCTCTCAACCCCTTAACAGAACCTGCCACAGCTGCACCTTATCTACATTGACCAACCCTCTGTCCCTGAAGCCAACCCACAGCTGTATGTTATCAATGCTAATTAACCCAGCTTCATTCTTCTACAGCTGCCCACTGCATGGACATGACCTAAACACCAAAGCACAGCATGCTCCTTTCTACATCCCAAGGATGGTAAGGACACTAAATGGCTCTTCTTTGTGTAAGGTGTCCCCACCCAGCAGCATCGGGGCTGCATCTGCCGTTGCCCGTCTCTGAAGAGGCTGTAGTCTCTGCAGCTTTTCACTGTAAAACTTGGCTAAGGAGATGTTTTGCTCTGTGCAATGTGAGTGTGTTTTGACAGCTCTGTAGGAGACATCAGCCTGTTTTTCAGAGATGGAGACCTTCCTACTATGTTTCTGCCAGTACGCAGGATCTGACTACCCAGGGTGCGTTTGTCTCCCCAGGGCAGAGGCATGCCTGCTCTCCTTTCTCCTCCTCTTTCTCCTTTCCAGGAGCCAAGCCTTTCGGGGAGACAAGGGAGAGTCCTCAGTTTTTCAGCTCAGAACTGGTGGGGGACACAGGCACCTGACACGGGTGTCTGTCACGGTGGGGTAGTGGGATGTGCCAGAAGCCACCACCCAGGGGACAGCAATCCTGTCACTGAAATGAGAAGGAAGATGTAGTCCAAGAAGTGCTCCTCAGCTGAAAACTCAACTTTTACATAAAAAGATCCTGAAACAAAATTACTTTCAGACTCAGCACTCTGCCCCTGAGATTTTATTACAGCTCCATGCACCTGGTACTTAGTGTGTCAGAAAGCAACAGTAGTGTTGCTGTCAAGTACGTATTATGTGGTGCACCCCGAGGATGTTCTCACTCCTTGTTCCTCTGTTTTGGCTGATTGTGGAAAATAATTATTGCCATCATCTACCATAAGGAAGGTGGTAAAAAGGAAGATCTACTTCTGCTGTGGCTGCTTCCCTCAGAAATGGAAACATGGCTTTCTGGGCACCCTACTAGCAGGAGTGCAGAAAAGAGGCATGGTGAACCCCAGGGACCTGCAGAGCAGCATCCTCCACTGCCCAATGCTACGCTGCACTCCTCCATCATGTAGCTTTACTGCAAATAGCAAACTCCCACTTAGCTGTGAGACGAGGAGCACGAAAACCTCAAGCAACCTTGGAGTTTCTGTGTTGCACTATAGCTAAACTGACAGGCAATTTACTAATAAAGATAAATCTGCAGAAGCCCATGATACCTCATGTTACTTTGCCCATCCCTCGTTGCAAATATTTTCACTTTATTCTTTTGCACACTTCCAGGGTATTTTTCCTTCATTAAATTCTGCAGAAATTGGTAAGACTCAGCATGTCCCTGACAGCATGCCAACAAGAACATGGACTGGCTGCTGACGCTATATAGGAGACAGTCTGTTGGTACTTTTGCTTATAATATGAAAAATAAATATTATCTGCCATTATCTGACAAGGAGAATGCAAACATTATAACCTCAAGAACAATTTAATGGCCTAAGAAGCTTGTTCCAAGTTCCTGCTGCACACCTTCTCACCATTGCTTTCACAGCATGTGTGTGGGGCAGTGTCCTGGTTGGCAATTGCTATGCAAATCACTTTTCTGTTACACTTCTGTGTTACATTAACACAGGAAGCAACATCTGTGCAAGAATCCACAAAGCAATGGGTTTCTTTGAAAGTGGGGCAAACCCATAAACGTATGCAAATCACTCCAGCAATGGAGCTCAAGGAGGATGTTGTGGTTGAAAGGGCTCTTTGAGAAACAGGGAAAAGCAAACAGAAAAGGATGGTTTTATAGCTCTCTGCTAGAGACTCAAGAAATAAAAGAAGAAAAAAAAAAAGAAAGAGTAAATAATACCAGGCTAAGCCTTCTGTCCCCATTTGGTGATAACTCATTGTTTCCCCCATTATAAGAGCTGAAGTCTTTATCTAAACACAGGACATATAAACATATATACACATAATAGACTGAAAAATAACTAACTTCATTCACTGCTCTACAGAACCTGGTTCTAGGATGCTCTGCCAACGCTGCTTAGACAAATACTGAGTAATAACTACGGCATAGTAGGAGAATAGGAGATAGGATATTTTTTTGACCAGATGGATATTCAATTCTGAATATTATGGAAAAGGACATCTGCAGCAGCCAATATGAAAAACTAAATATATCTAGTGATAATTCAGAAAGCACTGGAAATGCTTCCCCGATGCGGTACAGAAATTTCTTGCTCTTTAGGATATAGCCTTAGTCAAAGTGATGCAGAAGGACTTTGGATTAAAACACATGAATTTCTACATTATCAACTGATAAAAATATATTTCTGAGCTATCAGAAGCACCTGAAATAATCAGTCTCTCAGAGCTGCCTGCTCCGTGCCCTTGATGTCTCAGCACCTGCAGTAGCACAATAGCAGCTGGAGAGGAAATTACTCCTGTTATTTCAGGTGTGAGGAAGCACTGTCTGTTGGCTGACAGTGACATGGCAGAGACTTGTCACATGCTGCTGATGGGGCTTTGGCAAGTCTGACTTGCTCAAACCACCACCACCTCCGTGCTCCATCACGATGAAGACAGCACTGCCCGGTCTCGGGAGGTGCTCTGAGCTAGTCAGCTCAGTGATGTACGAAGAGTAAATGCCAAGAAATTTATCTTATTCTTTTGCTCTCTCCAACCATCGAGTTTAATTTATCTACTTTTAAAATATTGCCACTATGCTGCCGATTGAGGCACCACCTTCGAGGGGTCACGGAAAATGCCATCGGAGCACGGTGTCCCCCGCAGGTTACCTGCTGGCGAAACTGTGCCACGTTCTGCATTAGCAAGAGGCTGAAGAAAGACATCACCTGCCAGGTGATGTCCGAGAAGACTTGTATCAAGCAGTTAACGAGTGGGTAAAAAGCTGTTGGCAAACATTGACTGTCCACCGAGCACGCCGGCCGCCAGGGCTGTACTCCAACACTGCCAGAGGACCCAGCCCCAGCGAGTGACTGGGAAGGAAAATCTGATATAAATCTAAACAGGTTCTTATCTCCACCTTGTGGCATTGATGTAATGGTGAAGAAACAAAAGCAAAGAGCCAGCAGTCAGCCTTATTTGGGGAATACCGTTTTCTCCAGATCGCATTTCAATCCTACCACAATAGGAATACACTATTGGGTGTTTGTCAGACAGGGACAGTTAAGGGCAGATACAGATAAAACATCCTCAGATTCCTGGCTCCGAATGTAACGTTAAGGACTTCGCAGTGTTTTAAACAGCAAAGCGCCGTTGCAGCTTCCAGGGTTTAACTCGCACCTTTCCCACGCGGCGTTCCCAGCCGCTCCCCCGCCCCTGCAGCGCTGCTGGGCTGGCGGGGGTGCGGGCTCCTGCTGCCCTCTGCTGGCCGCGCCGCGCACCTGCAGCGCCCCGCCCGCCCCGACAGGCAGCCGGGAATGTTGCAGGAGACAGAATATACAAATTTAGGTTTATCTCCTCGAGGAATTCTCCTCCTTTCCTGGTGAATAAATGACTTCGATTTGCGCTTTACTGAATTTGCACATTGACATTCAAAATTTCAAAGGGCAATCCTACCATAATCTTATGTCACCGTACAAATAACCTTTGATGTTTGTGTGTGCAATCCTGGAAAAACCTTGTTTTCTTCCCTACAGAAATTTGCATTTGTGGCCTAATCACAGGCAACAGCAAATATGGCTCTGTGGACGCCAGCAGACAGAGAAAAACATGAGATGGGTCTGTAGTGCCCGCACAGCCCCGCACCTCCCTGTGCAGGGCCGGGGGCCGGGGGCTCTGCCAGCCCGGCACAGGGGCAGGGGCTGCCAGCACCCCGCGGGGCTGTGCTGGGAGGGTGCTCAGCCCTGGTGCAGGGCCAGGCAGCAGCGGGCTCAGCACAGCCAGCAACAGGTAGAAGTCTGAGAGAGGAACGTGGAAGCCAGAGCCAAGGAAGCAGCAGGTAGGAGCAGCCAGGGCCCCTCTCTTTTTGTTGTTATTTTGGTTTATTTTATTTATTTCCCCAATCCTCAGCCAATGCAACCCCAGATAATGGCAGCAAACAGCCCAAAGGCAGAGAGCTCAGCCCCAGTGTAGCTCTGGGTGCCACCAAGCTGGAGCAGCCAAGGCTGGCTGGCCAGCAGCCCAGGGAGATGCCAGCTCCAGCCAAGAACATCCTTTAAGGTTTATTTCATGCCACAACGTTGCCAGGCTCAAAGTCAAAGCATCTGTAACTTTCATTCAAATGAAGTCAATGCCTTCTAAAACATACAAATACTGGCATAAGCATTCCATCTTATTTGAATTATTGAATTTCTGCCCTTAAAAGTAATTACTGGCAATGGGGTTCTGAGAGGTGGTAAGAACATCACAGTGCCTGTCCCAGCCCCAGGGCACCTCCTGGACCATTCCTGTCCCTGGCGGTAGCAGGATTTAGGTCAGAGCCTCTTCCAGTGAGCACAGAAGGGTAATGGTACTGGAGCATGCATGAAATGAATTGTAAGAAGAGTTGATTTGATGTGGGTGTGTACTAGATCAGGTTGCAAGGAGATGCCTTGACAGTGAGGATGTAGGAAGAAGATAAAGTCCAGACTGAAAAGGGAGAAATACACCAAGTGGCCATTTATGCTGGCAGCTGGCAGCACCCACAAAGTCCCTTTTATGGCTTTTGCCCCTTGTCCTCTTTTGTCTAGAACAGCACTGGAATTACATCCACGTGAGGACTATTAAAAATATTTGTTGGTCCCTTATTAAGGAGATTCCTAAAGAGCATTTTTCTTTCCTTTTGGGAAAGCAGAAGATTATGCGAGGTAAAGTCAAGACAAGATGCTTAAAAACAAGTTACCTGCAGACCAGTTCTTGGGGTACCAAGACCTTTTAACCTGAATTCAAAGGATGGTGGTGCATAGCCTTCTGGCTAAACCTAGCTACGGCAGGTGTCTTGATCTTACCTTCTTACGCAGCATAAAGCATATACTTAGAGTCCGTAGGGACTCTCTGATGAATGTCAAAAATTATAGTCTGTGCATTGCCTAATATTATCTGCATCCTTACGCTCAAGCCTTCTTTCTGTTTTTATATGTAGTTTAGGAAAGTAACTCAGAACCAAAGCACTTAGTGACATGCTTCTCTCCTGCGCAGCGGACACCTGTCTTTAAGTGACCAGTGTCCATGTAGTGAGCTCACTCTGACAGAGGCACGTGGATATACATGCTCTGCCTTTCACAGTTTTTAGGAGGAAAGCAAAAAAAGCAAAAAAAGCAAAAACTCCTCGTTATTAGAAAGTCTGCTTTACAGACTGCTAAGACATCTTGCAAAGAAAACATTTGAAGAGGAGCTCAGTTTTTTCACTGCATAATCTACTTTGTAGGTGCTTTCTTAACAGCTTCTCTCTGTTTATGACTAAACTGACAATCCCATGAAAGGAATCATGACCTTAAAGCAGCTTTGCATTCTCGGGGCTGTTCTACGACAAAAACTATAGCAATGTAGACTCTGTTCAGAGTAAATTACCAAACATTTGTAGTGGTGTAGGCATGAACAAGAGCACAGAAACAATAAACAGTTAATCTGCAGCAAACACACTGAATGCTTATCCAGTGCTTTGCCTTTCCACTTTCAAATTCTTTGCACCTCCCAACAAAACTTGTTACCCTGTGACCACTCCCTTTCACTCTAATACCTCCTGAGGTTATCAAACTGTTATCTTAGGTATAGATACACATGGTATCTATACACCCGGTACATGTATATGCACCCGGTACATGTATATGCAAACTGTGGTTGGCCACTGCCACAAGGATCAAAGGGCCTGTGCCAGCTGCTCTGGCATGTGTAAAATGGAGCAGATCCCAGCTGAGAGTGCAGCTCAGGGAGCCTTGTGCCACACTAGAGACTCAGGAATCTACAGCTGATCTCTCACAGGTCCCCCCTGAAATCCTCTCTGATGCCAGTTACTGCATAGTCAAGTCAATGATCCAGAGACCCCCAGATATCCTCCGCCCATCTGTTGTAGGCTCAGAATAAGGCAGCAAGGATCACTGCCAGCAAATTCCAGCCTTTATGCAAGCACAGTAAATCAACTCCTTCCTTGTCTGACTCTTTTGGATTTACCTACTAAAAACTTAAAGGCAATGAGGGAAATTTTGTCATTTGTGCCTGGCCCCTAACACAGCCAATGAACATCTTCAGCTTTGAGGGCACTCTGGGGAGCAGGAACGGAGAAAAACCATCCTGGAGTCCAGGAACTACCCCAGTTTAAAGGGCACAGTGTCAGGAATACACAGTTCATCTTCGAATTACTGATAGCCCACTGCACCAAAGACAAACTGTCATAGTGTAAATACTACAGGATGGGTTATATTCCACATGGTTAACCCCATTTAGAGAAGCATTCAAGCATATGGGTATTCCCATCTCAATTCAGAGTGTTCAAGGATACACTTTGCTTTCTAGCTGATGAGATCTAAGCACATGCCTAATTACCGATTTGAAAAAGGTCTGGAGATGCTGCAGTGATGGATAACACAAAAAACCTTAACTGAAAGCAAGATCTTCTGAAAAGTGAGTGGCTAAATTGAATGAGCTATACCCCTTGTAACTGCTGGGTCAGAACATTTTGCAGGCTACCCATCCGTAAATTAAAACATTTCAAGCAAAGCCATACAGCTTCTAGCTTTACGGTACTACAGGCTGTCCTTAATACTGCTTTTATTGAACTAACCCAACACACAAACCAAGTACTTTCATTATTAGCCAATAATTTACAACCAGTAGAGACATAAGTGATTGGAGACTGCGGTCCCTAGAAACATTATCTTTTCACCCTTTCGTTACTGGTGGGAAACTCCTCTTTGGACTGAGCCAGTAGAAAGGGGCAAAGGAGGAGGGGCTGCACCAAAGGAGATCCCCAACAAGCCCAGCGAAATCCATATAATTGCACTGTGCTGGTGACACCATTTTTGCATCAGCATCAAACCTCACAGGATGAAACAACCCATGAAAGCGTGACGGTGCAGCTGGGGAGCCGGGCAGGTGGAGTCGCGCAGGTCTTCGGCTGTACCAAAGAACAGACAGGGCAAGGCCAAAGGTGTAACACCAGCTTTTCTTTCACTCTAGTCCTTCTGTCACAACGTATATGGCAACAATTGCTTTTGCAGAAGACCCACACAACATGACTTTCTGTTACAAATGTGAGGAAAAGTTCCAAGGTAAATTTTGTCTAATCATTCTCAGACATGATTTCTGCCAATATGCAACTGAGGAGACTCCAAGTCAGAAACAAGAAATAAAACCTAGCTACCTGATTATTTTCATGTTGTATTTTTTAAAAAATATTCTTGATAAGGAACATTAAAAAAGAAAAAAACCCTAAAACCAACAAAATAACCCCACCCACCCCCAACTTTTTCACTTACCCAGATACCAAGTGCAGCCCAATCTTCAGTAATGTTTGTGCTTCTGAGAGACTGGGAAAATCCTCTTTTGAGTACATTGCTCCCTTGGTTTTGTATGACGGTTAAAAAAGGCTTAATAAGCAGCCTGAGATTTCTTACCACCATTTTTTCATTTCCTGTGTTGTCACAGGCAGTTGGCACAGCAGCTGATAATCTTAACAGATTGAGAGAAACATTTTTATAAAGAGACTTCAGGAACTAACCTATCTCTAGTGAATTCATTTCCACTTTGAGATTTCTACAGTCTCAAAGGCCATCCCCATTCACACTCTTGGGCAGCTCAGAAGTTGTAAAGTGTTCTGTCATAATGGCATCAAAGTGAGAAAAAGCATTAAATCTCCTCTTGAGTACATAGATGTTTAAAGTTCAGGAGTTTGTAGTAAATGTGAAGTTTCTGGGTTTTTCATTACACAGCCCTCCCACTTTTTTTTCTTTCTGTTTTTAAATGATTTTTAAGGGGGTTTTAGAATTTAAGTGGTTTGTAAAGCCTCATTTCAGTAAAATTACTTTACAACAAACTATAGATACAATTCAAGGGACCAAAGACTGATGCCATCCCAGTGTTCCTCACTTACAGCCAGTGTAAGGCACCTGCTGTTGTTCTTGCCTGTGGATCCTGCCGTGTCCTCACCCACACGGCTGTGCTGGTGACACATGGACACTGCCCAGAAAATCCCTGCTTTGCCTCACGTGGAGGATAATATGCCAGTGGGTTGTAACTTAGCACAGACTTCTTGACATGAAAGGCAACTGCAGTCCTGTGGATAGCTAGGTGCAATTAGTAAAAACACCTGGATGCAAAGAAATGTGGAAAACAACTTTCTGCTTCACAAACTGAAGCGCTAGCTCCCAAGGATTAACCCCAAGCATCTGCTGCAGGAAGGAAATGAGGAAAAAGCTGGTGCCAGGCAGATATGGACAGCAGGGGCAGCTGGCTAACCACACTGGAGAAACAGCTGGTCCTAAGCACTTTGTTTACAAATTAGAAGCCAAAAGATTCTCTTCCTCTCTGCTATATTGGGAAATCCAACTCATGAGAATGAAGCATGGTTTTCAAAATGACAAAGCACACAATAAAAGGGGAGTAATCTGGACATACTACTGGTGTATTACAGCACTCTGCCTACAAAGCTGGCTCTGGAGTCAAAGAACCCACCTTACTCCCCTTAACTTGAAAACATGAAATTCAAGCTATTCTCTGCCCTGCAGGGGTGGGGGCCAGCATTCTTTTCTGTTTTCAAAAACACCTTTAAAATTACCAACAATTCAAAAGTCACAGGGGGAAAAAAAAAAAGAAAGGTGAAATAAAAATGCATTTATGTTTACTATGTTGTGGTCAATTCAATAGCTTATTCCAACTTAAAAGTAAAAACAAATATAAGATGTTTCAGAGTTCTGGCTTCCATTTTGAAATGATTTTGCAGGACATATTTGGCTGCATTTAACTTTTTATTTTAGTTGTTTTCTTCAGAAGTAGGGACTCCCCTACCCTAGTCCTTCAGTGAAATTTTCGTTAAAACAAAATCTTACTTACTGATGACTTGCTTTTGCTAGTACAGTCTGAATCTACCACTAGATATCTTTTGTCATAACAGCTCCGCAAAGGCAATATTTTAACAGCCTTTTAATTTTATTTTTTGTGCAGCCATCTATGCCTGCAGGCTGATGGACCACTAACAGCATTTTGTTATGTCTTGCTGTACTTCAGGAAAAAGCCACCCACCAGGTGTTCCAGAGATCAAGCTCCAATCTTACATCCTACAGCCCTGATCCTTCTGGCATCTGCACTCTCTGTTACTGTGAGTTTATTCTTCATAAGGCAGGTATTCCATCTTTTGCTGCTGCTTTTTGGGTGTTTTCTGAATGATCCTCAGTAAGGTTCACTGAACACACAGGTCACAAGTTACTGTCATCACGAAAGCCTGCTGAATTCACATGAAGTTGAAAATCATCCACCAAGCCAGAGTACGGATGGTTTTTGTCATAAAACAAAATCCCAGTGCAGTGAAATGAGACCCCTTTTGCTACTGCCCAACCTTCAAGTGTAATTCCTGTGAACAAGAGCCCATTTTAACCCCTTTTTTTCCTGAGGGCCCCTGAGAACAGTCTAGTGTCCAGAGGAATTTGATGTCCACCTGCTGCATGACCAAAGAGGGCTGTCCACCCCGCGTGCACAGCCCACTAGCTCTCTCCTTGTCCATCTCTGAAAGATCTTCAATAAAGAGGAAAAATGGGACAAACCTACCAGTAGATACAACTTATGGCTCCTAACAGAGTGATGGGACACTGCTGCTCTAGTTCTTCAGGTCACATCAGACGATGTTAAACTCCAACAAAGCTGTCTGTCAAAACTAGGGCAACAGTTCTTATTCCAGGTGGTGAGAAGGCAGAGATTGGTTTCTCTTCTCCTCCAGGGCCAGTGTGACAGCTGGCAGTAGGTGCCCAGCTTCTCTCATTCCATGTCCCACAGCATGTCCAGCCATGTCACAAGGGTTTCTTACAGAAAGACGGATTCCCAGAGCTGTTTGGGTGCTGATTTCCATTAACTATAGCTATAAAGTACCTCTGGGTCTCCTTGGATTTCAGCTCCAGGTATATTAATTTTTCCTTCCAGAGAAGGAGGCTGTTACAATGATCAGTAGCTTTCACACAAAAGTCCTGCTGTTTGCTGGGCTCTCTGCCGATTCCCTTTGTTGTAATGATGATGTTAGGAAGTATCCCAATGACTGCCTGCTTCCAAGTGATGTCAGAAGTACTCATATTCTATCAGAGATGGAAACCAGCCCATGCTGCAAGAACGATCACTGCATGTGATTAAGAAGAATGGATGAGCACTCTTTAGCTACACTGAGGTCTCCATGGCTCACACAGAAGTATGAAGTAAAGCACTTGTACCTGAGCTGCATTTACCCCAAGGACTGGCTAGGCTGTGTACAGACACTGGCATTTTATTCTATGCAGAGCTGTTGCCTTTGGAGAAGAGCACCCTGCTCAGATAATTCCTTCCCTTTCTGAGAAAAAAAGGTTAGCAGCAGACTAAAAGCATATTTTTCTTTATCTATAGGATACATTATCTTAGTCTGCTGAGCTGAATCATAGGCTGCTAAGTGCTCTTGGTGTCCATATCTGTGGGTGTAGCTCCATGCATGAATTATAGTGTTTTGCACTGGAAAAGATGGACAGGGGACACTGGAATTGGGGCATTAGTCACAGTGGAAAAATAGCACTGTGAGACGTGATCATCCCTCGCACATTTTGAGGAACATGCACGGTTGTTACTTTTCAGTGGGAGGTATATTTATTTTTCTGCCTCCAAAGCAAGCTGTCTTATGCTATGCAGAGCCTTTCACGTAAGTCCAACCACATTTTAAATGCAAATTCCTGAAAAAAGATTTATATAAAATAGGGATTTGCAAGTTGAATATCTCTGAAACAAGAAGAGCTAAATATAGAGATCTGGATACAACATTTAAACTTAAAATTCTATTTCAGGTGCTAAGCACAGAATGATATCCCTCCACAGGGGTAAGAGAGTCTAGGCAAAACTGGTGATTTGATATCACTTATTTAATATGAGGCTGACACTTCATATTAAAGATGAGGTAGTCAAAACAACTGTTATTTTAAGTGCAGTCCTAAATTTTTCTGCAATGTCTGTGGGAGTAGAGCTAGGTGTATGCTGATTCCAGATCAATATTTGCATGGCAAGAAAAGAACCTGTGAGAACAGAGGAAAAAGAAAGACAACCCATTTATGTAGGGCTAGAGATATGCTCAGCTAAAGCAAATGAAAGACAATCATTCCCAGCAGCAGTCTAAGATGAAGCTGAACACTGGTTATGCCCACTTTGGGCAGACTAGTGCACAGAAGCATATGTAGAAATCTTCTCAAATCCAAGGCTGCCAGCCATACATTTCTGCCACAGACCACCCTGGCTGCAGGAGTGTCCCCTGACTTTCCAAAGGCCAGGGAGCATCCCTACCCCAACACCAGAAGGCACCTCTTCCTCACAGACTCCCACACCAGCAGCTCCTGGAGCAGCCCGTGCGGTCAAGTGGGCACCCATCCTCTGGGCATTTGGAAGCAATGTGTCACTGTCCACCTGCATGAGCACTCAAACGCGTCGGTTCCAAGCATCGCAACAGAGCTCTTCCATTACTTCAAAAGCACCCTTTACTCAAGTCTTCAGAATATAAAATAGGTATTCAGACAACACACAAAACGCACAGTAAGAAAAAAAGTTGCAAAGACACAGGTGCTAAAAAGGAAAGAAAAATAACACTTGAGACACTTCCCAGAGCCTCATACTCAGGAGCCTGCCTTTCTTTGTCATCCCTCAGCCCCAGCACTGCAGGCACTTCCCTCCCCCTGGCTCCGGGCTTGTCCTGGCCAGCAGCCTGCACGCCTTCCCCAGCAGGCTCATTTCCATCCAAATGTCCCAAGGGTTCCTGAGCCTTCACTGCATCAGGAAGCGGTTTCAACAGTCCTCCCTCCACAAGGACTGTCCTCCTTCTTCAGAAATAGGAACATCCCTTTGGCAGACAGCCACCGAGTGCAGGAGTCCCCACTTGCTAGTACATTGCTACTACATCAAGGGACAGAATTTCTTACTCATTCTGTGAGGTCATAGATAAGTTTCTCAGGAAAACCTTTTCATACACTGAATTTATACTTGAAACCATATTTGACATTTAATATATGCAGCTTATCATTAGCTCTTCGTTGAGATGAGACAATGGCAATCAACAGCACTGGGAGGGAAGGGGCTTGAGATGACCCCATCAGGTCCTTCGCTACCATTTACGTGTGAATGCAAACCACACCTGATGAGCAAACATTTCCCCAGTTCAAGCTGTTCCAATGGTCTGCTTTAGGAAGTATTCTGTGACCTGCTTTAATCACACAGTGGTGATGCTCATTTGTGACTGTATTTCAAGCAGACATTGATCTGCTGGGATGGCTAAAACCTTCCTGTTACAGTTGATGCAGAAGGGAAACACCTACCAGAGTAGTGGTTATGAAAGGTGGGCCCTGCCTGACAGCCCCGATCTCCTCCTACGCGCAGCTGAGCGGCCTGGTGGCTGCGGGAGAGGCTCTGGCTGGTGTCTGCCCGGGCCTTAGTAAAGCCTCTGACACCGTCTCCCACAGCATCTCCTGCACAC
>JAVJGJ010000061.1:47196715-47217851 GCA_035590215.1 Microhierax caerulescens
AACAGTTGAGGTTTGAAGGCACCTCTGGAGCCAAAGTACTTAGTGGAGGATTAACTGGCATAGAGGTGTTTGTTTTCCATGCAGCACAATCTCCCCTAACAGTTTAACTTTGGTGTATAGTGGACCAATGGGTTTGTCTTCCAAAGACGACTATTTCTCCTGGGAATTTCACACTTGGAGCCAAAACTCAGCCCAGACTACAAAGCCTATGTGCTCACGCTCCGGATCAGCCAGCCCAAACGCAGCTGCAGCCTCCTCTTTAACAGCCCAAACCCAACTGGCAGCGATTCCTGAGCACGAGGACTGCGGGGAGCCCAGTTAGACCGCTCACCCCGCCGCTGGCGCAGGGCCCTCACCCTAACGGCACTGCTCTGCAGCATCGTGCTGCGCGTGCAGCTCAGCAACAGCCCCACACCTGCTCCGGGTGAACCGCAGAGAAACCCCTCCGAAAAGTTTGTAAAGGAACAGATCACGTCTGCGCATCTTCCTGCACAGTTCTGAGCCTACGAAGGCCTATTTTTAAAGGTTTTTCTCAACACCTTGCTTCTGAAAAGCATTATCTTGTGACCACAAAAGATTCTTCAGTCCTGGCCCTTTGTACTGTAAACGATTAGTTTTCCAGGTGAAAGTCTTCCACTAGCCCTTAGTTGAGCCACTTGAAATGCAAATAACCAGCTTGGCACAGCTGGATATAGGAACGCTGACTACCAGTAGCAGTGATGGTGCACAGGGTCTGGTGTTTAAAACCACAGCAGACAAAACGTTGGGCACTGGTACAACAGCAGCTCCAACACGAGATGAAGGAGCTGTTGTGGCTTGTCGTGGCAAGCAGGTACCTCGGGGTTCGTGGTGAACCCCACAGAGCCAGCATTGCTCTGACATCCACGCCTTCGGACTGGGAGAGGTTCAGGAAGAGTAAAGAAGCAAAGGTTTACTTTTATTAACATAGGATCTAAATGTAGTGTTAAACGACTGTCATTTTGCAACAGAATTGGTTTAAATAAAGCCTCAGCATTAATTCCAGCAGGCTAAACTCATACACACTGTTACTTCTCAAGGTGTCCACTGAATCTATTAGATACCTTATTTACTTGCCCTTGGCCCTCTGGATTTCAACCTTGCCCACCCTGAATCATACCAAACACCATCCTAGCTCCGTAATAGCTCTAAAGACAAGTCAGCAATGAAAAGAAAATCTCAGATACATAAGACTGTGATAGAGATATAGCTGGAAATCTTTCTTGAAATGTATAAATTGCAACTGAAGCAATTTGTACAAAACTACTGAAATCATGTGATGCTTTAATGTATTTTCAAATCATTTAAGTTAATTTTCCATCATATTGATTGCAAGGAGCATAGCAAATATCTTAAGGATTTTAATTCTTATTTTCCTAGTTAAGTCCACTCTCTGTGATCCCAGTAGCATATAAGAAGCAGTGTTTTAATAATCTAATACCCAAAGAGATGTATTTCATCTTTCTGGGGTTTTTTTTACTAAGACTGTACTTCAAAGCAAGCCATATTCCCTTGTTACCTAAAAACCTGGTTGTAATTCTTGGGAGCAGGGAGTGATTCATATTCGAAGAGTCTTCTCTCATTTTTTTAATCAAGAGTGGTACAGCAGCTCAGCTGCTGGGGCCCAGCATCCATGCCGGGATGTGCAATAGCAGCGTGGAGAAGCCATGGCCATGGTTTGGACACTGGCCACCTCTCAGGTTTGAGAGATGTAGGGCGTGTGGCAGGGAAGGAGAAGGTACACATGGCCTGGGGGACCTCTGCGGGGGAGATGTAAAGCAGGTGTAGTTGCAGACAAGGTGGTGTTTGGCATCACATGAAAAATTTAGAAAGCATCTCCAAAAAAGCTATGAGGTTTAGCTACTCCCAATGTGTTACAGCCCACAGTATATCAGAGTAATCCTTCTGTTTTATGGCCTTTGATCCTGTTATGGCTCTCCTGTTATTTTAAAGTCATTATCCATGAGATAACAGGTCATTTGTTTAAATATGAAATTACTAGCTCCCTTATAGCAGAAACTTACAGAAAATGAGGCTTGCAGGGCTGATTGAATTTGAGCTATTAAAATTATTATAGATTTACTGATGATGGACTAGAGGTGTGCTTGCATTAAAGAAACAGAAATTCCAATGAAACTTACTTGTTAGGGATGTGAGTTAACAACCTTTTTATTTATTTATATATATATTTTTAACTTATTTGGCTGTTGGCTTAAGCTCCAGCAGTGAGATGCCTGCAAATGAATTAGCAGGTTTCTATGTGATAAATTACTTACATTGTCTGTATTTTCAGTCTGAGATAGGAAACTTTAAAATATGCAGGAAATCTATCACTGAGCTTCCCATATTCTCTGTAGTGCAACTCTAGTGTAAAATATGCAAGGAAATTCCTGACAGGTGGATATCTAACTTGATGGGAAACTTCTGTGCAGAATCACCTACACAGATCAGCGAGCAAAGAGTATAAGAATAAAGCCAAATAATCTGGCCGCTTCCACAGTCAGCTGCACGCTGAGGCCCCACACATTTAGGTTGTGGTTTTGCCCCAGTCACCATTATCCAAACTTTACAGACAGGCAAAAACTACAGCCAAGGCAAAAGCTTCAGAAAGAAATGCAAGAACGTGTTAAACTCGAAACTGCCTTTCTGTGAAGATTACCAATTTCACGGGGTATGTGCTGCAGAGACCTTGGGAGCTGGATGGACATGAACTTTAGCACAAAAGTCAGCCCAAACTGGGCACAGGCTAGAAGAACCACAACTCGCTTATTTTCAAGACTAGAAGTTGAGTTATGGGACAAGGAAGGTCTCAGAGTGGTGCCTGCCTAAGTGACATAGTTCACATAAAAAAACCTACGTGTGTAATTAGCACGTGCAAATACCTTTTGCACATGGAAGGAAGGTATAGAAAAAAGGAAGGTATAGAAATATTTTGGCACACATCGTATTTTGTTCTGGTAACTTAAAACTTTCCCCTTTTTTTGTGCTTCACATACATAAATGTTGATGACAGAGTTCTTTCCCAGGAAAGGTTAAATAATAGATTTAAATAACTTAAAAAGAAACTAGATAGCTTGTAATTTCATTTCAAATGACCTGGAAATTTAGGCTGGCCTCATATACATGTGGAAAAGCCTTGCCCATTTTGTAAAACTGCGTTATACATATAAAAAGCAGACCAGGCACCTCGCATCAGCGGGACCTCCCATTGCTGACCGCAGCAGGGAAAGCCTGTGTGTACCCTTACATTTGTATTATCAGCCAGCAGTGAGATAAACCCTGTCCTCCACCCAAGCCAGGACAGTGAGGGCAGCTGCCTTCCCTCGGTGCCTGCCTGCATTTTGCCAGATGAGGTCAGCAGCACCCAGCTACACGCCAGTTTCCGAGCAGCATCCACGCGTAGTGCCACAATCCCATTCTCCACAAGCGTAAACTCCTTTTCGCCAGCTCATCTTGTATGTTGTAGATTGTCTGTTACGTTATCTAAGCTTATCAATCCCAGATCTGCAGAAAATACAGTTTTGCAGTCTAGCTTGTGGCATGGACCACGTGAGAGGGCAATAGTTCTCACACAATTGAGCACCCTTTAATAATGCTTGATTTTATTCAGAATCTCTTTTTGTGGTTTTGATCCTGCCAGTGTTGGTTTATTACCCTAGACACGCTCAGAGGTGTCAGTGAGAGGAAGCGCAGGGGTGTCGGAAAGGCAGAGCAGGTTGGAGTTGCTGTAATTATTTCTGAACAACACACCTAGAGAAACTGTTTTACCTTCACTTGCTCATCTTGTTCCTCTAGAGACTTTCTTATTTCATTGTCCTTTGCACCAGGAATGCTGGCTTTTGCCCAGAGGTACAGCAGCTCCCTGCATGGCCACCAGTGACACAGGCAAAATAGTGTGACACAGCTCCAGGACAGCCCTGCCTACTAGATTAAGTCCTTAGCTCTGTCCCTTTATTTTTGGGCATGCAGGCACACACATACCCACTGAGCATCCTGAAATAGTCGCTGAATATTTTCCTTTAGTGCCAGTATAGCTCTGTGGTTTGGCTGCTCAAATAATTTGTGTTTGCATTGCTACCAGGGAAGAAAAAAAACAAAGATTTTTTTTTCAGCTTGATTTCAGCTTTGGTAGAGCTAAACCGTCTCATTCAATCTGGAGGGAAAAGTCACATTCAAGCACATAGAAGTGTCTGGAAGCGTCACCCAACTGCTGGAAGAGTGGGAACAGCTAAAAAGGCTCGTGTGGCCCTGTGGTCAGAGGCAGGTCTGCCCCTCCGTCTCTGACACCCTGAACAAGTGCCCTGACCAGAGGCATCTGCAGATTCTCTCCCAGACCGACTGTTTCAGTAGCCGGTAGATATAGCTGAGATGCTCACACTCATGCGATTTACATGGAAAAGCATTAATATGGCTTTTAAATGATACAGATTGTGCTATAAAATGCAGATTATAGATCCCCATGCTGTTGCTGAAATTAAATGCTGTCTTATTCTAAGCAACACAAGTGCTTCAAGAATCGCCTGTTGCATTCATTTTCAGGTGTCTTCTCTGCCCTTTAATTTCAGTTGTATTTATGTGCATACACAAACATTTCAAATACCCTAAATTACTTACAAGAGACAGTGAACATTTTATTTTTCTGCCTATACAGTCCATGAGAAGTTGATGAAAAGAACAGGGACTGAGAATTACGTGCCATGAAAGACATTGTCTCAGATTGACAACGCTCCAACCCAGTCCCGGTGTCTGCCTCCTCCAAGGGCAGGTTTGATTTCCCGCTGGCAAGCCGAACCCAACCAAACCAAATGTCCGTAGGCAGCCTCCCGAGCATAACGCCAGCGTTCCAAGGGCTGGCTGGAGCTCTCAGGGTCCCTGCACGCCAGCACAGCTGTCACCTCGGGCTGCATGGGAGCCGCTTGCTGCTCTTGCAGCTCAGCCGGCTCCTGCACATCCCCCTAAAGATGCTTGGAGAGGTGTCGGCTGTTGCACGGGGCTGCACACGTGGAAAGCACAGGAACAACTGGGAAGGCTAAGCAACATCTGCCACAAGAGTTCAGACTCTTAGGATCTTTGAATACTTTTCAAAACGCTGACTGAAATCTTGCCTGTAGAGCACCTCAGAGCTGAGATTTCCATGGCAGAGAGAGCAGCTCCTCCCGTCTCTGCTGCTTGCCCTGCAGTTCCAAACGCACCCAACTGGTGTCACAGCGACTTGAGAGGAACAAAGCGAATCACCCCCCTTCCCCATACTGTTCACCACATTAATTTCCATCCTTTGCCGACCCACACATCACGCCCCATGCTGCCGAGTCTTTTATCTCTACTGTGAAACATAAATTTTTAGTAATTAGGCCCAAATGTCTCACTGTTCCCTGAAGCTGCACTCTTCCTTACACCCCTGTCAATAATAACATCTATTTTTGCAGTACATATTTTTTCCACTGCACAAAGCCATAGATTTAATGTTAGAGGCAACCAACTGCTTTTGAAGGGTACTGGTTTCTGTTGTCCAGACCAAATGACATAGGACATACCAACATCATCACCAAGCACAGGATGCCAAGTTCCCACTGGGAGGCACAATCTTGAGAATTTTCTTTTGAACCATCAGCTGAAGAACTAAATACCAAAACGCAGACAGGGCTACTGAAATGTCAGTGGAAAACTAGGATATGTGGTTTGCTGCTTGTGGATTACTGCTGGAACAGTAAAATAGGAAAGGATTTGACAGTTATGATTTGCTCCTTATGTGCTGACAGTATGGCTGGCGCTGTAGAAGAGAGAAGAGGGTGCTCTGCCTCCCTGCATTAACGAAATAAAGAGTTGGGGAAAAAAAAATCAGAGAAGACACCCACACAGTAGGAGATCTCAGAGCTAGATGTAAATCCCTTTCCTTGTAAACTGCAAAGGTAATGATATGATGTATGCAGATTAGTACTTGTGAGCCTCAGAATAAATGGGTTTTCAGAAGGGATTTGACTAATGAGCAAGCAAAACTCTTCTGGCAGAAAAAAAAAAAAAAAAAGCCTAAAAAGCAATACCTTAATACTTTTTGGAGCACAGGATTCCTTTAATTTTTTTCTTTGTAAAGCCCTTGGCATTTCTGGTGTCTGTCTTTAATAGCAAAGGCTGAGGCAAACCTGCTCATAGCTGGCTGCAAGGTGCAGCAGGTCTGACCACGCAGGCTGGATGCAGGCGGAGGAAGAAGAGGGAGTGCAGCACTGCAGGCATATGGTGCCACGGCACAAACCTGGCAGAGGAAGGAGGATGGAAAACTCCGGCAGCCCAGGGGCAGGCTCTGGGGCTGCCGTGGCTGCAGGCAGGGGCCTGGGGTTACGTCTGTGCTGGGGACAGCAGGGTCAGGGCTCAACTGGTGGCTGCACTGAACTGCACAGGGTATTCACAAACGAGAGTTAGTAAAGCCCTGCTTAACTATCTGATTTATGTCAGTGCATCCTTTGTAAAGCTTAAGGGTGTTGTAAACAAGGAATGTGTTTGTACCATATGGCAGTGGAAGTGGCTGTAGTCTTCCCCTTCAAACGGCAGCTGGAGCATCAGTCTCGTAGTTCAGTTCGCTTCCTCACATCTCTTGTTTTAAAATCTTTGTTGATGTTTTATGTTTGTTTGTTTTTAAATTCAGTCTTCCCTGCATACAGTGAGGATAATGGCATGAAAGCCTCTTCTGCTAATCTTTGATCATGACAAATAATTGTGTTTAATTGTCTCCTCTTCAAACAGAGATAGAACACGTTCTGCTCATTTATAGGTGGGCTAGTTTTATTTTTGTTTGTTTGTTTGTCTTTTTTTTGGAAAGGGCAGAGTTGAAGAGGGTTTCAAGGCAGGTGGAGTCTGATTTAGCATAACATAAAGGATCCAGTCTCAGCCTCACACATAGGCATCTCCCCAACGTGAACAGCAGAGCAGATGCTGGCTTGGAGTACTCTCTTCGCTTTTGCACCAACAGAAATCTACACAGAAACTGCAGTGGTTCCCACTTTGCATTCTGCTTGTGTCCACGTACCTAGTGGCTATGCTCCCTGCACCAAAGCAATAGCAAATACTAAATCACAAGAGGTCAGAGGCTGTCACTGTGGCTGGGGTATCCATCCACGTGAGGCGTTACAAATCCACGAAGCAGAGCTACCCTGGTGCCAGGCATGCCAAGATGCAAAACCAGCTATGTATGCAGTGCATCAGAGCTGGGCTCCCACTAGCAGGAGCTGGACTAGGTCATGTCTACAACTCCTGCAGAGTCTGCAAGACTTGGGAAAAAAAACTGAGCTAAGGTCTGCCAGGAAAACACAGGCAGCTTTCACTGGGGCAAGGGAGCTTTGCAGCCTGCCCTGATTTAGGAAGTTTTATCAGCGTGAGGCAGCACATGAGCTGCTCCATCAGCCGGGCGCTTCCCCAGTCACCCACCCACCGCCCCTGCAGCGATCTCTGGGTGCCCACAGCAGCAGCAGGCAGGTTACCAGGTGCCCTTTCCCATAACTCACAGCTGTTAAAAGCTCAGCTTGCTGTAAATCCCGTCTCACAAAGTCTGGATCTACACGGACCCAACTCTCTCAGGAGCCTGAGGTGAGTAACTATGCAGGAAAACAAAATGTGCAGAGAAAAGGATTTCAGCCCATTTTTCCCATCTTTTGGGAGAGGCAAACCAACCTCTGTAGCATGCATAAACCTTGCACTCAAGCACTAAACCTCAGTGACATTCAACGTCTCTTACTCCCATTGCGTATCAGTTTTTCCCCTCCTGCCACTTGGAGCTGAAAGAGCAAAGGGCCAGTGGATGGGGCAGCTGTATCAGTTGCTGGGAAGGAGCGAACAGTGATTATCTCAGCTAAAGGAGGGCAACGGCAATTAGTCAGCAGCACACAGCAGGGCCACGGTGTCTTAAACTGCAACCCCCAAGGTACACACAGCTATTTTAGGTAGAAGCTTTTAAAAGCTTATCTGTGAAGTCAAGGAGCTGAGCTGAGATGGCTCCCTCATGAGGCAGTGCCTGGATTCTTCAAACAACACATCAGCAGATTTTCTCTTTCACCGCGTGAAGTTACATCCTCTTCTATGTTTAACTCTTGAGTAGATCAATGTGACTACTCTTTGCAGTCACAGCTGTGGAAGGAGTCACACCACACCAAGCACAAAAGACCAGGAAGGTTCCAAGAGACTCAGGCTCCAAAAGACACACTTTTCTAAATAAAAGTCTTTTGGCAGAAGACTGTTAAACTCAGAAACCGTAAGATTTATATATTTCTAAAATATGTATTTTAGTAGCAACATTGTGCTACTGAAATCTGGTCAGCGAATGGCCCTGAAACAGGTCCCTGTTCCAGCTATGCAACGCACCGACCCCCTGCTCCGTCCCCACCGGTGGCTGTGGAGGCCGTAACCAGGAGAAGATGAATTCTCCTCCTGCTGTCAGTACTGCATCTGCCAAGAAGGATGCCAAGCATGAGGGGAACATTTATTTTCCAGCAGACACTGTATATACACTACCAACTTATTTTTCACAAAGCAGTAATGAATAAGAGGGAAGGACCTCCAGCAGCACAGGCAGAGAGCAGGTAGAGTCAAACACTCAAGCCGGTGACTGTAGGTACTGATTTTTATCAAGATAAACACCATATGGGACTGTACACAGAGCATCGGCTTGCAGCTAGAAGTAGTGCTGGTAGGAGATCTTTGGCCACAATAAATGCCAGTTTATCAAGCCCCAGACCTGCTGCTGCTGAGTAGCCCTGGGTATCGGGGCCACGGGGAGAGTCTGCAACTCTCAAAGTCATGTTCATGCCAAGGGTGCCCAGGGGCTTTAAGGTTTGTGAAAATCTGGGTTCAGTGTGTCTCAATTAAAATCAATCAACATCCCCAACCCAAAATCTAAGAACGTGCTTTAAGCTGGAAAAACCTGCCTATCAATCAATGCTACCTGTAGCTATCAACAACTGAAGTACGATACAACCGGTATGAAACCTGTTGTGAAAATGGATGGAAAATGCTCAATAATGAAAACCAGAGCATCTAAATCATTTACAGAAATCTGCTTCTGTTTCACTAAGCTGTGACACCCAGAGGAGAACGTGAGAAAGGACCATGAGAGCAAGGCTGTTCTGTGTCTGCAGCACATGGACCACACGCTGAAGGATCGCTCCAAATCCACACTGAGTGCACAGTAATTACGGGAAGGCAGCATGTGCTCACATTAATTGTGGCAGCCAGCCAGACCAGAGTGATTCATGCAGCCACCGTCGCTGGCAGACCAGGCTTGAGCCATATAAAAGTGAAGTTCTTGATATAGGTTGCTGTTTCCAAAGACATTTCAAAACAAAGTCTCCATAAGGGTAAATGTAATTTATATTGCCCCCTGACATGGGCAAACCTTTTTCATTAAGACATTGGCTCTAATGCCACCTTGCAAACACAGCTCAGAATCGAAACAGGGCTCTTAATCATTTCAGAGAGGGTGGAAGAGATGGAACTGTATTAAAATTATTTATTGTACGTAGTAGCAGAGAGATCTCCTGCAGTCTAGCAGTTATGTGATACATCTTTGGTCCTGTTGTGGAAGCAAAAAAGCACCGGTCCTTAAAAAAGCACCTATATTTCTAGGCAAACAGCTGCAGAATTAAATCGAACTAGGACAAGAATCATAATGCACCATTCTTGATCTGCAGATTTAAGTTTTAAATTGTCTTTTGATTAATGGTTTTATTTCACTTTTTGTGTCTTTTTATCACAACCAAGTGATGAAAAGCCAGAGAGAGAAGTTCTGCAGCAGACGACCCTGACTAGAGGAAGCAGTTGTGCTGCAGGAGCGGTGCCCAGGGCGCCCAGCACCCACTGCAGGATGTGTGCCGCTCAGCCCAGCCGCCCTGCCCCATGCATTGCTGCCCTGTCCCTGCCTGAGGGGCATCGCAGGAGGCAGCATTTGGGGTGCAGCACCCTGCTTCACCTCTCAAGCTGTGCCAGAGGTTCAGCCATTTCAGAAGCACAGCTGAACCGCAGTTTTAGGCCACAGGGTTTATTTGCATGGCTTTGTGCCAGCATAAGCCTCAGCCTGCCACAGAGCTACTTGCAGATCTCTCCAAGGGCTCACTAGTGAATGCATCCAGTACCTTAAAGAAGACTTATCCTATGAACTAGTTGCTGAAGTTTCACTTGCAATTAAGATTTGTGCAGAAGGAGTTGAGGCCCTTGTGATTTCTATTCATGGCATGTCTTAGAAGCAGCCAAATTAAAATCCTTATCATTAAGGAGCTGATAGCTCCCATAATTGCGAGCATCATTCTGTATTAGCTGGAGGGAGCAGCATGACTCACTGGCTAACAGAAGTAGATCTGTTCATAAAATAGGAAAACTTCTAACCAAAGAGAATTTCCTGAGCCATGAATTACTTTAGAAAAAGTACTAATTTCAAACAAATTACTTATATAATTTGTGCTGTCAATACAAGAACTTGCTTCTAAGTTAAAAGTCTTTTTGCCGTGTACTGCTCTGAATTATCTTCCCGACTGGCCTACAGTGCATCAATTCACGATATAAAAGAGAAATTTTCCCTGAGGGATGAGTCACAGCTCTCTACCGTCCTTCAGGTTAAACCATATTTCCCTTTACTTTCCACAGAGCACATGTTTTGAGAGCTGATGAGTTAAACAATTGATATATTGATCCATTTTCCCAGAGTAATCTTAAAACAAATATTAAAATATTGTCATCCCAGGCACCTGTCCCCTATGTGACCATGTTTCTCTGTTAAAGAGTGATCTGTCACGTGAGGAGAAAATCCAGGAGGATACAGAGCTAGCGCAGCTTTAAACAGGATCTTTCAGGTCTCCTGAGGTCAGAAAAATAAAATGGAAAGGTAGAAATAATTGCAGCATGCACTAAGGGGTTGGCTTGTCTTGCAGAGTTTGTTTTGTGAGGACTGCAGTGGCAGACGGGGTAGATTCGCTCCAGAAAGGGGCTGCAGCACACAGCCAGCCGGGCAGCCAACGTGACACACGCGGGGCCGGGTCGGGGTCCCGCAGCGAGCCAAGGCAGCGGCCAGCCCAGCCGCAGGAAGGGCTCCCTTCGCTCACACGCGTGGTCCAATTTGCAGAATTTAGTTCAAAACTAAAACTAATAAGTGGTCTGACTGGATGAGGTGACTCGTAACCTCAGGACTGCTTGGACTGAGGTTTAATACCAACCTCAGATCTCTCATTCTGGAGATTTATTCTAACGCTGGGGATATTTGATATAGCTGCGAGCTGAAACATCCAGCATCCGCCACCAGAATTTCAATCCCTTCTCTTGCTTCCCATAGGGCTCTATATTAAAGCAAGTGTATTTTTAATGCTCTGGAGTCTTTATGCTTCTTTCTCCTTAGTGGTACGTGAGTGCGCAGCAGCACACGGGGAAGGACACAGCCCAAACACAAGTGAGAAGGAGAAATCCCCCAGGTCTGCAATGGGGCAGGAGCGGTCCTGGGCCCCGGTATGGGGAGGGAACCTGGACAGCCCCATGGCCCTTTGCCCACACCACCCAGCACCCAATGCTGGAGAGCATGGATAAAGATGAGGGGCTGAAGCAGTTCTGGTGATGGAGTTTGAACTTGGAAAATAGCTAAGAAAGGAGAAGAGAAATGCAAATCCTGGCAACAGGGCCAGGAGCACCCTGTGCCTGGGAGCAGTGAGGTGGCAGCTGATGGTCACAGCAAGAGAGATAGTGTGCCTCTTGATGCAGCCCTCTTGCAATCAGCCATCTACCAGTGCTAAATTAAATCACTGAGGTCGTTTGAAAGACAGGCATCAGGTTCTTCTGTTATGACACGTTGCCTTTCAATTGGGATTTAATATGAAATGGAGCAAAGGCCCCACTGGATTGCTGTGGAGCAGTTTTACTTGAGAAACAGGAAACCATAAACAGACCAACAAAACTGTTCTTTATGGGGAGTCCAAGGTCTGTTACAAGCATGAAGAAGCCAGAAGGAAAAGCAATCTGCATAAAAAATACAGAATTATAGAAAGAGGAGAAACCAGCTCTCAAAGTACAGAACAAGTGACAACACTGAGGAACAAGCAAACAAAATCAAAACTCTGTGTTGTTGCACACAAAACCTGAAAGACAGAGGGCACGTTTTCCTGAACGATTTGCTCCATCATGCTATCACTAGCTGGAGCCATGGGAAAGCCGGGCATTCCAACTGCATTCAACTGCACATGGCCGGCACTCTGCCCCCTGTGTGTTCATCTCCATTATGATTTTTATATTTATCTGAGTTTTTTTCGCCTTTTCCAGGACAGACATGAGAGATCCTGCCTGCCCTGTTCCAGAGCAGGAGCATTAGCTTGGGTCTCATTCCTACAGCTGGTGCCACGCTGTCAGTGATGCTGTCTCCGTAAGTTTTCCTTGGAGGAGGAACAGCCTCGTTACAGCCCGTTCTCATGCAGGATACAAAAGGGGCAAGTGGCTCGTGGGCACAGGCTGAGTGAGCTAGATGCTCAACATCAACCCTGATTGTCAGACTCGCTCTAATATAATCGGAATTACTGGAGGAGAAATGCCCGGGGAGTTCCTGAAGGACCACGGCTTGTGGAGTGCTTCCATGGAAAACTCAGAGAAATCTTAAGAAATAGAATAATTGAAAGATTTGTCAATAAGGTACGAACTGATGCCTTTAGCTGGGCAGCCCTGCTGACAGGGCTGGACGCCTGCAAATTCCTTTGTGTGACACCTTTACAGAACAGACATGCCCATTAAAAGAGACTAGACACCTGGTAAAGAATGCCAGCATACCAGGGAAAAGACACAGTTTGATATTTTAGGAATGGAAAGAGAAAAACATATGCTGTCTTACACTGTTATGTGCTTCAGCTCCACAATTTCCATACAACATGCAGTTTATATCCCACAGCTTAAGGAAACTTCATTAACATGAAACAATCTTGATTCATATTTGCAGTAGTAGTAACAAAAGGCATAAGATGACAGTAAAATGAATCCTTTTTAGATTCCTTTCATGCTGTTTTATTCTGGCTAAAAGTGTTTGATTAAGGCTATATTTTAAAAACCAAGAATTGAACGCAACAAACCACCTAGAGCTGTGTGGTCTCAGGGATGGCATGTCAAGAACTGCAGCTTTATATTGTATATTCTGCTTCCAAAGGCTGCACCTGAGCTAAAAATTCCTTCCTGGTGTCACTTCATATCAGCTTCTCTTTGAAAATGTCCCTGCTCAAGGGATGCACTAACGACTTGCAAATTCCCTGCAGAGGGGGTGGCCTGTGGGAAGAGGCAGGAGGCCTGTATGAAAACCCGAACTTGCCACGGGCGAGTGGCAGCACAGCAGCAAAACAGAGCAGCCGCCCTTTGCGAAGTCGCACCCAACCCAGAGACACACCGCTCTGGGAAAGCAACTGCAACTGGTCCTCACTGCAGCACGCTCGCTGATGGCAGTTACAGCAGTTACTGCTGCAAAGGCCAGCTCCATGTGGGAGCAGCCAAGTGTAAGGATGGATATGGATTTTGCATACATGCAAATATCACAAATCAAAAGAGGCGTCACCACATGGCTCACAGAAACTCAATGAGCAGCAAAGATCTGCAAAACACAAAACTTGAGTAAGGCAGGTATTTTGTGCTCGTCGATGCATGTTAAGATCTAGGTGTTACTCTGGATCTCTGACCTGTAACGGTGTGTCACCCACCAGTCACTTGGGGACCATGACGGTCTCGACCCATTGCTTCTGGCCCCACTGCCCAAGCAGGAGCAGGGGGAGAGCCCTTGTGGGGCGGCCAGGCTCGTGCCCCAGCCCTGGAGCGCAGCGGCCCCTCCTGCACAGGACTGCTTTTGCCCAAAATCTTGCTGTGACACCTGGGGGCTGTTGGCAGCCTTTCCCTGGCACTGCTGGCTATTGCACATTTTCCAGGAGTTTCAAGTGCCCTGGATGTGAAGCTGCCTTGTAGCACCCAGTCCAGGACTGGTGACCCCAATGCAGCCTGGAGCAGCGGTGCAGGGCCACAGCACCTCGGAGCCTCTCTGCTGCGGGTGATGTTGGATGAGTGTTCAGCAAAGAGGATTTTCTTGGTTTTCTGCCTTTCAGTTTGGGCTTCACAAACCCAGGGGTTCAAATTTAGCCCTCCCACAGCTTGCAGTGGAGCTACACGATTTATTGCAATGCGGCAGGCAGGACTTCCCCCCCCCCATCTGCTTTGGTGGAGATGTTGTTCCCTGCACTGTTAATGAGGAGTGGGGACCAGCTGCCTGTGCTATCACACAGTGCTAGCACTGAAATACTTCCCCAAGTTTTAAAACAGAATTCAAACCCAACGCAAGAGCCCCTGGGCTGTCTGTGCTCTCCCCAATGTCGTGGTGGCTGTGGCTGCTGTCGGGAGGGTCCAGCTGTGCTGATGCTGACCACCTCGGGCTCACAGGGAGCATGGGGTCTGCAGGCCAAGCTGAGTCTGGCTCTGCAGAACCCTCAAATGAGGGAAATCCAAGGAAATTTACAAGATGTCTGGAAATTCCAGTGCTAGACACTGTGTCCTTACTCCCGTATCTCTTACTTCACCTGGGCAAGGAATCACAACCAGGCAGGAGCAGGAGTCCACCTCAACGCACATGAACCGGCACCTTTACCTATACCCAGAGCAATTTATTCCAATTTTGCTGACAAATTCTGTACAAGCAAACATCAATTTTTAATTTGCTGTACTGTTAATGAATGACCAAATACAAGGGTATTTCACTTCAGATGCATAAATATATGGCTTTGTAAAATTATTTATGCTTAAAATTGTACAGAGAGACCATCAGAAGGCAGAAATGCTGATACTCTGTTCCGGCTTTGCAAATGTCACAGTTACTGTCTAATTTTAAGATTCATCCCTACTGAGTAACCAAATTCCACCTTACTACCTCACTAAAAGTGCAGTGGTCCAGCTCTCAGCACAGCCCTTGGTGGCACTCCACTGCTACTGAAGAGTATAACCTAACCTTCCGCCTGGCTGCCCTGCACAAACCATCGTGCTGCTGAGTTTCTCCAGAGCCTGGGTTCTCCCCATTCCCCTTAAACAGAATTCAAACCCAACACGAGCCCCTGGGCTGTCTGTGCTCTCCCCAACGCCATGGTGGCTGTGGCTGCTGTCAGGTGGGACCGTGCCACACACTGCTGAGACCTCCACAGCCAGAGGCTCCCCTCCTGCTGAGTATCTGGGGCTCCTGTGGAGTCCAGCCCCAGGCTGGCTACTGACTCCCATCACAGGAACCCCTTGTCCCTGGCAGGAATCACCGCAGGGGGAAGCCTTGCAGCTCCTGCTAAGACATAGAGGACAAGAAGACTTTCATGCACCTTTTTGTAGGGTGCTCTCTCATGGTTTATCCAGGCACATTCTTACCTGTGTTAGTTTGGTCTCTTCCAGGGTAATTACAACCCAGTGTATAACAGATCCTAGCTTAGGTTGGATATTTGTATTCCTGGTATCATCAGAAAAAAAACTGTAAGAAAAATAGAACCAGACACAGACATGCCTGCAGATAAAAGGTTGAACCCGTTCCTCACAGCAGCAGACAAGTAATCACCAAAAACCCAAAGGCTTAAATTTTTTCTGCCCTGTGCTTAGGGGAATTCAGTGCCCAGTTGCTTGGTGCTAAGGCTATATAAGCACCTCATTCCCTTTGAAAAATCCTGTCTTCATTTTGATGCAAATAGAGTATTTAGCTGTTAGCATATACAAAACTGACTGAACACCAAGGAGTGAGAAATGTTGAGGTTTTGAGTAAGAACAAGAGACTATAATGCTACAAATGGTTGACTGCTGAGAGCTAACTGGGACGAAGCAGAGGGAGCTGGTGAAGTCCCAGTGCTTGAAAGGGTTTGTAGGGGCAGAAATACACATTTCTGTATTGAGTTATTCTGTATTGAGGAGAATATTACGATGGAAAATAAGAAGCCAAACTGCAGTGTGAAACCTTTTGACCAGGTTTCCAAGTGACAAGTTCAAGATTTCTGATTTTGAAAAATTCTTTGTAATTACTGTGACACTGATGAAATAATATAACAATTGGTTACTAAACCAATACAGAAGTGTCCTTACGCACAGGGATGTTAGTCATCAGTTGAGTAGTCTGAAGAATATTTGGAAGAATACTCATGAATTTCAGTCTTCCACAAATGAACCTCCCCTCTCCCAACCTCACACTGAGAAATCCTTTATTGGCACCTCTCCGCTGATGCAGCCTGGCGATTCAGAGACCCACACACCAAAACAGGCATCACCAGGTAATTAGATGACCCATCATTGCAGCAAACAGTCAAAGCAAAACATCCACAGACTAAGAATTTCCCTCCTGCCAATGCTTAGTAACAAACAACTGATTTATCTGTCAGAACAGATTCACAAAATTACATGGAAACCAAAAATAAGGGGCTAAATCTGAGATAAACAACTGAAGCAGCTCCCGTTCACCACAGCCGTTCGGCATGCAAAAGCCTTCTGTAGCATCGCAAATGGCTTGCTTGTTTAATTCACATCCACATGTGGCAGTTGTGCACATGTAGAGAGAAGCTTTAGGGCAGGGGTCCTCAAACTACGGCCCACGGGCTGGATACGGCCCCCCAGGGTCCTCAATCCGCCCCCCCAGTATTTACAGACACCCCCGCCCCCTGGGGGTTGGGGGGGAAACCAAGCAGCCACAGATGACCCTGCCATTTAATCCATGTGCTGGCCCCCTGGTTAAAAAGTTTGAGGACCCCTACTTTAGGGGGATGTCCCAATTTTTTTAGGGACACAGAGACTATAATGAAAAATATTTTTTTTAAAAAAAAGCACAAAGGGAACAACAGTAACAACAAAGTCCTATGAGGCATTCTACCTTTTGAATGCATTTTTTTGTTTCCATAAAATGAAAATGCTGTTTCTTCACTGCACAAATCATGATAGAGATGTTTGTGTGTCCAAACAAATGGTGAGAAATCCCCCAGAAAACACAGTCTGCCGTGACTAACTGGGATGAGAGCAGGAACCGAGCGCACGTGCTGCAGCAGCTGCCAGCGTGTCTGGTGTCACAGGGGGAAAGGGAGCAGAAGGTTTTGGGAGAGTGCACAGAGTGGGGAGGGATTATTTGCACCGAGGCCACTGTAACTGCATTCACTCTGAATTCCCAGCTAATGTAGGTCAGGATGGGAGGGGATTACAGTTGAAAGCATTTCTTTTTCCGTTTCAAAACAATTATTATAAACCCTGTGTTTCCTACATGTTTCAGCTGGGTATTCCTGGTAGTTTGGATTTCCTTTATATCAAAACTCAGTAAAACACCGTAAGGTGTAACTCTGGCTGCAGAGGGGTCACCCTGACACTCCCATTCCCCAGCAAGCCTTACGTACCCCAGCACCTCCGTAAGCCGCGTCGCAGTGGGCAGTACCTGGGGCTGGGCAGCAATGGGAGCAGGGACTTGCCCTGGCTGGGCAGTCCCAGCACGCCAAGGACCAGCATCGCTGCCTGCAGGCACCGACAGCCCCTCTGCAGCCCTCGAACCAGATGGGACAGATCAGACACACACCACACAATATAGACCAGGAATTATAGCACATTATCTAAATACAGGCATGAAGCCCTTCCTCTTAGTACAGTCCAATGAGCAGCAGTACCAATGGAGGTGTATCAGGGTTAACTGAAGATTAAAGACTCCAAAACAGCACCTACGTGGAACATTAAAATTAAACTTCTCTATTACTAGGTCATTACAGAAGAGGTTTGCTCTACAGAAAAAGGGAGAAGCAATCTGGCCGGCAGCACTGGGCCACGTGCAGTGGTCAGTCAGGGGCAATCGTGCAGGTGAACAGGTTACAAAAAAATCTCTAATAAACTGAAAAATAGTTTTACTGAAAAAAGTTAAGCTTTAAGTGGGTTTTCTTGAAGATGAAAAATAACAAGTTGTTAGTGGAAGTAAAGGTAACAAGATTTGAAGGAAAATGTAGTATCTTTTGTTAGACTAAATTAAATAATCAGTCTAAAACCAACAAGGGATTTGAAGTACTTGAGTCTCCAGGATTTGCCTTGTCTGGTGGTTACATTGGTTGGTCTAATAAAAGCTGAGACTCCTCTTTTCAAACCTTGCCACCTTGGATCATCTTAGGTTATGGCAGTAGCAGCTGCTCTTTTACTGTTTGGGTGTCCAGGTTGTTAAATTCTGTTCTCTGTGTATTTTAAAGAGAGTAGTAACAAGAGCTTATTTAGTCTATAGATTTTTGTCCAGACCAGAAGTCCAATTTTCCATTAGATGCCAGTTGCCATAGTGTATACAGAGCAAAAGGTAGTGTTTTACTGGCTGGACTCACTTTCCCTCCCCGTCCACACGTACCAAGTTGGCAGTGGAGGTGGCCAGCTCCAACCAAACCAGAAGGGCAGTGATTTGGGCTCAGTCAGAGCAGGAAGAACAAAAGTTTTTACTTAAGCCATAGGAAAAGAAGCTTAAGTCTTGAAAAAGTGTGCATACCTCAGACAATGTATTGATACATTAATAAAGTCCAGCACAGGCATGTCTAACAGTGCTGAGCTTGGCAGTGCCCTCCTCGCGCAGCAGAGAAAAAGGATGGATCTTTCTGGGTTATCAGGTTAAGCATCACCTGGAGGAAGCAGACCCCTGTCGCAGCCTTTAATAACGATCCTTTTGAGCCACCATCAATCTTTACTGCTCATTAATTGAATTCACTGTTTAGCTGATAGTGTGCTGGGTGAGCCTGTGTGCAACACAATCCTTTCTCATATTTTCTTTAAAGCCATAGAAACTTGACCGTAAAACCGCTGCATTACAGCAGGCAGGTAGATACCCCTGTGACTGCGCTCTTCATGTGACTGATGTTAGGAGACTGAATGGGAGATGAAGGAATGGATGAAAACAAAGAAAGGTGATTCTGCCTGCAAACCGGCACCAAGAAAAGTATTTGATACTGTCTGTTAGCTGTGGTGGCATTCCGCTAGCGACAACAGAACCACATACTCCCCACCCCGAATCTTTCATGAAACTTCACAAAGCAAAGGAAGCCTCTGCTCTAACGTGGACATTAAACAGGATAAAATTTAATGGCACTTGTCAGAAATGAGAAGCTTCTGGCAGACTGGCTGGTACGCAGCACCTCAGCCTTCACCACAGAGTGGGTCTCTCCAACAGGCTGATGTTAATGGAAGTGGCTGGAAGCCCTGATTCCAGGATACGGGGCCCACACACACGCTGCCGGGTATGTAACGCTGTTATGTCCCAACAGTGACAGGGCAAAGGCTCAGTGATGCTGAACCATCGATAGGGTAGTGAAGGAGAACCAAAGCGCTCTGGATGCTGACAAGAAATATTTACATTTGAAACCTTTCCCCAAATGCAGCACAGAGATATTTGGGAGCTGCACCACCTCCAGGCACTATGCAAGTGTAGGTGGTGGAAGCGCTTTGTAACTCATCAGGAAAAAATGGTTTTGTGAATGAAACAGGAACTTCCATGTAATGGCTCCATCTTTTATAGCTCTTCGTAGCTACAAGCAAAACACAAGTTTACAGGTTTTTGGATGAGAAGATGGGGATCTCTCTTTGCTTTCTTTGCTTTCTATAAAAGACAGATTTTCTAGAAAGAAAAAAAAAATATTCAGAAACATTTCCCAAATATTTTAAAATTTTGTGCTAGGAGAAAAGCCAGCTATTTCCAATCCTCTATAGCAAAACGTCAGAGTCACAACCTAACACAGCACTACACACTGTTAAAAGCACATGGGACTCTCAATTTACAGGCATTTTGTAGAAGAGCAAAAGAAGAGAGAATGCAGGCAGTGGTATGCCTCGGTAAGCCATCGGGGCTCTCTGGCAGATGCAATTCCCACACCTCTGCATTCACTGCCCCTTGCTGTGCTGCCTCCCTCCCCAGCTCCCACGACCCCCTCCTGCCCACAGCAGCAGCCTCTCACCGAGGTGTCGCCTCCAGCCATGTGCTCTGCCTTGCTCCTAATCAAACCTCCTACCACAACTGTAGCTGCAGAATGCGAACACAACGCCCAGCAACTGCTCTTCCACAACCAGCTCCAGACAGAGAGAATTAGGGAACAAATCCCATTGCACTTAGCCCTGTAGTTTCCTCGGCACCATCGAATCTCAAGGCCAATATCATCAATAAAGAAAAAAAAAAAAAAGAAGAAGAAAGAAAACACCCCACAAGAGAAAAATGTAAGGGGAAGCCCTGTAACTAGTCTCCTAAAGTAACATTTATACAAGTCATCAAAGGGTGACCCAACACACGCCTGTTTGAGGAGGTATGATGTTTAAATCTTTGCTCAGCAGCCAAGCTCTCCTCTGTTTTGTTACTGAAGGGAAAAGAAAATAATTTTTATGTTGCGATAGCAGGAATAGCAAAGATTAACCCTGACTGCATGCAGCTGAATATGAACAATCCTAACAGATCCCATCCTTCCTCTGCAAGGTTAAAACTGCTGTGGGTATCTGTCCTTACCTAGCCTCAGATTTCATTAAATATGTTTCCATGTAAGCAATCTTTCTTCTTTTTTTTTTTTTTTTTTTTTAATGAACATGGTATGCTGAAATAAACTTATTGCTGCATAAAGATGATGTAGCTCAAAGTGAAATTAGAAGTGTCCTAAAAGATGCGTTCAAAGCCTATGAATGTTAATACTGTATTTTCCACAGAACTCTGATAAACTTCTCTATGAATATTCCAGGCATGATTTCTATTACGGCTACATTTCCCCACTCAATTGCTGGGTTTCATTTCACTATGAATAAGTAACTATCCAGGGATTTTTGGCAGCTTAGTGTTGTTCTAACCCGTTGGTCTTGTAATTAGCTCCAAATGTTGTTTTTATGAAGCTGTATTCTTCTCGATATATCCTAAAGTCCCCAGCTATCTTCTATACTTAGCCTATTATATTAACACTAGGGAACATTAATATATAAATAACATTAAAATTGCAAAAAAAGCTGCTGCCTGGATGTTTACCAGGTACATCTCTGAATAGGGAAGGTTTTTAAATGTTGTACACCCGAGGATGCACCAAATCTCTATCTTCTGGAATACATTTGTTGCTTGGTATTCAAAAATGCTGGGGTTTGCTCCACATGTCTTTTGGGCAAGGTAGCT
>JAVJGJ010000061.1:47218681-47239002 GCA_035590215.1 Microhierax caerulescens
GCAGGGAAGGAGCTCTCCACCACCCACGGGGGGGTAAGAGAAAGGCTGCTATGGGCAAAGTGCCTTAATCCAGTCCTGGCTGTGACCTCCCTCTGTGGACTCATACAAAATGATTATTGAAGGTTAATTAAGATTAATTAAGGTAAGTCTCATGAATGCAGCCCTGAACTTTCCTTCTGCCAAACACTGGATAGGGCCTACAGCCCAGCAGAGATCAGAAAACAGCATCCTTCTCAGTTCTGGCAGCAGGTTACCAACATGGTTGCACAGCCACCGAAGAACTTGCTTTGCAATTTAGCCCGGTGTGGCAGGAATAAGGAAAAGCATTGTACCAGTGAAATACTGGTTTACAGCTTCATTTGGATTTCCCTTTTAAAAAGGCCAGCAATAAACCTGCATGAGTGGATTCATTTTCTAGAAAGAACAACTCCAGCATCCCTCAGGGCGATTGCTGGACAAGTGCGCTGAGTCAGCACAAAGCCTGGTGCCATAACGTGCAACGTGCCGACACACAACCGAGGTTGGCTGGCTGCTCCCCGGCCCTTTGGCAGCCACCTGAAATCACGGGAAAGTTGTTAGAGCACTTTAATTTGTAAACCTATTGATAAACATCTAATGTTAATGAAATGTTACTGCTGAGTAATTCTGGCAGATGAAACTCAGTTCATTGTGCATCTAATTTATTTAGTGCTAAATGCTTGCCCTTATTTTCTTTACACACTGAAAACTCAGAATTGGATAAAAACTTTGCATCTCAAAGAAGACAATTCTTTGGAAAGTTAGGAAAATTTCTATGTAAATGCTTGTCTCTGCATTTCACATAAAACTCTGCTCGGGGGCATATATCCTGCCAAGAAGGAAATGGAAGGTGTAGGCTGCTCCTACATACTCATCAAACCCATGATGAAGGAGGTAGTTCTCATCTCTAGCAAACCATTCTAGTAAATACAATGGCAGCGAACAACTGAAAGACCTTACACAGCCGCACAGGTAGGGGAAGGTTCTGGCTGTGCCGATGGATCAGGAGGAGCCCGATTCTGTCATGTCGGGGTACCGAATTCAGATCATCTGTGGTATCCTGCACCGTGACCGCAATAACTTCCGAACTGGCCATCAATCTATTATGTTACACACAACATATTAGTCGTGGTTGCCATCAGAAAGAACAGATGGCCTCAGTGTCAGTAGGGAGGCATATAATGTCCCGTGCAGCACAGAGCACGCATGTCTGTGCATGGGCAGGAGCTGCAGGACCTGCCCTGCTCACACACGCTGCTCCTGTGCCCGCTCCGCTGCAGTGGGTGGCTTTTGACATGCAACAGGATAGGTGAAGACAATCCGATACAAAACCTTGCACCTGTCTTTCTCAAAGACATATGATAGAAATAGGACAACGTTAGTATTTCCCCCCACCCAAGAAAAACAAATCAGTTTTTGCTGGCACACTGTACAATAATCCTGTGTGTTTACCAATACCTTCTCTATCTTCTACCAGCGAATGTAATCCTGAGCTAAAGAGATTTTTCAATTATATTACTTTCTAAATGACTGAGTAAATCTAGCAAAATAGATGGGGAAAAACCTGCCCTATCGCAGATCCCTGCAGAACTGCATGAGAAATGTTTTCTGATTTACCATATCTCTACCTGAGCACCGTGACCCCCCTCAGAGGCTGGCAGCTGGCTTAGCTCCTCCAGCCCCTCATCGCTATTCATGGGCTTCTATAATGCTATTAGAACAGGGCTCCACAGTGATGTCTGGGCATGTGTCCTTTATAAACTTCACCTGGTTTAAGCAGAGAGCTGTACTCTGGGAAGAATGGAGGCGACCCAAGGGAGGCATGGCTGTAATTTCATTGTTGGGTATTTATTTCCCATTGAATTCCTAAGCGGTGATATATCATTACACAATGTGCCAGCCGCTAGCTCAACTCATCCCTCTGTTTTACAGGGCAATACAAGGCAGACGCTCCCATCAGAGGGAAAGGAAAGCTGGTCTGAGGGCTCAGCACTTCTAACTGTTGAGCTCAGTACAGAACGCGGCGGCGAGTCCAGCTCCTGCTGCCCCGCGCTGCGGGACCCCGGCCAACCTGCAGCCCCAGCCTGGCAAACGGCCTGGGACACGAAACACCGCATGGGCATCAGCGTTACAGTGCTCACAGGATCCATCATGGGAAAGCCAATGCTGAGGATCTTTTAGTACTGTGGGGACGGGATTTTGCTACACCCCCCCTCCAAAGAAAAAAATACAAATAATTTTTAAAAATGCCTTTTTTTTCTCCCTCCCCCTGTTTTCTTTCTCTTTTTGCATAAAGGAAATATTCCATGCAATCAGAACAGCTGGAAGACTTACAAGGAGAGATGGACATCAGGACAAAACTATCTCTTCACCATAAAGGGTGAGAAATAGAAATAACAAAATAGCACACAGTAAAGTGGTCTGTTCCTTTCTTTTTTCTCCTGCTGGCGCGACACCTTGCAGCAGGCAAGGGCTCGGGGGGGCATGCACTCCCCCAGCCGCATCCCCAGGGATGCAGCAAGCGCTCCAACTCAACTTCCAGAGGTGATCTCTGCAATGTTAGTGAAACTTTAAGCTCAAGAATCAGCTAAAATGAAATTAAGACAATAAACCACAGTCACACTGCAAAAAAATGTTACCAGTGCTGGGTGGGAGTGAGCAGAAGGAGTGGGGGGGTGGGACCCAGAGACTGCGCTAGGCACGCTCGACAGGGTGGAGGGAAATAGCTCATTTTTTTTTACTATTTCTCATGTTGAACAGATGTGCACTAAACTGAGACAGCAGGCAAAAATGAGGTTGGTTCCTCTGAGTTTCCTTTCATATTCTTCTAAATGCAAATACTCAAGTTACTACCTTTTCTATTTGACTTGTCTGTGAAATGAAAACAAGGCTTTCTGCAGGTTTTTGTTGTCATTCTTTTTGCTTTACCCTTTGTTGTGAGTGTTTCTGAACCGATGGTAACAAATGATGGTGCTGCAGAGGAAGCCGCTAACAGCCATTCATCCTGTGCAGGCAAATAAACAGAGGGCTTTAGCAAAGAGAAAGAACATAGAGAGGAGCGCTGCACTTGCATTCTTCTCATGTGTAATCCCCCACTGAACTTCAACTGACATTTGGTACCACTTTGCCAATACATTGCTTTTATGACTGACTGATAAATTATTACATTTATCATAGGTAGATGCCTAGCAACTATCAATTAACGCTGTGAGACTAGGTTTAAATGATATGTCTTAATTTCTCTGCTGTTTTCTTCTAGACAACATGCTTCCAGGGATCTGAAACCCCTCCCAGTTAGAATGAATAATATTCCTCATCTCCACACTCTTGTGACACCACACGTGGGGACGGATGTTTTGGCAACACATTCATATTCATCCAGATTGTCACAACTGCATCCTGCGTCTGAGACAGCCCAAGGTACATGATTGATGGTCCTACCCCTTAAAACATGATTAACTTTGTGAAATCAATCAATGGCAGCTACTAGGGCAGAGGAAACAAGGGAGGCTTTTCTTACAGTGGACTGTGTACTGTCATTTTATTATTTAATGCTTTGTTACTGGTAAAGCAATTTTGAAAAGCCTCTGTGACAAGCGCTCCCCGGCACTAGTTCGTCTATTTGCCAAACGAACTTCAAAGTCATGTCCGTAGAATTAACTATGGAGCCAGTAAGTATAAAACCAGTAGATACAAGATGACACACGTTATGCCAGTATAAATCACACAGACACGCCACTACATCGTCGGTTAAATCTTCGTAAAAAACTTATTTAAGAGGCACAGGTGGGGCCGGAGCAGTCTGCGCGCGCTGGCTGCCTGGCACTGCTCACTGCAATGCCCTCTGCTCCGTGTTTGAAGATAAAACTTTACTGGTTTTATAATGTATTATCGTACTGGAAAAATGTGTCCGCCTAGGGGTTTTTTTCTTCCTTTTGGAAATTCAGCCACAGCAACTCAGCTGGTTTTGTAGGTGAAGCTATAGAAAAACACCTGTTTTTTCTGTTAATAAAATAATTGAACCATCTCTTTGGCTGCTCGGCCTGGGCTTCCCTTTCTCAGGGTTCCTGGTGTGTTTCTCCCCGCCAGATCTGCATTTCCAGGATTTATGGCCAGGACTCCAGGTTAATTTTGTACAGACAACTTTCGTTCTGGCATCACTATATTTTGAGCACTTAACTTGGCAACATTTTTATTCTGCTGGTGGGAAGGTCCTGTCTGTGTGTGGAGGAAGATCAGCGCGAAGCCAGTGTCCCTGCCAGAAGAACCGTCATGTAAGAGAAAACATAAATCACACTTTTTATTTAGCTATTACAGCTAAAGTGCAGCTCACAATAATAGAGGAAGAGCACTTTCCCAATAAAACCAAGGATAAGTGAGGGCTGAAAGGTTGCTGAGTCAGCTATTTGGGCACAAACACAGGCGGCTCCTTACTTCAGATAAACTGCATCCAGTCCGCCCAGACTGAGCATTACATACTGCAGGCCAGCCTGGGGGAAATGCCAGGGGAATCTCTTTACAGACACTGTTAGACTTAAAAAAGGACTGTTTGGGAAAACTGCTGTGAATGCTTATCTTCAGTATTCATGTTTCTTACATTTGCAAACGCAGTTGCTGCGCTCCCTGTTCCGCAGGCTGTGCCCTTTCATTGACAGAAGGAGCGATCCTGGCACGGGGAACACATAAATATGCATCACTTCGTGGCTAGTAAGATAAACAAACAGCTATATGGTGCCAAGGGAAAGGTGGAAACTGCATCTCTCTTATTCCCTTTGCATTTTTATGACAGATGCTGCTGGATTTCCTTGGAGGAGTTCCCATGAGCTCAAGCATGAGGAGACACCTGCGAGACGGGCACGGGGACAGCCCCCCCTGCAGCCCCATCCCTTCAGCCCAGCAGCCTTGGGCTCTTGAAGTAGCCTCAGGGTAGTGACTGGAGTCAAAACGCACCTCTGCAAAAGCTGCCCAGAAGAAAGCACCTCATTTTCAGACTCTCCAACTGGGAAATGTCGTTCCGAACCTCTGCACCTACAGCTGTGGGACATGGCCGGCCAAGGGGGAGGCGCTGGCTGAACACACTGAGCATCCTGCGAGCAACCACGGCAAAGCGAAGTGCACATAAGCAAAGCAACAAGGTATGCTGTGTACATAACCATTTTAAAGGTCCGTGTTCACTAACAGTCACAGCCCTACTTCCTTTTTATATTTGGCAAAACAAATCACAGTAAACTTTCAAAACACCATTCTTTTCCACACCACCACCTAAACATGATCCAAAGGGCATTGCTGGGGGGTGGAGAGCTCCTTCCCCTCCAGGACCCATGCGGTGAGTGGCCCTTCGCAGCCAGGAGCTGGGGGTTGCCCTGTGGCCCTGCTAAGGCCAGAATTGCCCTGCCCTGGTCGGGGGCTGCACCACAGCCCTCCCACCAGCCTGGGCCAGAGGAATTATTTTGAGCTTCTCCAACGTTGGCAAAGCAGTTAGCAAATAACTAATAAGAAGCAGTGGAAGAAGCGTTGCTGAACAGCAGGTTGCAGAACTGTGGATGAGATTCATGACTGTGTTACAATCGTCTTCAATATTTTAATTCAATGGCATAAACATGATTTTATTAATTGCAAAAAAGCCATTTGGGGGGGTGCTGAATTATTTTTTGTTTGAAGCAGCCAAACAAAGCGCCTGTCAAAACCTTAAAACAGAACCTGAAGTAATGAAGTGTAGTTTAAAAAGCTCAGGGTGTACCCACAACATTTCGAACTCCTCTCCAAAAAATGGGACAAAGGAGCTGCCTTTGAACAATTAACTCCCAGATCCTGTTTTTTTCTCAGAGCAGGCATGTGGCTGCCCACTTGCAGTGCTCCCAGCTTCTCCCATCTCATCCCACCCTGAGTAACAAGGGCTCTCCAGCATCCCCAACACCCTCCCCCAAGGCACACCTGAAGCCTGGGCTGGGAACGAGGGGCAAGTTTTCCTGCTTGACCCATCCATAGTCCCTGATTTTGCAGAAGTAATGGAGTATCTTAAACAGTGATTGACTGATCTGGGGGATCTGGCTGTGCAGAGGAGCTGCCTGAGTGTTTTTTAGTGTGTTAGATTCAGACACCAATTTGATGGGCTTGGAAGCCCAGTACCTTAGAAATAAGATTAAAAAAATATCTTTCAATATTTGTTTCCCCTCAGGACTGAGTTTCCCATCTAAACATGGGTAAAGCACACCCCACCCAGTGCTCCCACTGGAGGCTTCCCATGCCCTGGTGGAAGCTGCTGCCCTTGCCCAGGCTGCTCGCGGGGCACAGCCAGCTGTGGCCAAGGCACCAGCCACCAGCGTTCCCCAACAAAGGAGTGACACCCGGCTGTGGTCAGAGATGGGGCAGGGATGGCCTCTAACTTTGCAGTGCATTCACTTTAATGCTCATATTTGTAATATTTGTGGTTTATTATTCTTACCTTTTATGTCTTTACATGCTGAGCTTTATGGTTTTAAAGATTTGAGAGAATGGACAGCACCCACTGGCAGAGCATCTGCCCAGTGAGTGGGATGGATGGTGGGAGTCCTTCCCACAGGGGAGGGATGGAAATCTGCCCCCGCAGCATGAAACCAACAAAAAGCCCACCGGGAGCTGTGCTGAGGATGTTTGACAGAAAAACTGAAGATCAGGAAATCTGAAGCTCTGCCACATCTGCTCCCCATGGCTCCTGGTGCTCCTGTGAGTGCGTAACATCCCCACGGTGAGGGACCGTTTTCTGCACCCACTGCTGCACATCAGCACTCTGTGGGATGCCCAAGGTGCGCTTTGAGCAGCACTTAAATTCCACTTCCTTGTTTAAACATGCATAAGATACTGCTCTTTTTAAAGCACATTTCAGGCCAATATCTATAAACCCATCCAAAACAGCAGAAAACATGAATATGAGACCAGTCAGGCTCACAAAACTGTCCCCAGAAAAATCCCAGGATCAGCACCAAATCTGATGCCAAATTTTTACTCTGAGAGCAATTATTCTGCAAGCTTTCACACCTGTCATTTTAAATTTTATTTACAGCTAAGATTGCCAGAGACATAGAAGAAACAGCAAGGCTTTAGCATGGGACTGATTCCTGCTGTTTTGAAGACTGGTCAGATAGTAGAGACTTGATTAAACAACAGCTCTTATGTATTTTCCCATTTCCCTCTTGTTACCTAGCTAATGTTTAAACATTGCCAGTTAAAAAAAAAAGAAAAGAAAAAAAAAAAAAGAGGTATTTCCCTGAATTTCATTATCAAATATTTTATTTTTCTGCTATGAGATGATCACACTGACTTTTCCTTTGTACCACAAGAGAATAAGGATGGGGGAAAGAGAGTTTCAAAGGTGTTTTTTTTAAGAATGCAAAATACTATGTCAAAACCATGCATGGAGACAGAAAATTACAAAGCGCTCTATCAAGAGGTTTTCACACCTGAGAAAGCATTAAGCAAGAGGCATAAGATCTGTAGGTATATTAAGAGGTATGTAAAATTGAAAATAAATTAGTGAAAATTTTTTTCCTTCATCTCCTGCCTGCATAAAGGAGTCATGATCTTGCAGAATCTGTATTCAGCTGAAGGTAATGTTTCCTCTACAGCATTCACACTAGGGGCTTTTTTTGACCACTGGCATGAAAATAATAGCCATGATTTAGCATCACTTTCTGACATGAAACAAATGGCTTGCCAGTGTGGCCTCAGCATCTCAGCTGTGCGCCTGTATCACCACTGATCATGAGATATGGCAGAGAAAGCACATGTTACACCTTAGGGTCATTCTGATCATAAATGCATTTTCTTCCACTTTGTTTCAGGCTATTTTCTATTATACATCAACCCTTAGAATACCACTGGGTTCAATTATTGTCCAAAAAAGAAGTGGAGCTGGAGGTGGCAAGGGTGCATATTGGGGACTGTGTAATAATGTGGAAAACTTTTGCTTTGAACTCTCCAGACCAAAGGGCATTTCTTTCTAAGTATGAATATCAGAAATCACGAGCTGCTCAGCAATGCTGGGGAATGATAAAATGAAGGGCAGGCTCAGGCTGTGGGACATGCTCTAGGAACATTTTAGAAACTTTGAGAGTAAAAATAAGTACATCCTGCACCTGGATGAGAAATTGTTGATTGCCAGCCCAATGTGGAGTGAGGCACCGGAGGAAGCACCTCCAGGAGGAGGCTGGGTCCCTTGGGCTGCCTGGTCATGCCAGCCCTTCTTACAGGCTGGATGTGTCAGGAGGAGGAAAGAAAACGTAGAGCACCAGCAGCAAGGGCACGCTGCTGGAGAAGGGTGTCACAGAGGGGAGAGCTGAATCAGGCTCTGCCAAGGGCTTTAATCACTTGGCTAACGGCCTTTGGCAGGAGGCTAACAAAGCACCTGCCTCTCTGCTACACTGCATTAATTATAAGGGCTTGAAAATTAAACATTGTTTACATGACAAATGAACAATTCCATCACTTTCAGTAAACTAAATGACCCAAACCATTCCCTTACTCTGCCCATCCCCTGCATCCCCTACTTCCAAGCACTTCTGCTTGTTCCCTGCACACATTCCCTCTGCTGCACCTAGACCTCCTGTGAAGTACAATTTTCTAAAATCCCTGGAGTTAACTCACCTGGCACCAACAAAGAATTTAGTCCCTAGACTATGATTTTGCTTTATACTGCACAGAGTTGGTACAAACTTCAGTGCCTGGGAGGTACCATAGCTCCCCCAACCCAACATTTCCTGATCTTGGTTGCTCATTACTCACTCATCTCACTAGCTGCATAGCTGAAGAACCTCAAAGCAAAACCCAGCCCATTTTGCATGGAGAAAGGATGCTGGAATATCATCTCACAATGACACCGGACAAAAAAAAAAAAAAAAAAAAAAAAGTCATTAGCATTAAATTATCTGCTCTCAGATAATTTCCCAGATGATTCACCATAAAAGGCTCTGAAACGGTCTCTTGCTCTTTTTCTTTGCATAACATTTCATTGTACTCAAGACTCAAGGAGCTGTAATTCATCAGGCTTTTATTTGCAGGAGGGCATTGTTTTCAGCAGGGTCCCTGACTATGAGAGAGGCCAAGTTTGCCAGGCTGGAGGATTAACCTGTCAGCGGCAGAGCACAGGTCACAGATCCCCTGCGAGAGGAGGGGGCTCTAAGAGACAGCGAAGCAGACCTGGGTGCTGGCGATGCGCCCCAACACCTCATTTGGGCAGCGCTCAAGGCTTTTTCCTTTGTGGGTGACTGTTCATCACGGCACGGCCTGACCAGTCCCAGGCACTCGGTGACTGCCCAGCTGTTTGCCAAGCCCAGAGGGGCCACCTCTGTCTCTCCGGAACACAACCTAAGCCACCACAGCAACTGCAGTGACTGGTATCGTGAGAGTTTCTTCCCATCAGACTTTCGTCCGCTGTGCTCTCCCCTCTCTGAGAAGCCCGTGCTGGCCCCATCCCCACCCTGCTCCAGCACTCACCTCCCACACAGCCCCTGGACACCCACTGGAGCTGGTGATGGCTGGGGAGAGGGATCAGCTGTGCTGATCTCCCCGCCAGGCTGAACCCAGGCCAGTCCTCCCGCACAGCAACGTCAGAGACACAGAAGGGTGCCAGCCGCGAGCCCGTGCTCCGGCGTACCTGCTGTTGCCGTGGGGTGAGCTTTACTGTACCAACAACCTCTGGGCGCTGCCCGGCAGCCCAGCGCCCATGGGCAGGATGGGTGGAAGGGGATGGTACCCACGTGTTGTTGATTTGCTGGCAGCAGCAGCGGCCCTGGAGGTACTGGAGTCCAAGTCAGTCTCCTTAACACCTTGCAGTGCTTCTTCCCCATGTCCCCAAGGCCACTTTGAGCTGCCACTGCCTGCGGAGATGGCTGTCCCCTCCCTGCCCACCCAGTGCTCTCGGAGATGCCTCCCAGCACCACAACAGCCCTAAGTCCTTTTGTGACCGGCATAAAGGAGTTAAGAAAACAAGGTCTTACCAGCCACAGACAGGCCTGAATTAAAGAGAGTAACTGCCATGACGGTGGGCTCAGCATCATGCAAGGGGAACGAGCCTAATTATAATCTCCAAGGCGATGCTGAGCACTGCTTGCTAAACACATCGTGCTGTGAAATTCCAGCTGCCTCCTCAACAAACAGAGATAAACACACAAAATCATTTGCTCCACATGCATGTGTGTGGTTGTTGCCTTATTCAGGGTAACAAGACCGATACAAAGTTTACATTTTTCTGTTTACTGGAAAACTTGGCCAAATCAATAGTTTATGGCAAAAGAAAGTAACACAACCTGTAATAAAACCAAATGATAAATAGATATTTGTTACAGAAAAAAAGATTTGTGCAATTCATTATCGCTAATGTTCTCGCATCTAATGTGATTTTAGGTGAGAAGTGGCACAGTGACAACTATTAACCGAGGGCTTATCAGGTACTTTTTTCAGTTGTTCAGACTGTGCTGTTTGGCTTCCACGCAGGCGCTGCTGCCAGCCAGCCCCCGGAGCCAGGCTGCCCAGGTTTGTGGCCATGGCTCACAGCCCCTACGCCGGCCGGCCACCGAACACTGGGTGGCTGGCTGCACGGTGCTGAGTTTGCCCAGTTTATCCCTGTGTATTGCCAGTGCCATCTGGCAGCAGCTCCTGCGCTCCAGTTTCTGTGCAGTTATAAATGGATCAGAGACCTGTCAAGCTGCCAAGTGAACCATCATTATCATTCATGATATCATTTAGCACATACTCCACATGGTAGTCAATTGCTTGCGTTATAATCACCTCTTAAAACTGTGACTCCATAGATATAATATCCCTGCGAGACAGTCTTTACCTGTTACATTAAACTTACAGATATTTAAAATGTCAGATAATCTTTCATCTGAATTGCCCTGCTGTCTAATACAGTCAATCAGCCAGCTCCGGCAAGCAGGGTTTGGTTCTCAGGAAAGAGTCAGGAAGAAGCAGCTTTTCTGCATTTGCTCACAAATGTGCCATTTGTCTTCAGATGTGAGAAAGTACTTTTGTTGCGTATTACCCTGAGTCCTGTGGATATTACACTGCTAAATCTGAAAGATTGTCTTTCGAAGACAAAGCAGCTTGTCCTGATACAAAGTCTTCTGTGTTACCTTCATCTTTAGTACTGTGTGATAACCTTAATTTTAAAGTAAAATTATGCTAAAATTATAATTGTCTGTACATTTTTTTGAAGTGTTTTTCAGTGTTTCTATTTAGACTATCAGAACTGGTGGGGTTTAGTAGGCTGAGGAGCCTGGTTTGTTATCTACAGCAGCTTCCAGAGAGGACAAAAAACCTTCTGGTTCCCTTTTCTCAAAAGCAAGACGATAGAGTACGCAAGGAGATGAGAAGCATGGCTCATCCCTCCTCCAGAGCCTCCCTCTGCCTTCAGCCAGAATTGCTGGTCTCTCCAGCCTCTTCTGGTACAAGTGCAACCACACTCACACAAAGGTGCCACCCTGTCCCCCAGGTTTCTCTCTGCGGGCAGGCAGGGCAGCGAGCAGAGCCATCACAGCGGAGGTGGCCAGCCGCTGTGCCCCAAGGCTGTAGCTCCGGTAAGCCTGTGATACAGGCAATAAGCACAAGCCACGCTCCCCGTGCACACCGGCGTTCACACAAGCACCCCTACTAGCCCTTGGGACACTGGTCCCAGTGAGGTGACCCCGTGCCCGTGCAGTGGCTGTGCCCCAGCCTCCCTCTGCTTACTGGGCAGGGTCACTGCAGCTCAGCTGCTCTCGCCAGACCCACAGAGAAGCACATTTCCTTCCCTTCCCTGCTTGCAGCGGCTTTATCAAACTTCATTCACTCCCCAGGTTGGCAGGCAGGACTAACATGACAGCCCTAAACCTAAGCCTGGTGAAAGTCAGTCCCACGGCACAGACCCAGCCCTCGGCACCGGCTGGCACAGGGTGCCAGCGCCACTGCACCACGTTCAAGCAGAGGAGACACTCCAAGCAGCAAGGTGAGCAGGCTTAGAAGCAATATTGGTATTTACCAGAGTTCAACCCTAAACCTTGAAGGCGCAGCTCTGATAGCCAGGCCACGTGCAGCGTGCTCCAACCCCTGACACTGTGCACCAGAAGCGGCAGCACCATCCCCTCACCGAGGCCGCCGGCTCCTCGGGAAGTGTTACAAGAGAACAGCTGGGACAGGTGTAGGACTGCCGAGAGCAGGAGGACTTGGAGGGTGGGTGCTCAGAGCAGGGTGCTGAGCGTGCCGGCCGCGCGCCCAGGGTGGCGGGGGGAGCTGGGGCAGGCTCCCGGTGCAGCAGAGCTGCCGCCGCCTCGCCCTGCTCCCCCGACGCTCGGCAGCATTTCATTTCTATTGCCCAGAAATGATAGCAGGAGTCATCTCCGCCTCTTCTGTGTAACTCAGTTCACTGATAATTGTGTTTATTGCTACCATGCTGTTGTTTACACGTCTTTGTTATTAGATTGCTTTGTGGGGAGCTGGTTTAACACATCATTCAGCACCTGGGTTTACATCACTCTGTCGAGCATCAAAAGGCCAACCCAAGAGACACCTTGCACACTGCTGTCCAGCTTCCTTTCCCAGTTCCCAGAAATGCTTAGGCAAGTTATCATCTCACCAAGGTGTCTCCAGATCAGTTTGCAGGGATTTCTGTGCTTCTTTTATCATGCAAAGCAGTTCACATTGGTCGCAGTGTTGTTATGGCAATTCAGCATTGTAGATTTGGACAAGAAAAAGAATTGCATAACGAGTCTCAGCCTGACACACAGGATGCGATTTCAGAGAACTTTGGAAAATCATGGGCAATTGTGCACTAAAGCAGAAACTGCTTAGAACAAGCACTGGCATCGGGCAGGGTGGTCTTCTAGCACCAAACTTCCCCTAAAGCTAATGACACCCAGGGGTGTTTAAAGAACTACATTAATTACCGTGTCTGCATATTCAGGACTCATGCTTATGAATAAAGCTGCTCTTTGCAGGAGCAATGACCATTTCCAAAGGAGCCTGTTGTTGTAATGTCTCCAGCTTATTTCACAGGTGGCAGAGGCTCAGCAAAGCCCAGCCTGGGTATCTGCCCAGCGTTAGGCCATGCTTGAGGTCCTACCATGCAGCTCCTGAGCTGAATGAAGCAGGTCAGTGGCAGTATAGTGTTTGTTGCCTTTAAATAAGTCAGTATTAAGAATTTAATGTGCTAGGGTCACAGCAGATCAGTGTAAGAGAATGTAATTTCCTTTCTGGAGGACAGGTATGATGTACCTGCAGGAGGATCAGTCACTTCAGTCTGGGGGTACCAGTCTCAAGCAATGCTTTTTTAGCAATCATTCATTTACTTCTACACACACACCTTTCAGCCAGCAAGATGATGAATAGCGTAGACATTCACACACTGTACCATCTTAGAGTATCATCATATATTTGTTATGAGAAATAATAATTTTTCTATATGCCAAAACAAAAAAATGCAGCGAAGTGACAGCTCTCCTCCTCCTCTTTCTTCCCAGAATGAGTCAACCACTACTGACGTACTTGAAGTACAGACTTCAAGAACTAAATTTGACTTTATATTTCTCATTTGCACTGTACCTGGGAAGCTCCAAAGCCAGTCAATAGAAGTCACCAGACACGAGGCTCTAGCTCCTAATTATTTTAAGTGCTCTCAAAATGAGCTGGTGTGTTGGTGTGACCCAGCCTTTACAGTCTTTCTGCTTTTGGATGCAAATTAGCAGTTCTGACCTCTACACCTGCTTCTTAACGACAGTGCTCCCGCCCCAGCCATCCCCCCCTCCTGCATGGTGGTCTTGGCCAGACACAGACTGGCAACACAGCAACGCAACCAGCCACCAAACCTCTTGGCTATTTCTTCCCATCTTTCTAGTTCAGATCTGTTCTGCTCTGCACACAGGTCTACACCAAGCTTACTGCTCCAGCCCTCCCTCTATTTTGAGCAGACGGCTCCTGTGAAGTGCAGCAGGGCCAGCTATAAAAATCATCATTACAAGCATCACGGGATAAGCACAGAAACCTCACAGCCAGAGCCCAAGTCCGTCCTCATTTGCACAGCAGTGATGTGCTGCAGCGTTTCGTTTTGCCTTCCCTAACAAGGCTCTAACAAGGCAACACTCACCCAAGCCACTGACTAACCTTCAGCTTCTTAGGAAGGGTCCAGCCCCCAGCCACGCTAGTTAGAGCTGCACCATTACATAACACACCTGATATGCCCCATTACACTCTCTTCTTGTACAAATCCTCCGTTAAGGGTGCAAGGAGAGCATCAGAGGGAAGTAACTCCACTGTGGCTGGAGGATGGCTCCCTCGTCACGCTCACCCCATGGACCTTGGTGAGCAGGTCGCACAGTGACCGCTGCCTTCTGCCACAGCATGAGACCGATGCGCTGCAGCTCCCAACATGGGAAAGCACTTCACCAACATGAATGCTCTTAATTACAAGTTCTTAAAGCAAAATAAAGAGAACAAAACTCTAAAAGCTGGATTTTTAAAGAGATTTCTCTTCTCGTATTTTCCTTTCCTCAGAATATTCTGGCACAGCTGCAGAATATTTTTAACTCTGGTTACAGATTTGCTTTAAATTAATACTGATCAATTAACAGTGACACTGTTGATTTAGTTATTGTGTTCTCAAACAAAAAAAATATATCCTATGGCTGTTCCTCAACAGACAGGCCTTGAACACTGTATGCAATCAAAGAATTAAATGCTACAAATTTCCATAAACCTCTCCAAGCATTCTGGGAACACTGAGCTTCCAGGGCCACAAAAATTCCTCTTATGTTATGGAGACAGTTCCCAAGACAATGTTATTCATGAGAATGGGACTACATTGCTTAGTAAGTTCATTTCAAAGTGGGTGAGCTCTCCAAAGGCAGAAATACTACAGGTGACTCCTTCAACTGAACAAAACGAGGGCGTAAGAAGTGCTCAGCTCATTGCTCAGATCCCCACTGTAAGAGAGAGGTTTCAACCACAGAAGCGCAATGGGTGAAGGAGTGGGCTTATTGCTGGGACTGTGGCAGTACTGGCACCCGCATGTTAAGTCCAAACATGGACTCAGTGCTCAGCAGTGGAACAAAAGTGAGGATCGGTATTTTGGATCCTGTGAGGAAGCATTAATATTAGCTATGCCCAGCCTTACAACAGCCACTGCTAGGTACTTCAGCAGATGCTCGATAACAGACTTTATTCATCTTGAGGCTCAGTTCACAATTTGTCTTGCACGTGTTACAAGAAACAAACAAACAAACAAAAAATAAATTCTTTATCTCTTTTTCCTGAAAGGTATGTGAAAGTAGAATCAACATAACATAATAGTTCGACTTCTTATGGGAAGGGTTAGAATTAAACGCATTTTGCGCAATGTCAATGGCAAATTCCAGGCATGGACCATTAAGCTCCCACAGCTCAGCTACAGGTTCACCGACTTCAATGTCTCCACTGAGCACACCACCTCAGAGAAGCAGAAGCTAACACATATATTTTCCCTTATCCAACACATGTATTGACACTATTAAAGTCCCTAGTAGAGTACTCATTTAATTGGTAATGTTTTCCTCAAGGGATGCATGGACTGGAGCCATCTATCCAGTCCCTTTCTGGTAGCAGCATTTTCCTTGTTCCCCTGCATCATTAAGCAAGAAAGGACAGCAGCTATGAACTGCTTTTAATACTTGTCTGTATTGGTTACAGAGAAGCCATTGTCAGCTAGAATAATTGGTAGCTGCCACTATTCTTGCTGGTGAGCTCTTTCTCCAAGATGTTTTAATCTTACTCTAGTCCTTGGCATATGCTGCAGAGCTCTCATTCTGGCTTTCACCTGGGATATTTCTAATTATTATCATGCTTATTTATGGTGTCCCTGAACGAAGACACGTGCAGACTTCAATAGCAACATACCAAGAAAGTTATTTTAAAGCTCTATAAAGGAGATTAGATCTTTGTGATAACCCCGATTTTTGGCACAGAGTAGACATAGAATTAACTTCACCAGACTTCACTGCCAGAGTCCCCAGAGCACGGAGCTGAGACAGCAACCCTGGGCCACCTGCACTAGCTGTGAGAGCAGCCTGAAGGCTACCAAGCCCTGCGCAGGGGACAACCCAGCCCCACCACTGGTGGGAAGACTGAGATGCAAAAATTTCTCACCTCCCCAGCAATAACTCAGCCAGGGAGACAAAAACCCATCAGTTTCTGAATCACCCTTTAGGCCTTGTGCTAAAGAGAAACCTGTTAGAGCCTCCCCAAGAAGTTATGTCTTTTGTGCTCTCTTTCACCCTTGACAGGGAGCTCAGTTTTACACAGAGCCAGGCTGCTGCCTTAGACCAGCAAAAAATTAAGCACTGGGGCAGATCAAGTTGTTGAGCCACTTGCAAACACCTTCAATGGGAAACACATCCATAAATATGTGAGTTTATCCAGGAAGTGTATGTAAAGAGGGGGAGAGTCTGACCCTGCCAGATTATTTCTTGCAGATGCTTCCACTGATGCTAAAACACTTGTGATTCACCCCTGTTTTGTAATTAATCAGTGAAACATCAAAGCTCGTTTTAGGTTTTCAATATTTAGGGTAAGCCTCTGAATATAAGAGAATGGATATGATCCCAAATAGCTTTGTAGATGAAGCAGAGGGTGTCATGCCCACATCTCCATCTACCTGATGGAGATCTGAGGGCATCTTCCATCCAAAGGACCCCAGCACAAGCCCTGCTCATTGGATAACTTCCATTCCCCTCATCAGGGTTTGGATCCTTAAATTCAAGTGCTGGCTAATTGGTTTGCCTTGGAAAGGCAGGAGTGGGCAGAAGCTGGCACTTCAGTAGGCACGACCTGAGGCTTATGAAAGTCTCCCCAGGTTCTCAGCCCCCATACCCCATGCTGCCTGCATCGCTTTGGAGGTCACAAAACCAAGTCAAGATGCTCCTTCCCTAAAATGAAATTCGACATAAATAGCTATCTGGGTCTTTGTCAGCAGCTCCTTGCTTCCTCCTGCCCAGGGGCAAAGCCATAAATAAGTTTTGTGCTCTCAGGAGATGTGACAGTTATTATTCAATAACTGAATTATAGGCTCATTTTTGGAAAGGAATAACAGCAGGCAGGGAGGGGAAGGGAAAGGAAGGGATGGTAGCATTTTACTTCACAGGAACTGAAACACCTCAAAAAAATATGAAATCCAGGCTAGGAAACACTGGTGAGTGCTTTGTACTTTGGCAACTTCCTCTCGTTTTGGTATTACTGCTTTCAATTTTTAAAGGTGTTGTGATGTACGGGAATATAGAATAGCAAATGCATAAAAAATACATTTCCCTGTCACATTGTATCTTTATAACGTGCTAGGAGTTGTGAAGCTGGGAAGGCTGGGATCTGGTGGGAGGCCAGGGAGTGCAGGCACCTACCAGGGCCGTGTTCCATGGCCAGGTCCCATGGCCACCGAACTCCAAAGCAAAAACTTTTACTTCAAATACGAGACTTCAAAGTGGGGAGCAGGGAGCACACCTCTTTTTTCCTGTAAAGGAAAGGGCATGAAAGCAGAGAGCCCTGAGCTCGCCATGGGACAAGGTGTCCAAAAAGGCCTGGCTGGAGGGACGGTGCTAGAAGCTGAGGCTTTGTCTTTGGAAGTCAAACCTGGAAGGCCAACGGACACTGGAGAGGAGCTGGGACTGTCACTGGGGCACACAAGTGGGTTTCCCTTGTTGGATCCAACTCTCTCCTGAACGTGTCCAGGCAACAGGGCTCCTGCATGCTGTAACAGCCGGCCAGCCTAGGGCAGAGTGATGGGCGTAGGAGCACAGGGACATGGACCCATATGCCAACACACGCAGTGTCTGCCCCACATCACACCTTTGGTTTGCGTGTGCACTCACCGAACGGCACGCGGATTCGCTCGGCGTCTGCAGGGTTTGGTATGGCTGGGTTTGTTCATCACAAAAAATCTGTTCTGTGTTTACAGCTCCCTCAGAGGAACACCATCGTGGAGTGCCGCCATCGCCCGCTGAGCCTGCCAGCACCAGCCTCCCGGTGTGCTCAGCAAAGCCTCGGCTTCTCCAGGTGCCTGAACCAGGTTTCTTGATCCCACTGACATCCCTTGGACAATCAAAACCCATCCATGGTGTGGGGAGCTGGGGAGCACAGACACCAGCACCCCACCTCTCACCGGCCCCCAGCCATGCAGGGATCTGCATTAGTAGTTAACGATTCAATGACAGGAGATAAAAACACGCAACATTGGAAATGTTCCTTTGCAGAAACAACAGGCGTGCTGTTGATCCCTCCAAAGCAAGGGCTGGTCCCGGGAGCCCTTTCGTGGAGGCGCCGGCAGCCTGAGGCAGAGCCAGCCCCCTCCCAGCTCAGGCAGGGGCACTGGGCAGGTCGGGCGCTCCCGGGGAGGGAAGAACTCCCCAGGAAGATGTCATCCTCCACGCTCCCGTATCGCTTCCAATTAACGATAGAGTTCATGGCTTCTATGGTACCTTAGTAAAAAGTCAAGATTTTTGGAAAGAAATGGGCCATGCTAAAGCTCTCATTACCCCTAGGAAGAAACGATCCAGCATCAACAAAATGGATAGCAAATTTCCTTATGCACAGAAAATGATTATTGCTTTAGATAGGCAATAGCAACGGATCTAAACCTACATGATATTATTAGTTGTGAAGTGATCATCATGGGGAGATGGTCTAATAAGGCACTACAGACATAATGAGGAGGTACACAGCTCTTGAACTGAACAGACTCATTTAGACAGAACAGCCTAAGAGAGCAAGTAGGAAATGAAAGGTGTTGGTAAGTTATGAGGAGCGCTGCCCTACAATTGCATGCTAATTAGCAATTTGGAATTGCAGTGAATCAAATTATATCAAACAACACTTTTTTTTTCTTCCATCAAAGACCGTCCTTTTTCAGAATCAGAGGCTTTCCAATAATTAGGTAGTATACAGGGTTTTTTAATCCACTTTTCCCCCTCCTCATTTATTTTGTGGTTCTCATTTAGGTCTTCTCTTTCTGGACTTTCTTTTTTTTTATCCTTTCTAATTGCTTTCAGAAACAGTGGAGCCTAAGGCATGATTCACAGCACTCTCCATTTAAGCAAAAAGACTGACACAGGAATGTGTGCTGACAGATAAAATAAAATAAAAATAAAAATAGGGAAGAAAAAAAAAACAGGGAGGAAAAATCAGAACAATAACTTTCCAAAAGGAAGGCAGGAAAAAAGCATTGCACTTTACCTCTGGTTGTGTGTCACAGATTTTAGCCCAGTCTGTAAGAATGTAGCACACAGAAGGACAGGGGACCTGTGCCCTGAATAAACTGAGTGAATATTGTGTTTAGCACGGTCCATATCATGAGGTATCCAAGCATGCGCTTGCACAAGGGACCACCGCAGAGGTATGTGAGCTGTGTCTTAGTCCCAGCCCTGGTGTTCTGGATTGTTCTCCTTACCCTTCTTAAAATTTCCAATGATTTCTGCAGAGCTAGGCATGCTTATTTTATGGCAATAGGTAAATGAAAGCACAAATATTGTGCATCCCACCGCTGCTCTGTGCTCTGCAGTGCCTGGCGGCACACGGAGCCTGCCCGGGGCTGCGGAGGAGCCCTGGAGCACTCGCTGCTCGGGGGACAGTGGCACCTGCCCCACTGCTGAGCTGCCCGGGGTGATGGAAACCCGTGTCCCTCCCCATCGCGTGCCTTGCATGGGGTGCTCTCCTAATCAGAGAGGAGCTGGAGCAAAGATGGCATTTTACAGGTGCCTTTGATTCTCTGAAGCCGTGAGGTACAGAGGAACTAAATTGCAAGTCCCAGAGTTTGTCAGGGAGACTCAACCTCCTAAATCCTTACAGCCCTTCTGAAAAGAGATTTGACTGCAGGTTTGTAAAGGCATTGAAGTACCTAAATCTGCAGCCAGGTAAACCTGTAGCCCTTGACAGAGGTACACAGCTAGGCCTGGGGGCAGGGCTCTCCCTTTCCATGTATGTTTTCCCATGATTTTACAAATGCATTGACTAAATCTCCCCATTTTCATAGTGAAATGCAAGGAGCAGGATCCTTTAAACATAGAAACCTCACCAATTGGTCTGTGCTTTTCAGACGGGGAAGTAACTACAAGAACGGTAACACGTGAGTCACGTGGAAGCATTTTGAGGTCTCAGGAGCTTTTTTGAGCATTTACCAGATGCATTTTCCCTGAGCTCTGCCTTCTCCATCTCTGCTGCCAGCTCAGCTGACTCTGCAAAAGACTGACTTTTGTCAAGCTAGGAGTGGTAGCAGCTAATGCCGCTTCAGCATTCCCTGCCCCCTGCACATAGGACCCAGCTCCCCGGAGGCAGCA
>JAVJGJ010000061.1:47239589-47261845 GCA_035590215.1 Microhierax caerulescens
ATAAAAAAGTCACAACATCAGAAGAGAACTGCCTCCTTGGTTGCAAGGCAGATAAACTGGATGGGAGCAGCAGAGGTATAAATCAATGCGATCAGTTTGACAGAGAGATTACAGACAGCAAATCCTGAATTGCAGTGCAGAGGCAAACGCAGTACAGTGGCCGGGGTGAAACAAGGAAAACATCTAGGGAATTGAAATTCAATATATTTTTTTTACAAGATTAAATGAATTAACTTCATTTTCCTGAGGGACTGCAGATTGCTTTTGTGCAGCTTTCCCACCCCCACTCCCAAAAAGACATCCCTTCCTAAGCCTGCTTTCTCTTGAAATAATGCTGCTAATCTGGTGCAACAGCTTTTGTGCTGTGGTGAGCACATTCTCCAAAGGTACTGTTTTGAGCAAATGAAAATATTACTAACCTGAATCATTGGGAAAGTTGAAATATCTGATTAGTCTAGCTTTGAGCCCGATCCTGCTGATCTTCCACCCACCTGACAATGCAGCCTCTCAGTCACACTTTTTCAGCACACAAGAACGCTGTTAGAGACAGCATCAAAACCTCCAGGGCCCCACTGCTCCTGCCCTCCCATGGGTCCCAGCCCTGCCATGAGCCCTTCTTTCGAACACATGAAATATGCTGACCAAAAAGCAACCTATATAGCTGGGGAGCAGATCAGCCTTCCAGCACCTAAACACAGGGAGTCCTGAGCTGTGGTTCTGAGCCAATGCACACCACTGAGGGAGTTCCAGCTAATACCAACACAATATTAAATGCCTTGGGCCATTTGGAAAAAGTGTTACTATTTAGGTCAAAATGACTGTAATATATGTAATTTTTATTTTTCATAATAAAAATGAACTTCTGGGAAATGATTTTATTTTCTGGGAACTGCATCTTCTCTTAAGTTCTCTTAAGAAAACTGCTTGAATGGGAAATTATCCACCAGCTCTCCCAAGGTGCTGCTATTCAGTAACACATTGGTGAGGCTCTTTGCACATCTGGAAGGGGACCATCTTTACAATGAAATGTTCATCTCGTCTTGCATTTCCTAAATTAATGTGTTGTGTTTTGACTTCACTTCCAACAACCCCCTTCTGGACACAGACCACTGCGTTTCCATTAGAAGCACTTTGCTGCCTTTTCCATCAGCTGAGAACTAATCAAGCAGAATGACGGCTATTCCAAAGCCAAGCGGAGGGAAAGTAGTGACGAGCGTGAGGTAGACAAGCACAGAGTGTGTAAGCTTCCATGGCAAATATCAATTTACTTATCCAGCCACCCAGCTGTTTGGAAGTATGCTGGTTCACCTGTGGGAAGTTCTGTTTCAGGTCTGGGAAGAAGCTGAGGACCCTGGCCCTTCTCGGCGAGCAGCGGAGGCTGCAGTGGGTCCTGCCCCTGGCATCTCTCAGCAGCACACTGCTAAATACTCCTGCGGCTTTGGACATCAAAATGCTTCTTCAGAGCTCTTAACTAAAATCTTTGAGGCAAGTCTGGGCTGTAAAAGAAGCAATTATCTTAACTATATTTGTAAGAGAAAGGAATTTATTGTAATGAGACGCACTGGAGTAGAAATCATACAAAGAACAGGCAGTTTTAGCAGAATATACCTACACCTAAAAGGCCATAAGCAATAAACCCAGATGCATCTGGGAGATTTTGGGGGTTTCAGCAAGTTTAAGAGATCCAGAACAAATGCCGTGATGGAAAATGCAACCTGGGATTGGAAACACCCTTTTGTAGCCAGCTAATTCTGTAACAGCGGCAAGGCAACCCAGGCTGCACCACAACCTGCCCCACTGCCGAGCTGCACCAGCCCCACGGCACGAACCACTGCCTCCCACGCAGCAAAGCACTCGGGCACAGGCTTTTGACCTGCAGCACCGCTGAGACTGAAACAGGCTTAAAGGCATTGCTGAAATGGAACTTCATAGCACCTACGTGGCACCCACAGCTTCAAATTTCCTTTATTAATATATTTAGCAGGCAGTAAATGAAACAAAATGGTTTCCACTCCTTCCTGAAGAAGAGTTGACAAGATGGGGCTGAAGAAAATGATAATCCCATCCTGCATCCCATACTGCAGCAACACGCGAGTCTTTCTACCCACCCCAGGCAATCCAGGAGGCGCTTGTAAACCTTCCTTAGGACTAGAAAGGGATTTTATGTTCCTGCTGCTGGGGTTGTGCTTAACTGGGTTAGTACCAGACCCAGGCATGAGGCTGCTGTAACCCGGGGCTCACAGCTCACGCTGCGGTGCACCATCAGAAGCCTTGTGCTACACACGGCTGGGGGCCTCACGCTGACACCTGCACGAGAGATGCTCCCCCTTGGTTCTCCAAAACGAGCCAGTCAGGCCGTTCTCTGCAAATACCTGTTTCTGAAGGAGCTTCCAGGGATGCGCTTAAGCAGGATATCTAGCGCTTAAGCACTCTGCTAGTGTCTGTGACTCACCCAGGTTCTTTCCACTGGAAGGAGAGCAAAAGCAAGTGATTCATCTCCTACTAAAATAGGTGCCCAAGGGAGGTGGGATGGAGACTTGCGTGAAGCTGCCTCTTCCAGGGAGCACCGAGCGCGCCTGCCCCCCAGCCTAATCACAGCTCAGAGCCTCTGCAGTTCTCATTTATGTAAGATTATTTATGCAGAATGAATGAATACAGCTAACCCTAGCCTTTGCAAATTATTATTGAACAGCATGGGGAACCAGGAATAAAATGAACTAACAAAGAACAAGGCAATTAAAAATCCGCCTCTGTTTTAGAGGGGAAGTGGAAAAAGTTTAGCAGACCTCGCTCTGCACCTGCAAGTGATGGGTAGAACCAGAAGGCAGAGAGTCAGAAGTCTTGGTTTTGACAGCATCTACTTCTGAAGCACCTGGTATTTTGCCTGCTTTTGAGCTAAATTTGGCAGAAGAGATCAAACCTCAAGCTTCAATAGAGAAATATGAAAAAGAAGCTATTTGAGAAGGAGGGACAGACTCCAAACCAAGGTAAATTTAGTCACAGCCCAGAGGTGCAAATTCTGCGCATCATTCTGAACTCCATTAATACTGCAGGGTATTTGCAGCAAAATGTTTTCTTGCTCCTTGCTTTACTCCCACGAACTGGAATACAACTGAATTAACTCTTGGATTGACACTACTAGGTCTGCTCCTGAATTACACCTTTAAGGTACTGCTCACTGGCTTGATGGCTGACCTGGGCCCTCAGCCAGGAGCTGGGTGACAATGGAGCAAATCCTGGGGCAAGTCAAGCAGCACCAGATTCAGACCCGTCTTCCGTGGTGCAGCTGCTTGCTCTGCCCACAGGCCTGCCCTGCATTTTATAAATCTATTTCACAGAATTTCATCCCATCACAAAATTAAATTGAATGCTAAAACCTCATTGCTCTCTTTTCGGACAGTCATTCCTGTATTTCTAAATATTGCGCCCTGACCCTTTCCCTCACACACAGCAATAGATGTTGCCAAATTAAAACCCCACACAGTTGTTATTAATGGGACTAATTATTGTTGCTAATGGTAAAAGTAACAAGAAGATGATTAAAAAATACACAGCACTCAGTGTTCCTTTGAATTGCTTTTAGGATAGTGATTTGCACTTCTGTTTAGCACAGATGACACCAGAGTGAACAGCTATATTTTAATAGTGCTTATGCAAAATATAATATGGGAAAAGAAAGGTGCATAAGACTTACTCACTTGCAGTGTCACTAAGAACAGAGTGAATACTGATCACATTCAACAACTGTGGCAGCATTAAAAATGACTGCACAGGTGGAATAAATAAATGAATGAAACACAAAGAGAAATTCAGGCTCTTACTTTCTAGACTGGAGCTCAAACATTCAGATCGCTCCCTGCTTTCCTTTCCTTCCCCCTTGCCCCCATGCTAACAGCTTACCTCTTAGGGCAATTTTATTCACTAGATTTTGGTTTAATATTGAGTTAATACTGTCCTATACAAACAATGGTTTGCAAATGAAAGATGTCCTCCACCTCCTGTAATCATTCTTAGGATCCAGCCATGAACTTAAGATCCAACATAAAGCAACAAATTCTATTTAGACATGACACTGAAAAACAGAATGAAAAACAACAACCCCCCCAACCCCCAAACTAATAAACCAGAGGATTTATTTCCTTGATAAACAGAGGAAAGGTAATAACTGGCATAACTTGACAAGAACCCAACTGTTTCATACTTTGCCATCACATCCTTGCCGTGCTAACTCAGTAGAGGAAGTAATAAAAAAGAAGAAATAACAGTATGAACAGGGGAAGGTAAATAGTCTGAAATCTCAAATAGTTGTGGTCTCAAATGGAACACTCTTATGTCCTAATTACCTCGATTTGTTTGCAGTTTATCTGTGAGAGTACATAATCAGGGATAAGCAGTATTGTGCAGTGTGTTCATGCAGTAAAGATGAGTGGGGCTTCTCCTCGGTCCTTGGAGCACTGACGCCTCAAACTTGCCAGCATGTGCCAATGCTGGCACAGATTTCCTTATAGAAACATCTTTAAAAAGAGCAGATGATATTTGCCCCTGGAAGCCACAAGTAAATCAGGGCTTTTTTAGGGGTACTTTTGAATCAGGGCGAGGAAGATTCTGAGTCATGTGGCACTTAAGGACAGCCAAACTGAAACTCTAAGGAGCCATCTATTCTGTGTTTTTGAGGGTCCCTTTCAGCAAGAAACAACATTTACAAATGCACTTCTAACATGAATTCACAGTGAACTCTGCTTAGAGTGGTGCCCCAGTGAGAAGCAACCCCCGATCAACCGGCTGGAACTGTCAAGGAACAGCAGACAGGGCCCAGCAGCACCCGTACCCAGCGCACTCTCCTCCCAAGGTGCCACTGGACAAGCTGATGCTATCAAAGTAAACTTCGATCAGAGTACTTTTGGGAAGTCCCCTGTTAATTTCCTCAGTTTGTCTGCACTTTAAATCAGGCTCCTGCTCAACACAACCCGCCTGCTCTCCTCTGGAAAGGGAACCCAAGATACTCCTGGGGTAAACCAATTTGTTAGAAACAAGATTTCACACCTATGCTCAATTATTTCTTTCTAAATTTGATTCCAAACCTCAAACAAATTAACATTTGTATTATTACTTTATTTATTACCTCAGGAAGGAACAGTTTTGATCTGGTACAACCTATTCTTTTTACATGTTATGAAGCAATTTCATTCATTTATAAAGGATTTCAAGCTGTCAGTACCACATCTAACATTATTATCTCAGACTTGAAAAAGACAGATGACATCACTTGTCCCCCATGAAAGTGCATACATTATTAATTATTCCAAAGCTTCATGAATAAGGTGATTTGTAATCATTAAAAATTAAAGGGAATGCTGCTGAATAGAAAACAAGAAGGGCAAATTTTGCTCTTGGCTTTATCGGCAGCCCGCTGCAGTGGAGCTGGAACTGTTTTATTGCATGAGAGAAAAGAGCAATAAGGAATGTTGTCCCTCTGCGTAGCAGACAACTGCTCGGAGCTGCTCAGGGGGTACTGCCCAAAGAGAAACCACAGGGGCGAAGGATGTGCCAAACCCTGCTGGAAGGTCCATTGCCATGCAGCCTCCTCTGTGCCTCCTGTGCTCAGGCACTGAGATTCAGAGCAGCTCTGCAGGCAGCTCGTGTTGGTCGCTCGCTCTCCGCTGCCATTCCCCCCTGCACCGGCTCTGCCTTGGGAAGGACCTTCTAAAGATAGAACAGAGCCACCAACATCTACGCTCTGCGGTCACTAAGGAGGCTTATCCTATAGTCATGGCATAAACTGCTGTGGTCCTTCATTATTTCCAAGCAGATTTCTACTGAGCCTCAATTTAAACGTTTGGAAAATAAGTGTCATTTTCCTAACTATTCCTGGCCATGTTCCAAAAGAATGTCACAGTTCTCCAACAGTCTGTCAAACAAACCTTCCTGGTGTCTGTCCCCACCTGCCTGTGCACACAGTGGCTGCTGTACCAGTCATTACCGACTCCATTAAGTTATGTAGGGCCTGGGAATAATTAATTTTAAATTCCCTCTTTGTAGAATAAAATTGTGGCAAGCACTTGAAATCACAGTCACATTATCTAGTTATTTGTGAGGCCGTCCCAATAATGAAACACATGTCCCTCTGGAAATGGTACCAGCTCAAGAAAAGGCTTTTAACTGACATTTAAATGTCAAGCTACTATGTTAAATGTTATAGGCATTTCATTGCTCAGCCCAGGAGAAGTATGAACACATCAAAAGCTCCTTAATAATCAACCATATTAAAAGTTGATGGGCTTTGGCACCTGGAAAGACAACTACAGATGATGTCTTTAACCAGGCCTGACGGATATCTGATTTAACTGCATGAATACAAACCCAAACACATCTTCAGTAGGCCACAGGGAGTCTATCAAAATAATTATTTTAAGGATAATAAATTCATTCTTTCTGAAAAGTCCTATTCCCAGAGTCATATTGATTCTTTTTTCTTTACTTACTGTGAGCCTGCCCTTGTCCTAGTGGTATCCTACTGGAGCACTAAGGGCTAAACCCAAGTGAAAACTCGCTCTGTTCATCTTAAGAGCGGTAACTCATTGTCCACAGCTGTGTGTTTGCTTAGAAGACCATCAGTGGTGCTACTCCATTTACAATCTACATTGATATAAAATGATACATTAGACTTGCACATGTAATTCAAAAAGGGCACTAGCAATAATCTCTCTGAATTAAAGTAATACACTGAAATCCAATAAACTCTTTGAAAGGTAGGAGAGAAATTGGTCACACTTGGCAAATCCAACATGTCTTTCAAAGCTGCAAAAGTAGGCTAAATAAAGTTAAGAGTAGCTAATAGAAATAAAATGCCAAAACCACCAAGGGAGTAATAAAAGACTCAGATCAATATTTAATATTCCCAAACCCACATCCAGAGAGCTTGCCATGCCTTTAGAGAGTGGATCCCAGTAACAGTCATATACATGGTCTTTGCTAATATTTATTACATTTTTTAATATTGCACAAATATTAATTTCTGGCAGTGTATGCAGTGTGTCAAATTTTAATTTTCATTAGTCAGAGTTGCATTACTATAACTACTGGCCAAAAAGCCAAATTTCTTGAGCTCACCTAGAAGTCAAGCCTTCTCCCCTGGCTACAGCAGGCTTTCACAGTACAGCCCCTGGTGTGGGAGATGGGGAACCAGCTCCGGAAAGGACAGGCTGTGCAGCACCGATCTCGGCAGACTGCCCCCTTGGAGAAAGGCTACCAGTACAGGGGAAATCCCAGGGGACAACCATCAGCAAGTCTGCTCTCCTCCAACTGCCCTCTGATACCTTCCGTTGAGGGGGTTAGCACCTAAGAAATAATCCTGCTTCTTTGCCTGTGCCTCTTTTTTGGCTCTACATCTGAAGTGATAGAGGATATGAAAACACGCCACGGTCCACAGCCAGCCCAGACACCCATTTCTGTCAGACAGTGGCTGTGACCACCAACACCTTTCCTTCTTCTCCCCATTCTGATGTTTGCAGTCTCAACGAGGTACAGTCTTTCATTAAAAACATATGAACAAATACCAAAGATTGGGATGTCATCTGAGAAAGCAAGCAGTTTTGTTTTTTTTTTCCTGGCCATCTCTAAGAATACAAAAAATAATGAAAATATAGAATATAATTAAGGCATCTAATCTTCCTAATCTTCACTGCTATGCAAATTTAACTCCTTCGAAATTAGCAAGAGCCATATATGCATGTGTCATTGGGTGAGGGCCTATGTGAAGATTACACAGTGATTAAAGCAGGAAGCTAGAATTGTTTGAAAAAGGGTTGCACTGGTATTAAGAATTATAAAAAGATGTAACAAATGACTTGGTACCAAGCAGTTGACAGTTCTCCCAGAAACATGCGATGCTCATCCCAGAAATGGCAGAGGTGCTGAATTTAAAAACTGCTTTCAGTGTTGTCACTTATAAACAATCGTGTCATGATGAGCACTGAACCATACATCACTGGGGATGTGAGCTTGATGCATTCTCTGCTCTTTTCAAAAACCAAATCACTAATTTCTATATATTGTATAGGATTGAAAAGTTATAGAGCAGTCTTTATGGTAGAGATCATTTGGCTCCTGGGATTCATTGAGGTATCCTTGCATTATAACACAGCTGAGTAGCAGCACAAGCCAAGAAATTTAGCAAATTTACCATGGAGTTTCTGTCAATAGCAGGACTTGGCAGTTGTCACATTGATGGAGTTAATGAAATTCATGGCCGGGGCAGAGAATCACACAGCTGCCATCAACCATCATCTCCGTTTTGACAGGTGAGGCAGGAGTATTATTTTGTACCTGTGCCCAAGTGGATAATTAAGCTGTAATTGTAATGTTTACAGCTGATATTATGGGGCAGAAATGCCCAGAAGATTTAAGTAATCCATGCATACACATCACTAGCATCTATGTTCTGGGTTTCTAGTGATAGTGGCTTGTATGGAAAGCTGTATCTTGTCATTTAGTCTCTGCTATGAGCTCACCCACGACGTCCCCACGTTGACACTTGCAGCACTCTGGCAGACCTGCCTCAAGACCTAGCTGGTGCCCTGGCTTTTTTAACCTGAGCAGCAGAGTAAATCTATCCTGCCTCCTCCCCCCGCGGCTGTCAGGCCCAGGGATGCCATGGGGCATGTACCCTCTGTACACCAGAGGTGAGGGCACACTGACTCTTCCAGCCCTTTGCCAGCTTTGGACCAGGGTTGCTCCCACGAGGAGCTGGCAGAGGACGGGCACTCTTGCCGTCCAGGAATAGGGAGGAAGAGAGGAGAACGTAGAGGTGCATTCTGCACGTACTGCAGAATATCTGCCTGGGGGTGCGTTGGCTGCTTTTTGTATTTAAGGTTTAGAGGAAAAATGGGCTCTGCAAAACAACATAGCGCTCAGCCCTAACAGCTACGGCAGCTGGAGTAAGAGAAGCAGGACCCTTGTGTCAATCAAGTTATTGGGGATTCATTTTTGTGCAGATTAAGGTCAATGTTGCAGTGAACGCTTGGTACTGCGACTGCTACCTTCTTGCTCTTAGCTGCTTTTCTATTAAAATTACCACATTACATTTCAAATCTGTGCTCAGTGTAGCACAGAAGTAACTAACACAGTGGGAGCTAAAGATTACCCTGCCTGCAGGATGCTTTTCTATGTTTTGTGCAATAATTCATGCTTTTCTCTTTAAAATCTTGGTGTAGAAAAGTATTTAAAAGGAGATGACACAGATCCCTTCTGATGCTGCCTGCAAGACCCACGATCAGTGCGTGGCCCCTCTGAACCAAGTGTGGAGCTGTCTGGGGCAGCAGCACACAGCATCCCTCCTCTGGCCACCTTCCTGACCAGATACACCAGGTAAAAAGTGGGCATTTGCCAGATCTGATAAATCAATTCAGTAAAAGCCAGAGATGTTCCTGTTAATCATAGTTTCTTTTCCCCTTGATCAGCCTAATTTTCATAACACTAATTTTCTTAAAGCTTATTAGCACTCTTACTTCTTTTCACAGGAAGAGGTTTGCTGTTTAAATGGCAGTTTGAGACCCAGACTTCCCCCGACCGCCTCCCAGCATGGCTACGTTGACGCCTGGCATACGGACCCCCTTTCTCTGTTTCATTCCACAACAACAGAATGACACTACAGAGATACTCTGGTTTTAGCTACTCTTTATGTTGATTCTCTTGTTATAGATGACTCTGGTGCTGCATCACCCTGGCTATTGGAAATTTCTTGTCTTTTAGAATGAATGCCTTTGAATAGCATTGGAAGGTCCTGCTCAAAACAGGACAAAGCAGCCCAGCGCTTTTAGAAAAGGACAACTGGCATTTTCCCTTGGTATATCTATTCAGGAGTACTTCAGGACTAAATAATTCAGGACTAACATAGCTTGAGAGAGTAAAAAGGATCTAAAAATAATCACAAAATGAAAGGAAACAGTTTGTTTAACATTAACATACAGATTTTACAAAAAATAAAGATACAAACCAGTTGCAGCAGTGACTGCACACATCTTTCTTAGTTTCTAAAAACTATATCTCTTTGATTACAGAAATGCAGTGGCAGGCACTAATATTTCAGGCATGTAACTAGCTTACATATGACTGGATTTGATAATAACCTTCTGTATCCCAGCAATAAGGCTGTGATGTAGAGGCATAACATCAAGATGGTAATAAAACTTTTTTACTCTCGTGAACCCACAATTTCAGTTAGATAAGTGCAATAATTAATTATACCAACTGCAGAATTTCTATTAGGATTTTAGTGTTTTAAGAGAACATTTTAATTAATGGTTAAAAAGCAACTCCAGCACTAAAGGCACTCAAGCTTCAGATGCAGGGAGCACTTAGCTCCTGCTGAAGCCAACAATGCCTGAGTCCTGTCAGCAGAATTTAGGGCTATTAAAAGTCTGACCATGAGTATCTTGAACTTTATCTTCTCCTCAAATACCACTTATGAATTTTTTTGCCTTCTAACCTTACAAAATATGGCGATTGAAACAAATTGTAAATATCCCGTCCAATGCATACAGTGAAGATACCCGAGGCAAGCACTGAGAAGTAATCATATTATGCTAGTAATCAGAGCAGAAAACGTTTAAGGTATCTTAGTAAGTTCAGCACCAGTTCTGCAGCTACAGTATGTTGCCCCTGGTTGAATTTTGCTTATTTCTGTCTCCAGGAATGGGAATAAAAAATATTGATTGCACAATGTGCTGTCTCTGTTAATCCAGTTACGTATCCATTGTTCCAGATTCTGCACAATCAGCAACTTCTGTGAGACCAGAGCGCAGTATGCAGAAGGGAACAGAAAAGCTCCTCATGGTGTGGACACCAGGTCATCGGCTGAGACCTGTCAGATGCGCAAGGAAAGAGCAGGTTGCGAATGGTGGACATAACTGCACTCTGCCTAAGATCCGTTAGATGTATGGATGATACCATTGAAAACACTGTTTTCACATCAGTACAGTGCAGGTTTCCTCCATTGCCAGTCCGACCAGCTCCCAGGCAGTGTTGTTCAGCTGCTACATTTTCCTGCAGCATGACAGGCGGGACGGGGGAAATTGGTCTATCAGTGCTCAGCCCCTATTCTTTGGCTGCGTGCTCCCACCTTGGAATTCTCCACCTTTTTAGTCTTCAGACATTGCAAATGACCAGAAAGAAAATGAGGCCTGATTTCCTCCAGCAATGCGCCTTTCAGGTGATACCCCTCCCCACGTGCCTCCCCATCGCCCCCCCCGTAACAACTTCTGCACATTCCAGCTCAGCCCAACCAACCTGATTTGCTGGTGGGGAAAACAGGGGTAGAGCCTCAAAGACAGTTAAACTCTTATCGGTCCCATGAAAAGAGATAATATATGAGCAGTAGCCAGAGGAGAAACTTCCTGCAAGTACCTCCATGGAAAGAAGAGCTCCATCAATCAGAACCCATTAAAGACTGCGTGAGAGAAACACACGGTACAAATGATATGGCCAAAAGTGATGCTCCTACCAGCCCCTGCAGCACACAGCCTGAGTGGCTTGTCAACCTGCTCCTGAGCACCAGTTTCTGCTTTGTCCCCAGCCCCTCCTCTGCTCAGGCTCCTGTGCAGGGTATCTTGCCTTTCTTCAGCAAAATACAGACACACAACCAAGCTAAGTTTTAGCTGCTTTAGCTCCAGCCTAAGAATTATGGGGAGTACTGGAGGTAAATAACACTCATCTGTACTTAGGTTTTGGTTTTCAGTCAATTCCACTTAAATTTTTAAAGCACCCTGAGCTGCACTGCAGTTAATGAATTCGGCAAATAACAATACCAGCATGAAAAGCTAAACTCAAAGCACACATCTCCGTTTCAGCCTGATCAATGGTAATTGTGTTCCTCAGGAGCCAGAGCGTTTTGCACATGCAAACTTCCCACTGCTCTTAGTGCAGAAACGCTGCCTGCGACGGGGCTGCGGTCCCCAGCTTCCAGCTCAGGAGAGTAAGGCACGATGAGACAGTGGTGCTGGGTGGGCTGCTAGCACCGACAGAGGAGCTGAAGCAATGTGTGTTGGGCAAGCAAAGGCAAGCCAAGTAGTAAAAGCCCCTCTCCTGTGCTGTTCACTGGAGAGAAGAGCTTTGTCATGAGCTGGAGGCATCCTAGTTTCTCCGCGCGCAACACAAACATGGGACTTGGCTGCCACAAAAGGCTACTGCATCCTCAGGTTGTCTCAGACTCCCTAAAGATCTCTAAAAATTAATAAGGTTAATGAGCAAGACTAATAAGAAGCTAATGATTAATCTGATCTATCAATAAAGCAAGAGCTTGGCGTTGGAAGATGAAGCAGCCTGTGTGGTGAGACAGACACTGATAAACTGACTTGCTGCAACCACTGTGCAACCACATCTGCACGTAACGCCATTTGTAGCTCACAAGAAAGTTACTATTTGCTGACATTAATATCTTCAAAGCTTGCAAAAACAATTGAAATCAATCTCTTGAGTTCACTATGGTAGAAGTTTAAAGAGATCCTTCACGTACCACTTAATTGGTAGAAGTTGTCACAGTTCCATGGAACTGCACTCATCTTAACGAAGCTCTGACAGTTACCAGCAGCGGAGTATTCCTCCCCTTGACTCCAAAACCAAAAATGACAGAAAGGACGAAGCACTCTGGACATTCTTCTGGAAGACCAAGTGGGCACAGGTTGCAAAAATTCAGGTTTTCCTTCCCAGTCAATCTCAGAGCACCTGAAAAGCCAAGGTGCCTCAGGAGCACTTGCTCTGTGGGTGAAGATGTGGGTGTCTTTTGACCTCAGTTTCAAACCCACGGCAGCTTCCTTCCTGGGGAGCCCAGGCCTTACTTCACACCACTGAAACTTCAGACGTTAATGGAGAGGCTTGCTTACTATTACTGCATATTGAAAAATGATAGATTATGTTGTGACATACAAAAGCCCTTTCTGCACGGAATCCACTATAATTTCTAGCCCATTTTACAGTGTACTCAAAGCACCTCTTCTCATCCATCACCTGATCTCTCTGCACCCACAGTCACTAAGGGAACTGTTTATATCAACTACGAACACTGGAAATGATGTTCTCTTCTGCTGCCTAGGCCTGGTGCAAGTCAAACACCCTACAGGTGGATTCAGAGGACCAGGAATGAGAACTGGAGCTTCACAGCAGACCATCTGCCCTGCTCCTGGGCCAGGCAACTACAGCCAGGCTGGGCTAACCTTTCTGCGCCGGGATGGATGTGCTCTGCATGACATGGTCTCTCCCTGCTAATCCCATGGCACAAATCCCTGGCAGAGCCAGCTCACATTTTTGTGAGGAACTTGAGGTGGGCAGGCAATAGGGAGAATTTGAGTCATTAACATAATATCATTAACATATCTTCATTAACAAACTGTGCAGCAAAGTTAGGAAAAGAAGTGTTATTATTTTGAGTTCTTTTAAAAATTCAGTCTTATATTTTTAACTGCAGATGCAAAGGGTCCTAGATTAGTGGAAAGATGATGTGACCATATCTGGCTGTTATCAGAAGGCAAATTCTTTCCTATAGTAGAGACCACAGGCAATCAAGCAAGTTTTGTTCTGTACATTGATAAATCCTGGGTTACCACACTGAGCTGCCACCAACGGGTCTGAGAGCTGAAACCAAACCTTCCATAGGGAGTTCTCAGATTTAAACAACACTAACTTTGAATCATCAGTTCATCTTGTAACCCTGTTAATTGTTGAAAACTCAGAACGAAGAGATGGGTACAGAAGGGTGCTGTATCGGGCTGTTGTACTCCAGAATGCAAAGAGAGGGGACTATTCCTCACACAGTGCATGTCTCTGCTCTTTCAGCATTTGTTTAATTATAGCCAAGTCTTTTGAACATTCAATGGATCTCACAGAAAATGAGACATCCACATATTGTGGCTTAATGAAAAGAACTGAAGGAAATGTACCAAATTATTGGTTAACAGGCAGCTGCTTCATAAATGCTTTCTCCCATCTGTTTTCTCCTTCTCCTTCTATCAGCTCATTCAGCCTAATGCCTATAAAATGCTGAGCCTGATGTTTTAAGGCTTCTCCTGCCAGCGCTCACGGGCAGCTTTAGCAACTGCATCCTGGATTTGGTAGCTCCCACCGTGGCACACAGCCTAGCACAGCCATCAAACACGTGCCTTTGTGCAAACACACTATCATGTGTGCCAAGAGCAGGGACAGCTAATGCTGCAGTCAATACCAAATAATAACAATTAAAAAATACATTTTTAAAATTAATTCAGACCCTAATGGTAAAAAACCTGTCAATACAGCATTGAGTTCTCCCACCTTTCTTTTAAGCTCCCTCATTTCCACAGAGTCACTGAGTGGTTATATATGGAGGGAGTCGCTTTAAGTAAATGCTGCATTTCACAAATGCCTCGCACATGTCTGCTCCTGGGAAAGTCATTAGAATAAATACTTTGTTTTGCAGACCGATAACATCCCGAAGACTCCCAGCAGCACAGCTAGAGCAGGTCCTTCTCTCTCCTGTGAGACCCTGGGTGTCAGCCACCAGCAGAGTATTGCTGCTGGACTTCTGAGGGTTAATGATCTGGTCCAGTAAGACCTGTTCGTTTGCTGCTTTTTCAGCAACATAAGCAACAGCAAATGGATGTCACATGTCCCACGTCCCAACCTGTCCAGAAGATCTGCCATGGAAGCCCTTGTGCAGGAGCAGCTTGGTGGCGAGGGGGGTGGGCTGAGGCTGTCTGAGAAACAAGCCTGTTCCATGTCTGCTCTGCTCTGCAAACTTTTCTTTAGCTCCTCTCACACCACCTACCTGCTGCCACATGTGGTATTAAGATCAACAAACATTGTTAAGGCACAAGTTTTCCTAGCTACAGGGATGTCACAAGGATCAGTGGATGGTGGCTACATTGGGTAAAACCCCTTCTGATGTCAAGAATATTCTTGAAAATCACACCCAGACAGGCAGCACATTGCCTAGGGAGGGGAAGACGATTTTATTTTCCAGCTGTGCACCGCCTCTCACATGCAGGGCTACATCCTGTCCTGCTGATCTGGCTTAATCTAACATAAGAGCGGAGAATGGAAATCAAATCCCCCCGGCTCCCTGCGGAGCACGCGAGAGCAGGTGCTTGCAGAAGCACGAGCAGTGAGAGCCATCAGCCGATTCCCATGCTCCCTGCTGTGGAGCTCAGCCCAGTAATCTGGATAGTATCAACACTAATTCCTTCCTAATTTACCAAGCTAGCAAAACTGCAGAAGCAAACAGGTGTGTGTGCTTGTTTGATTATTTTTTTTCCTCTAGCAAAAAGAGTGATTATACTTCTCTTCATTCCAACTAGAGCTGCTATCATAAAATATTCAGCTCGAGCCATCCAGTTCCACATCATAATTACCTGCCAAAAATTGCTAACAGATCTGCTTCTGCCATCAACATGAAGCTGGCTAATCCTCTGGGAACCTCTTTTTAATTAAACACCTAATACAGTATGATAAACATTGAGAATATGCACTGCTCCTCTATTAAGAATGTGGCTTGATTTCTGAAGTGCACCTAATCAATTCAAGTGTAATATTTACTGTGGCAGCAACTCTTTGGGGCTTAATATTTCAGGTAAAGGTTGTTTTAGCAATTCTATCAAGAGAAGGAATGAGCGAGTGCAAATAAACCACCAAACTCTTAATTCAGCTTGATTGTTCAGTCCAACCTTGAATTTCCCTTCTCAGCTGCTTGCACCAGCCAAGCCCATGAGTTTGGTTTGCTCAGCTCTGGGCCTTTCCGCTCCTGCTCTGGTTTGGTAGTTTTAAGTGGTCGCATTCACCTAATCTGTAAATGCATCTTGCACCCCTCGCACAACACGGCAGGGACTGTCAACATCTCATGTAAAGCAAATTGACATTCATCGAGCTCTACCTCTGCATTACCCCCATTTCTTCTTTCCTTCAGTCCTTCTCTCAGCTCCACCTCAGTCTCACATCTCAGTCCTTGTGGACCCTCCGTCATGATTGAACGGTTATTGTCTCTACCTGATAGGCTTGGAGGACATCTCTCTACCTGGTACATCAGAAGAGCTTCATTAATATTTTGCAGATATTTTGCTAGCTGAGTGGCTGCAGACTGCTGTTTGCAGTACACAAGGGTGCACACAGGTGTAAGGGCACAGTGCAGAGAGCATCACTCTTGGTGTCCAGCTGAGTGGGGGTGTAAGGAACCAGACCTGCTTAACCTCCCAAAGCAAGCTGTGAGCGCAGTCCTGGGGAGATCTTCTCCACAGGCATTCCTGGTAATATTACTGAATCCAAATGTCCCAGAAAGAAACCAGAGATAAAGGATTTTAAGGATCAGACACCACAACACTGACAACAAGGCATAGCTACCACAATTAGACAGAGCATTTACAGAAACTGTTAGAGGAAAATGTTGTTTTCTGGTGAAGAATGCAGTCCAGTGCAAAGTCATGAATTATTTAAAAGCCATGCAAGCCAATCTGGTTGGTACTACAGTAAGTATTGGAACAAATACCAATGTTACAGAAACTCCCTGTGTTTTGGAGGCAATTCACCCAGTATAATAAAACCTACTTTTGAATGAAGAGGACGTACAGCCTAGGCATACTGATCTGTGCTCCTTGAAAGGAGGCACATTCATGGCTGCGAATGTGTTACTGTTAGACTTAAGGCTTTGAGATAGATGGAGCGAGATTAACACTTGCCTTGGGATTGGGAAACCCAGCTCCCAGCCCAGAGATGGAATTTTCCACACACCAGCTGATTTCACAAACCATGTGTTCCTGATGTTTTGCAATTAAGTTTTTTCATGCACCTGAAGATGAGGAAACAAATGAGGCTGAGATATCCCCTTTACTGCTACTCCAGAGCAACCTCCACAGCACTGAGCTTTATGACGTGCAGCAAAGGCAGGTGGTCCTCCTACCAGAATAGCAAATTTCCAGGGCTTCAGCTATAATTGCAATGCCCTCTAGAATGGGATGTCTAGTTACAACATTGCATATACTCAGGTAATAAGCAGGATCTTTTTGTGCTTGTCTGGAAGAGTGAGTTGCAGAGGAAAACCCAGCTGTCAGGCAAATGAGGACATCTCCCCTCTGCCAATAGCTAAAGCCCCTTATTTCTGATTCAGTTCACCAAGGCGCTCATGCATCTATCGCTGAAATTAATGAGACTTGAACTTATAGATCCCAGTGTAAATATATGGATTGAAATAATTCTGAAAAAAACATGAAAATACCATGAGGTCAAAGGCTGTCTGAAATCACATTCACATGTTTTTCTGTAACCACATCAAGTAGCAAACAGTTATTGTCCCTAAGCCAGGACAAATAAAAGTACCCAATAAAAAAGCAAAAGCAAAAGCAAGGGAAAGTATAATGGCATTTGCATGTATTTCTCTTAACCCAGATTTCTACTTTTACACAATTTCACCTAAGGAAGACCAAGACAAGCTGGCTCGCAATCAAAAAGGCACTGTGAAGTGCATTCAATAAAGACCATCTCAGCTTCTCAGATACAGCCTGTTCACAGATGCTGCAAGCTGGAAACCAGAAAGCTTTGCAGAGGGGATCGTGCTCATACATGACTTAGATTTTTACCATGATTAACATCACTCAAGCAAAAACCCATCGCAAGAGTCTGAAGCAGGTTTGCTGAAGCCACAGCTAGTGGCTTGATTTGATACCAGCCGCTGGGCGTTATCATTTGGAGGGCAGGGACTCTGTGAGACATCCTGTGACTGCCAGACCAACCCTGGCATCACTGCAGGAGCTGCCACTACTGTCACCTTGGTGCAGGAGAGGATCAGAAGCATGGGCAGCAGTGATCTCAGCAGCATCCAGCTTTTCTTAGTGTGCAAACACCTGGCAGAGGGAGCAAGGCAGGCACACTAGACCAGCTCACTCCTCCCATAGTGCAAGGAGGTGGCATTATCATTCCATCAAGAAACAATGTAAAGAAGGAATTAGCTGCTGGGTTTTGCTCATTGTAGGTACCTTTAATAGAGACCATAAATGTCAAGCTCTGTTTTCCTGATGGGTTTTCAAAGGGCTGTTAGTACAGCGTCAGATCTGCCTTGGGCTCTCTGAGGAGGTGAACCTGTGAGAGTAGCTTGCTTTCCACCCGCTTACTCCACAAAACATTTGTTCACACATGGCTGACCCAAACCTTGCAGTCATGTATGAGCTGCCCAGAGGGCTACACTCAACACCGCGTCCTGCTGAGCACACCTCTCTTCTCTCAGTGCACGCTGGCTCTGGAAAAACCATGCCTTTTCAACAAGCAGCTCTCATCCCCAAGTCTTCACTGTTGGTTACAGTTTTCTCTGGGTCATCTATCTACACGTGGACTTTAATGTCTGCAGGACTTAGGAGCTACGTCCCACCCTTGTTCAATCCTGAGTGTCACCATCTCAAAATGGAAGAGGAAGAAGAATTATAATCTTTCCTGTCTATTCCTAGAAACAGATATCATTTTTTCATCCCTTGTCCCCCATTACCTTCACCCTGAATGGCAGCACCAGAGCTGAACTGGTCCCAGGGCATTGCCCTGCTATTCTGGGGGACAGCCAAAAAGCAAATGAGATGGAGGAAGATGCAAGGCAAGCAGCGACACGTACCCACCAGCCACTGAATTGGAGCGATCTATAGGGAGTGTCAAACAGGCCCAAAGACCCCAAAGCATTCGTTAAAAGCCTTTAGTTGTTATTCTTTCAAAAAAACAAAAAACAAACAAACAAAAAACAAAAAAAAACAACAAAAACCAACCAAACACTGGTATTTCAGGCAGGCAGAAAAAAAAGTATTTAGGTCTTTTATACAGATTTTTGTTGTAGCTAAATAAAACTGATAAATAATTGGATCTGCTTAAGTGGCTATGGGACCAACCTATGGAGTGTGTAATGGATGATCGTATTTATACTGGTGTTATCTTGGTTGATTGCATTAAAATAAGACTGCATACCCTACCATTCTGCTATAACCTCTGTAAGCAGCACCATGCTGACTGCAGCTGATGCCAGCCAGGACTTGAGAGAGAGAAGCAAAACATCCACTAAGAGAGTCATGCTAACTGTTCAAAAAAATGAAGTATTCAGTATCACAGAGAGATGCTCTATCAGTCCTCTTTAACCCCAGAAAAGCCTTTGTAATTCTTTTAATATTTATATTATTATGGAAATGAGCACACAGGGAAAATGTATGCGCAAATAAATCATTCATCAATTAACAAAAATAACCAGAAGAATTTAGGTCACGAATATAATTTCTCTGCTCTCACGACACAGAAATCTCTGTTAGGTTCCTGTTAAGTTTCAGCAAAACAAAGTGGTTGATACCTATTTTTCTGGCCCCATCAGTTTCGCTAAATTATCAGTCCCATAAGAACTATGCAAAACTTGCAGAAATCAGCCTGTTTCTGCATTTGCCATGAGAGACAGCAGCTCTTTTGAGTGCCATGGCAATTGGTGTGCCAGAGTACCTCAGGATGCTTGCTTCTCTGACGCTACGGGAGCTCATGCTGAACCACAGCAATTTATAACAACCAGGTATTAAATGAGGGCAATGAACAAATCCCTCCAAACCCCAATAATTATTCAAAGGTGGGTTTCTCACTAATATCTGTACTTTTGGTGCTTTTTCAACATTTAATGTGATCAGATTTTTGACGGGAAAACACAAGGAAAGACAATATATGCTTTTACCTAAACCCTTCTCTGCAATCCGTGTGTCTCAAATAAGGAGAATGGCCAGTGTCTGTGTGGGGGTCAGACCCACAGAATTAATGTATAAATTATATATAAATTAATGTTCTTGGTTTCCATCCAGGATCATGGGTTACCTTTTCCTGGTAAATAATGCTGACTTCTCCACATTCAAACAGTGACCAAGTATCTAAATCCTCTGTCAAAAGCAAAGCATCAGCAAAACAAACCAGCCAACCAAACAAAACCAGCCAAAAAATAGAGGAGGGGGAACTTCACTATAAACTTTCTCCTTCAGTCAATGTCTCAACAAAACCAAAGCAGCCCTGAAGGACTGTGCTGCCGCACTCACCTCTTCCTACTACAAGACTCACTGTCTCCAAATAAGCTGTGTGCAACAGAGCTATGCTGCTGTCAGCTAATTATCCCTGGTCATGTTGTAAGAAAAAGTTTTAAAGTTTTCATCAAATTACAGTCTGCAAACAATTACATCTGCAATTGGGATGAAGTGATCCACAGGCCTGGGTCTGATCAACAACGGTAAAGAAAAATCAGCTGAGATTTTCTAGCAAAGCATCAGTGATGTTACTCAGGTCCTATAAATGATGACCTAATTAAGCCTACGTACTCTTACACCTGGGGATCAGAGGTGTACCTACAGCACAACACAACCTGCAGGCCACATGACGAAATGAGCTCTGCATCCCAAGGCCAAGCAGTCACACAAGCAGGGAAACTGCTGCCGCGGCTGTTAACCACACACAAAATCAATGCTTCCTCACTCGGGTCCAGTGCCCTGCTAACACTTGCTGGCTTTGTCTTCTTAAAACCACCTTGGATACCTTCACACGGGCTCCGTGAAGCACTCTAGTCCACTGTAGTTTTAGGAGAGATGGTTTAACCTGGGAGAGTGGCTGCGCGGCGGTACCTTCCCACCCACACAGAGAGGGATCGAGCCAGCCCACCCCGGGTGTTCCGCTGCAGCACGGCACCTCACACAACGATAAAGAGATTTCCTTAAGTTTCCTGTTTGGCTGCGCCTTCTTGTTACAACATTTTAAAGTGCTTATTATATGTCTTTCGCTAACTTAGCTTTTGAGGATGAAACAAACTTTCTTGCTACTCTGGCTTTTTTATTGACAAAAATGCACATTGAATCAACTTCAGGAAACAAAAAGCTGTCCCTTACTTCTCCCTGCCAAACCAAGCAAGGAAAAACAAACTTAAAAAAATCCCAAACCCTATCACCACCATTAAGCCCTAAATCTGAATTTTTTTGGAACGGGATTTGATAAACTTGCCTTTTGATGAGCTCCCTTAGCCAAACACTGCTGGGATACACATTTACGAGTCAGGCTTTGGTCTCTAAAATGAAAGACAAGCTGTGACTTTTCCCTGCCTTTGACCCGATTTGCTGAAGCGGTAACTCCCAACCACTGCAACTCTATCAGTACTTCCCAACCCTGAGTCACAGACGTGAATGTCAATGTCCCTTTTTTAGCCCAGGCCTGGATTTCTGTTTCTTGGAGGAAGTTAAAAACTATGGGGCCCTGTACAGACTTTAAGCACCGCTCTTCTGTTCAGTGGAATATTAAAGCCAACACTAATTCAGTGGCAGGCAGTAAGCACTGGGGGACCCTGCCTTATCTAATTTGCTGTCATCTTCAGTAGTCTCTACTATTAATATTACCGTGAAGAACATGTCAAAAACTTAAGTTCATTACTTCAGCGTGGTTATTCCAGGAATGTGGGCCAGCAGGAACGATTGCTCCTCTTGCCTCCTCAGCCTCCAGTCTGGGTATGGAAACCCCAGCTGCAGTGCAGTGACCAACATAACAATAACAACACAAATGGCAGTGCAAGTTCTGTGGCCATCAGGGATTGGTGATAAAAATTCAATAGAACTCCAGGAATATGTGGGAATACAAGTCCTTCCAAGAACAGCTATCATCATGGAGCTTCTGTGGTTCCTGATCCCAGTACAGACTCAAAGGACAGGGACAGAACAACCATCACTCTTCATCTGAAGTATAATTTCCCTTTTTATTTTGTATTAACAAAAACAAATAGAAGATGAATAGACCAAGGGGTTGTTAAACTCACACAACGCAGTGAATTGCTGCTTCCCTGGGGACGTATTCTCCACTAGAGTCACTTGGTGTCACAAAGATCACACAACTGGAGAAGAACAAGGAACAGAGAAGGCCCAGGTCAGAGCTGGTGTGGTGGCACAGAAACAGCTATTTAGAGGATGTCTTGGTGGCTGCAACCTCATCAGACCAAATCCAGGTCTTGCACCAGCCGGGCTGGAAAGGTGTCCCTTCACACACGTGCAGTAAAGCAGGCTCACTGGCTCAGGAAGAGGATGGAGGGCATCGCAGGCAGGGCTGCACAGCAGATGAAGGTGTACATTGTGCCAGGGCAGCTGCCCCTGCCCTGGCTTTAGTCTGGCAACACAAATGAGGATAACAGCAAGGTAAGGACCAGCTGTCAGCATGTGCTGCCTGAGCCTCCCCGGGGGGGGGGGGGGGGGGGGGCGGGGGGGGGCGGGGGGGGGGGGGGG
>JAVJGJ010000061.1:47261945-47299598 GCA_035590215.1 Microhierax caerulescens
CCACAAAAAACTTTTGGACCCTGGCATCGCCCCCCCCCCCCCCCCCTTCTCTGTTATTACTGGAGTCACACTAACAAGGCTGTGCCCACACACAGCACAATAACCTCTATTTGCTCTGCAGACATACTGACAGTGCTTCAAATCAGACACTTATGCCTTACCCCACATCTAGGTATTAAACTGGTCAGTATGTTCTGACATCCCCTTCCAGTTAGACCTTCCTTCCTACAAAGTATGCTTTTAATTTGATCTAACTTGATCCTGCTATTCTTTATTGAATTCCCTGACCTAATAAGACAGCAGTATCTTATAAAACAGAGAACAGCAAATGGCAGCTAAAGAATGTTGCTATTATACCAAGGAGAACTGAAACACGGAGAAAATGCTTCAAGGCGATGAGAAGAATAAGTCTAAAGTTATCTCTGCAGCAGAGTCGCTTATTGTATGTCAAGTATCTTGGACAGCATGCCCTGCGCCGGGGGTGGGGGCAGAGGGGGGATGTTCTCCTGGATCAGTTGTAACCAGAAGCATCCCCTGCCACCTTGGGCACTAGTGCTGACAGATGGCACGTGATGCTTCTCAGTAGTAACGGTGCTGGTGGTGGGTTGGAACGAGGAATAGGAAATCCAGCTCAGCATTATTCAGCTGCTTTTGGATACGATCCAAAAGAAACAATCCATTGCTTATCTTGTGGGAAAACCACACCACTGTGCACTAACCCCATCTTTACCACAGCGATTACATGAGGCAAGAAAACCCCGAGCTACAATTAATTGGCATCTAAAGGCCCTTGCAAATTGGACTTGATGCTCACTGTTCCCTTAATACCTTTCTGTTATTAGCTGCAGTCACTGATTTGTTGGTTTTATTCAGACTAATAAATAGTACAAAGTATTTTATCCCTTCAGCCAGAGCTGGAAACCACTCAAACGTACTTTTAAGAGATCAGCGTTACGGAGTAGCAAAACAGCGAGCTGCTGAAAGGAGAGTTGTTGGGGGAGGCAGAGCCCCAGCAGTGCCTGGGCAGCTGTCACCCCTGCTGGTGCCTGTGACACAGCTCAGCTTCCACCACCAACCTCAAATCTTTTGTTTTACTGACAGGCTGGGGCCCTCCTAGGACCAATACAGAAAAAGTAGTCCAGGAAAATGTTAATGTTTTATGCGAAGCAATGGCTGAACTCTTACGGGGCACATGCAAGGTGACCGCCATCTCTCAAACCTGGCTGGACATCACCACCTATATGTCACAACCCACAAACACCACCACAGATTAAAAGAAATTGAAAAAAAAAAAATGTTTAACAACTATCTGCTGTGCTTTAAAATGTTTTTGAATACAATCTTTTCGGATTTTTTTTTTTTTTCTAAATCTTTGTTTGCCAATTCAGATTTATGACTGATTTTGAAATACAGAGAAATTTTCTGCAGAAATGTCAATACTGAAGCTCCTGCTATTTGGGCTATGGATAACTGTGAAAAGTTACAGGACAGGCTCTGAAGACTTAAAAGTGAATATAATCAGTTATGAATGAAACTCCCATCTCAGGCCTTGAGAAGTCCTTTATTACTGCAGGCATGCCCAGTCATCCTTCCATCACTCCTTGGACCCTGGACCCTGTGCAGTGCCTCTGGCACCAGAGCAGCTGACCCCTGTGCCTGTCGGCTGCAGCGCAGGGAGACACGTACCGCTGCCTTGGGCACAGCGGGGTGGGCAAGGTTTGGCTTTGACCTGCTCTCACCACACACCTTGCAACAGGACTCAGGTCCCTGACGTGCTGCCTCGTCACTCACGTGCCCCAGAGCAGCTCCAAAAGCGAAGCCAGAACCCCAGAATTACAGATGGGCGCCTGCCCAGCCAGCGCGGTCCGACAGCCGCTCTTGGGTCCTGCACAGAAACTTTGGTATTCCTGAGCTGATGCACAAACACCTCACCTTGTCCTTTTTGGAAAAAGGAACACGAGTAGAGGAAGCCTTGACCACACCATCTAGCCATGCAGATCCCATCATGCGCAACAACAACATGGGAAAAATCCAAGTAAACCAGAAGCCAACTGTATGGTCTGCAAACCACGAGAGAGTCCAGTTTGTGCAAAATCTTTCAAAGTTCTGCAAGATTCTTTTGTGCTTTGATATTTGGTTGGGGGGGTTGGGGGTTAGCATTTGGGCTTCAAGCAAATCTGTCAATAATGAGAAGACACCCAACTCTAATGCTATCAGATGCATGCATTTATTATACACATTAAATAATTTAACTTTTTTTTTCACTCACTTTTTCATTGTCTGGCTTTTCAGCTTAAGGAATGTATTAACCTGTTTACCAAAACCAGAAAATAAGAGTTTGTGGGCTGACTTTTTTGTTTGTTTGTTTTTCACTACTCCATTCCACTACCCCACGCTGCAAAATTTTAACCCATCTCTCCCTGAAATTGATTAGGTTTTGAAGTGTTTTAATCAATGATCATTATAAGTCTGAATGTATCCAAAGGGATGAGATAGTGAAAGGGGATTAGTGTGGTTAACGTGTGTTAGAATCCCTTGAAGAAAAAGAATCCAAAATAAAACCACAAGATAGGTTGAATCTTCATACAAGGTGCCTAGTCTTGCACATTTTTCACATCAGACATGGAAGCAATTTTTGTGGGTTTGGAAGTTTTTGTTGGCTTCGTTTGTTTTTTTTTTTTATTATTTTTTTTTTTTAACTTGATAGCATTTAATAGTATATAGAGCTCAGACTGCTCCTGAGAAGAATGTTTTCTCAAATCCTGCAAAGATACTTTCTCCAGCAGAATTTCAATGACTTTCCTATCTTTATAGGGGAAAAAAATACTGTGAACCTGAAGCTGATTAAGATATTTTGTAGCGTAATGGTAGACTTGGAAAGCAATGGAGACATTCTCTGGTTTGGGTTTTTTACTGTACTATATAGTTCAGAAAGAAAACACTCAAAAAAGACAATTATAAAACCTGCAGATGAGTTTTCAGAATAAGAGGCCTTTCACTGATTAACTAATTGGAGATATTTTTGCTGTTTGCTTGCCACTGGGACAGTGCAGACCAAAGTACATCTTTTTCCAGGCTCCCTGATAAAGGACAGACTAGCTTTAAGGAGGGAAGAGAAGAAGAAAAGGTCCCATTAAAATTATTAACACGTGAGAAATGGATGACAGATACTTATCGATGGCAGACTTGTGGAGATGGAGTGAGAAGGTGGACCAGGTGCCTGTCAAGCTCCCTTCTCCCAGACAGGCTGGGCCAGAGAGGCTCCTGCCAACTGCCTGCGAGGGCTGCTGGGCTCTCCACGTGAGCAGTGTGGGTGCTGTGGAGGGGTGAGCGGCATGGAAGAAACAATCTGGGAAAAGATAACTGAGATCAACTGAGATCAGCATTCAGAAAAAATTGAGAGACTATAACACTGCACAGTAGGTGGTTTCTGTACATCCTAGTAGGCATCCCCCTAGTACCTTTTGCCTTTCTAAATAATTGCCATACATTTAAAATAGTTTTTTAATTATTATTCAGTCCTTTCTGTGATGTGTAATGCACTTATCTTGGTTGTTGGTATTAGTGCCTTAGGGCTGCCATTCTGTATTACATTCTGTAGGGCTGTCATCAATATGGGATTTAGGTACACGGAGAGATGCTGGCAGGTAGGCTGCGGACTCGAGCAAGCCAGCCACGTGTCCAGGGAAGGGCAGCGTTTGACCCTCTCATTATTGTTTCATATTCTCTTCTGCAGAAAATATCAAACAGCAATTCACTGGAGGAAGGACAATCATTTTTCAGATACCACATGAAAGAAATACCAGTCTGGTCTGCACTAGATTATGTGGGACAATATGTAATACATTGCTAGCAAGTCATGACATTGATTCATTCCTCATATTGAATTTGTTCACAGTAATGAATGCATTACTTCTTCCCCAAAGGCCTCAGTCTTTTCTCTCACTTTTATTGATCAATGGTTTATAACTTTGAAACTATTTGTAATAAATGATTAATGTAACTTAATTTCTAGCCTTAAAAACAGTATAAGCTATTAGGGTTCATACAGCAAGACCCTGCCTAGCCAGGAGTAAAACTGCTGCAACTGGGTAGCATTATCTGACACATTAGCCTATATTTCAGCACAGAAAACAGTAAAAGGTTCCATGAACATCAGACTGAGGCACATTCATCTCTCCAAAATCACCCTGTAAAACATGGAGGATGGGCTAAGAATTATTAATGGCTATTGCAAAATCTCTTTATAAGCTTTAGAAGAAGTGCATGGAAATTACTGGGAAAGTGTGATTCTTAATCAAAAGTGATGGCATAATTCTTGGCTTCTGCAAGACAACCAAAGAATTAATAAAAGCTTGTTGGGGTGGGAAGACAAAGGAAGGTGATCTGAACAAGAGCTCAGACGAGATGCACAATGTAGCTGCCAAGGTGAGGATGAGATTGAAGGATTCACCTTGAAGTGGATGAACACCACTCTTGAACCTTTCAGTAATCTTTCAAAACAAAGTAGTTAATTGGGTTTCAGTCTGTAATAAAGATCTATATAATTCCTTTACCTAAACTCTATGCCTTAAAGTGGCAACAAACCTTCCAACAAACTCACATGGATAACTGCTTGGCAAAGCTGGCAGCTACTGGAAGAGCGTGAATGAAGGCAGAGGGGCAGACAGAGAGTCTGACCTGAGACAAATGTGATCATGCCTGGAGCTATTTAAAAAGTCTGAAAATGGAAAAGAAGTAACGCCAAGTCATGCTAAAATGGTTCTTTCTAAAGCTGTTTCATTTGCTTGCAGAAGGGCAACAATCTACATACAATTAATTCATGTATGAAACAGGCACAATGACATTGGTGTAAACTCCGCTGTAGGATAGGAAATAATAGCTTGCATCTAGTTAACATTTTCAAATATAATTAACTTTGAGAAATTATGCTGCAATTGAAGAGTGATAATTTTTTATGCAGTCCCAAACAGGGCTGGTTTTTCACTTTTAATGAATTGAAAGGTAGAAAAATCTGTTTTGCTGCCCAGGATTCCAAAATTACTTTAGAAAAAATGCAATACATTTGTACAGCAATAGCCATTCCCTGGACAGTCATTTCTGCTCCTAATTACAGATAATCAGGATGACAGTGGTCTCTGAATAAGTGTTCCCAATCGTAAGAGGAATGAGTGAGAGTAGCACAATGAAGGTAGTGCAACAGAGAGCCCAAGGGTGTGAGATGGCACACTCCCCTCTTTTAGGAAGCTTCTCTCTGGCCTGGGTCCTAGCACCTGCATCAGCTTTTCAAATTGTGTCATTCCACCTGAAGTGATGATAGAAAGCATTCAATATAGATGTCAAATATTAAAATTGCCCCAAAGCCTGGATGGTCTCTGTTCCTCCAGGGGACCTGCAGTCCAGGGCATTTGGGGAGCTGATTCCAGCCTGGATTCAGGTGGACTTTTGCCAAGGCTTCAGGCACGGGATGTTCCTTTCAGTTTTGTAGATGCTTTTCAATGCAAATGCTTTCTAATAACACTCCAGTCTTTTAGGCTCAACTGCCAAAAGTTGCACTGTGTGTAGGGAGTGGATATTAAGCTGGTGTCCTGAAAGCCCCGAACCTGAGCTGCACCGAGCTTGTCACGCCACTGAGACAATTCCCAGAAGAAAAAGCAGCAGTCTTGACTGAATTATCCAGAACGTTTGGGAAGCCCAGAAGTAGACTGTGAATGTTCTGAAGGTCTTTGACATTTTATCTCCCCCTCCCTGAACACACCGTGCTGTCAGAGCAGGGCTGCAGTGCTGCGTGCTTTCAGACATCAAGCACAGAAGAGGAAGGTTTTAGGGGGGAAGAAGAAACAGAAAAATGATCTCTTTGTGGACGATGCTTAATCTGGAAAAGGCATGTTTTGATAGAGGTTGCAGTTACACTGGAAATGCGTCACGTAGACGCTGTATTAACTCTGCTCTCCAGGAAATGTGTTGATTGCAGAAGGCAAGGAGCAGCACGCTGCCGGACACCGGCAGGGTGGCTGTAGCAGAGACCTTGCCTCTCCCTCTCACTGACAGCAGCAAACAGCTCCCCGTAACTGGGAGTTCTCCTGCATCTGTGAATTCAACTTGACAATGTGTCAGACTGACCTAGGGGCTGCCCTCCCCCCAGGCTGCCCCCAGGCTCTTGGCTGTGGAGACATGAGGTGTTCCCAGAGCAGAGGGGACAGGGCGCTCCGACACCCCAGGGGCCCCCACAGGCTGCCTCCTGCAAGGCGCATCCACCTGGGCCAGCATGATGTACTACTATGTCATGGATCTTCTGGAGAAGATAACTCAGCTACTGCTGTTGTATGGCAGAAGCACGAGAACTGGGTTTGGGCTCTGCCCAGCCAAAGCCCTCGAGAAACACGGGGTGGGGTGAGCAGCCACCCCCCAACACGTTTTCACTGGTACTATCACTGCTTTGCCCTTTTCTCCCCAAGGTGAGGCGGTGCTCCGGTCATCTCAGAGCTGCTTCTTTGCCTCTGAAGAGATGTACCTACAGGAACACTACTCTTGCATTTTTATTCATTAAGCTTATGAATTATCACTCATTGGATAAAAATACTCACACTTTCCAGGCTCTATATGTGTCAGGAGAAGGAGGTCTGTTGCCCCCAGGATTCTCCTCTGATAAACCTCCATCACGATGTAGCTTAAAAAAGGTAACAAGAAAAAAATGAAACTCGTGCCTGTAGGAAAAAATCTTGTGGCCCACTCTCACAGATGGTATGAAAGCATAATGTAACCATCACAGATCTAGAAGAGTACGATGCAAGACACTGCTCAGAAAAGCAAGATTTTTGTTGATTTTTTTTTCAGTGAAAGTAAGTGCAAGATACAACACAGCCAATCATCTCCCTACATCAGCCTTATTTTTCTTGTGCTGTATATATATCAGAAGAATTCTAATTAGATTTCCCTGACAGATATGTCCAAATCCTTACAGGGCAAATCAGTGATTAGCATAGTTCACTTTATGGTACTAGAATTACACCAAAGTGAACAAACACCGCTGTGTCTCCAGCAAAACCAAATAACTGAGGAAAATCCTCACCTAAATAGAAACATTTGGTGCTTTTGCATTCGGTCAAAAAATGGCTACCTGAACTCTCACTTCATGCACTGGTATGTAGGTCTTACCGTAATACGTACTGTTTTCAAGAAATCTAAGATTATTTACCAAAAATAAGCTTTAAGGTTAGAAAAATGCTTTTTAAACCAGCAGTTTCCTGAGGTCCAGAGCTTTGTCCCTTACCAGGCAGTAACTACATCCATTTTTCTACTACATCCATAGTAGCTACCAGCTACTAAATTACTAGGAAAAGTGGTGAATCTGAGCCTGAGAGAAGAAACAGCATCATCCTCCATGTCTGACTGAAATCACCTCGCGCTTTAGTAAAGCAGTTGCTAAGTAAGGAATCACATGCAAGAGAACCAATAGCCTAAGCAGCCGCAGAATGACATAGTAGTGAAAAATAAGCATAGTACTAAGCAGAAACTACGTAAGACCATTAGTAAAGTGTTCAATACCAATGAAAAAACACCCTATGTTTTAGTAAAATTACATGTTTAACTAAGCTTTTTTTTTTCAATCTTTAAAGATACCCAGGTCAAGTTGTGCTGAGCTTTTTCCAAGCCTCTCAAAGCTTACACACTTTCATATGCTTTGCAGCTCATTTTGCTTTGAAAATGAAGTCTGTGATTTGAATTACAACCTGAACACCCAACCCAGCTGAATTATACCAAATTTTGAATGAGTCAGCAAGCAATCACCAGTTGCACAAATAATTGAGACTCAACTGCCTCCAGAAAGAGGTAATTTCCCTACACAGACGTTAAGAGAGCTGCCTGCCACTCCAGCACATGGCCCTGCAGTTCAATTGGTAGCTGCTAAACTACCAATTTACTAAACGTGGTCCTAAGCAAGGCATCCTTCCTCACATTTCCAACGGCAAAGAGAAACGGTTTTGATTTGAATCACAAGTTCCTCAGGAGCTCTAAAATAGAGCTCAACTGTACTGGCCACAAAAGAAGGATACTGAAGCCTAATGTTAGACACTGCTTTAAAAGAAGGTAGTAAAAGCAATGGTCACGTTTTGTAACAAGTAGAGCAGCTACCTTAGGGACAGGGGAGATGTATTTCCATACAAACCACTGGTAACAGCGGGGCCACAAACATCATCTATCACGTCAATTTTTTTGTTTGGGATTCATTTTTGCTGTTTTGCCCATCAAACATTTAGGCATTGAGTCTAAAGAACAGTCAGTGAAGAGCAATAAGCCATTTATCCCATTTTCTCTTTGACGGACAGATTGTCCTTTGGAGGGATGGATCACTCGCCATTGACTGTAACTGGGCCCTAGAGTAAAAGCTGATCTCAACATCTACCTTTCAGCCAGCTGGAGGTGGGGGAAATGAATCACACCATTGGTACTCATACGAATACTACAGAGACAAAAAAAAGAGAAAGAACTAAATGGCTGCCAGTTAGAGGTAATAATCATTTGGGGGCTGCTGCAGCTGCACACTTTATGTTCAAGTGATAGACACTTGTCTGAAATTAGTACCTAACATTCAAATGCAAGCCTGAATGGGTAAGACCTCCCAGATGCTGCAGACGGTACGAGTCTGGACTAGAAGGGTAATTCATACCTAACGCCATGTTCCACCAGGGCCAGCAGATCAAAAAGCCCTAAGGGCTATATTTAAAGGATGCTCACGGAGAAGGACAGGAATGGGATAAGTGCAGTCACTTGGAACAGCGCTTTGTATTTTGTATTTTCTAAGGGCGACTGATTCCCAGGTTTGTGGGCATATCAGAGACAAATCAGGCAGCCTTGGGAAGTGCATGTGGTGGGTGAGCTGTGCACTGGGGGAGGGGGGCTGGGACACGGTACCCCACCTCCCACCCACCGTGTGAATGGTAACTGGGTTATAGGGAGGGCTCCTGGAAAGGGTCACCTATGCACATTTCACCATTCTAATACGTAATGACAACTTGATAAAATGAGGCATGAAAGGAATGTAAATGAAATTACTACAAACAAGAGAAACTAAAAGCTACATTAAAACTGCATCAATCGACTGACATTAGGCCCAACTAGCATTCAAAATAATGGATAAATCCATTAGGATTCTCAGAATTAATGCAGTAAAATAGAACTTAACTACCTCCCCAAAACGCCTGCCTTACCACATCCACCCTGTTCCTCTTTGCCAAGTTCCCCAGTTTTGGCCACTGAGGCATGACCAAAAGCAGAAAGCAGCTTTCCCTTCCCTGTCCCCCAGTCTCTCTCTTTCTCCTGTACAAGCTCCACCTCAAGGCTTTTCAGGCTTGGCAGGGCTGATAAGAAATAGAGAATTTTTCCTTCTACCACCAGGGAACAATCCAAAGTGCAGAGCAAGCGCTGTCGCAGCTGGCTTGGTCCAGAGTCTTTACCTGCTACTGATGATCTTTCACCATGGGAACACTGAGAAAAGCCATATAGTCTCCAGCTTATCTCCTCTCTCCTGATGCTCTTCCAGATCATCAAAAGCAGAGGATAAGTACCATCCTTGGTCATCCAAAAAGTCAACTATGGAACCAAACCTGTCTCCATAATGAAAGTGGCAGCTAAGCAAGACAGACAGGAGGGAACAGATGCCTCATGTCAAGCACAGAAGAAAAGCTCTCTTACTGCTGTCAGTTTATGTAGCTCAGATGATCTATTACTTAGTGGTTCAAACAGCATCTAAGTACCAAGCAATTCAGCAAGAAAGGCTTCCTGGCCTCCAAATCATTTGACTTTAAAGAAATGCAGTTCTAAACACTTTGAAACAAGGGGAAATCTTAATTTTAGATCTAAATTTGTTCTATAAGGTATTTTCAGCTCATTATCTAGATTGTGATGTGGCTTTTGAGTTCTGCACTTGATATGAGCAATAAGGCACAGGAGGAATAGCTAAAGAATTCACAGCAAGTCAACTCTGCAGAGTACAGCTTGTTTAGCAGTAACATAACATATGAAACTACAGGAATTTAAAAGCATCATCATCTCTTGGAGTCATATGCAACAGCTCACCCCCAAACCCAAGTCATTAAAATGACAAGTCAAATAGGATTAAATAAGATTCACATGTCTGTTTTGCACTGATTACAGGCTCACTCCATCACTCCCAGGGCGACTTACTGATTGACAGCATACAAAATAAGGGATGTTCACAAGTGACCCGATTCTCCTTGTTGACATACCTGTTAGGACATCGCTTCATTACCACCCAACCTTTTGGACACAATAATGAGAGAAAGACGGATTTCAGGAAAGAGAGGTTTTAGTCTAAGCAGCAAAGCATGGCAGGGTTTCACCCAAAACATAACCCCCCATTACTGATAGGAAGCGGCTTCTCAAGCCAACGCCAGGTTATGTCACCTTCACCAGCGATAACAAAGGAGCCCCGGAGCAGCCACGCGAGGCACCTTATCTGGCTCTGGAGGAAGCAAGCAGGCTGTGCAGCTCTGCCAAGCCCTGGCGACCACAAGGTGAGCCGGGGGTGAGAAGCAGCTAATCCGACCAGTTTATGGCTTTCCCACAATGAAACCTCCACACCAGTGACTGCTCACAGGGTGAGCCCTGGCATGCCAGGTGACTCTGTGACGTTTATTAACCAGTCTGGAACAGGGTAAGTATCTGTAAAGTCTTTGGTGGTATATTTTTTTTTGTTGTTGTTCAGAACTTCTCCATGAACTGAATGTGTTCTTTTTTTAAATTGCCATGGACCTTTGCATACTTCAGCATGTAACACAAAAAATTTAAACTCTTTTGATTAGTGGTATAGGACACCTGAAATGTTTCTTTCTTTATTCAGTTTTGTAGCTAGTGGGTTTTATGGATTAAAAATGCTCCTCTTGAAAATAACTTAAAATATTTCCTTAAGCTTTCTTCAGACTACTGGGAGCATTACATGATCACATTCAACAGAAATTCACCCGAAGCCCTTATCTGCTTGTGTTTTTCCATTTCTATAACAAAACCAAGACAAAAATAATAATAATAAAAAAATCTGCTGTCTCCTAGTTCAGCCTGGCCCTCTGAGCTCTGCCCCACATGGGACACGAACACTGGGGTACTCACTTGTAGCTTCTCACTTGCGCTAAACACACAAGTGTGACTTTTGCTCGTTGACTTTGCTCCTGATGTGAATGCTTTGATTTAGTTTTCCTGAGTGTCCCTGAGCCTGAGGCTGCCCTCGCCTCATGCGAAGGTACAGCCATGCAGGCATACACAGCTCAGTCTTCTCCCCAGCTGACATTTTTCAAAGCTTCAGCATGAAGGTGGAATGATGTGTGATCCACCAGGTTTGTGAGCTGTCTGTCTATGTGGGACAGCGTTTGAACTTGAACCTGTATGAACGTCACCTCGCAGGGCACAGGTGGAGAGGGGACAAGATGTGAGGAGCGGGGCCGGCAGCCTGCCATAGCTGTGTTTCTCCCCCATGTACCCAGCGATACCAGGATGCTTCAGTAGCCCTGCAGGAACATATCAGATAGAAGAAACTAAAAAGATGGGGTCTTTCTTAAAAAAACCCAAACTGTACAGCCACAGAAGTGTTACCATGTATAGAGCAGCAAAAGAGCTCTTGATAACACTGTAGGCTCTGAAATTATATACAATTACTAAGAAAATGTTTGGGGATCTGTGAATGGAAGGGCCATCTTTCTGCAGATGAAGAAATTTGGAAGGCTTTATGTACATACTCTCAAGATACGGAGTGCACAGCTTTTAATTATTTCAAACTTAACCCAAAGATACCATACAATCATGCAGCTTTATGTTAACATACAACGCACAAAGATCAAAATCATCAGTGACCCCACTTAACATGTGGTTGGGTTTTTTTGTTTTGTTTGTGGGGGTTTTTTAAAGTGAACTCTCTGGAATAGACTTTCTGGTGTCAACAGCCTTATTTAGAGTTACAAGAGCAAAAGTGCATATACTGACTTTTGATGGATGCATTCCAAAAAGACAAAGCCACAGGGAGGCACAAAGGTAACATAACTGCAGGGAAAGACCTGGTTTGCTGCTTTCATTAGGCACCAGCTATGGAGAATGAAAGAGTTTGAGAGCTTTACATAAAAACTTTGTGAGCACCAGAATGTGAAAAATTCCACTGAAGCCTTCCACTTTCACCAGGGCAAACGTAGCAGGAAAGAGGTTCAACAAGGAGGCTGGTGAATAGTTTGCATTAACACTCCTTCCTGGACAGAAACTTTGAGGAGGTGAAGAGTGAAGAAGGACCTGAATAGCTTCAGGGAACTACTGGGAGGTATTTTTCCAAATATTAAGCTTTGATGGTGTCATAGGAGTTATACCAGAGCTGAGATTATACCAGTCTCTAGGATTTTATTCTGAGCACGATTATGGACTGACTTCTTTCCTAAACCCATAGGTCAGTTGTCATTTTTGTGCTGCTGCTGAACTGACCTGGTATAAAGGCATCCTTCAGCGCCAGGTATTTGTTCTAACCAGCAGCATATGCCAGCGATGGAGCTGCAGGCAAGAGGGAGGTGCCTGTAGTAGTCACTGCTGAACACCTTCACAACCATTTAATATACACGATCCTGTTTTATTCCCAGATAGTCCTCACACCTCTTCTCACTGTTAGGAATTAACCTTATCCTTTCTAAATCATCCTACTTTATTTCACAGAGAAGAAAACGGAGTATACAGTGAACAATTTTTTAAATGTATTTAGGTACCTACAAAGGGAGATAGGCACCTGCCTGGATTTTAAGGTCTTCAAATGAGATAAAAGGCAACTGAAAATACTCAAATACTGTCAGGGACACCCCACCCTCAACCTCCCCTCCAGTGCCTCACTATCTGTGTAGAAAACATTTTGGATCTAGCACACTTTGATGATGCAGACCTCAAAGCACTTGTCCATGCTCCAGGGGGTGTCTGTAGCTCCCCAGGGATAGGGTCCCCCCCCCAGCTGTCCGAGGCCATCCATTCCCAGCTGCGGGCTCACACTTGACAGCCACAGCCCCGCAGCACATCAGCCTGAGCCAATGGAGTCTGCCTCAAATTGGGGTGATACATCAGGGAGCAGAGGCAGCTGGGGATAGTAAGAAGGATGTTTTCCTCAGGGGACCTTTAAACTAAGATCAGAGTTTCCACAGGCAGCAAATCTGCTCTAAAGTATGTCTTGGCTTTTATTTTCCTTGAGAGAAAATATGAAGTGGAGATGGGCAGCCAGCCAGAGTAGTCTTTTATCATTGCCATGGCAACGACTGTACACTGTAGGACTTTGGGGATAATGCCAGAGGGAATCCTTGCATTGAAAGATTAATTAGTCAGCTCTGACATGGGATGTTACCTGCCTCTTTCAAACCCCAGCCCTAAAGACAAGCAGGGGTTTTGCTGGAGACCCCTGATAAAGTTGCTGTCTCGCAACATTCAGCTGCACTGGGCTGGAGCTGTCATCAGTCACAGCTGTCATAGAATAATTAGTTATAAATTGAGCAACTGACCACAGACCAACTGCATTGGTTTTTTTGTTGGTTTTTTTTTTTTTAAGATACCATATCTGGGAGCATCTCCTTTTCTAGAGATGAAGTTCTGCCAACGTATCCAAAACAAGTTAATGACTTTCTGCTAGTGAAAGCTTTGATTTGCAGCCCAAGGGCTGCAAAGTGAAGGGCTGAGGCAAGCTGGGATGCTGGAAGAGAGATGATAATTCACCAAGGGGGTTAAGAAACTTTGGTGCAGACAATATTTTATAAAAGCAGTGGCTGTGAGCCACCAAGCTTCCCGCAGACAAGGTGCCACCTGCATCCTTCCTTGCTCCAGGCAGGGATTCAGGCAAGGCTGAGCACCACACCATGAGTGCACATCTGTTCTCAGCTGTGCTGGGAACCCGAGTGCATCCATCTCAATGGACTGAGAGAGGTTTTCCCCTTCATTAGTGCACACAGCAAGAGAAGTCAGTCTGTCATGTATCCGGGGGAGGGGGGAGGGGAACCAGACTGAATGTCAAATCCTAACCAAAACGATCAGGCTGTTGGGAGTCAATCACCTCTTAAGGAAAAGCATGGGAAGAGAACTCTGCAACAGTGGTCCTGCAGTTTTCATCCAGCTGCAAGTCAGTCACTTTATTACAGGTGGTGAGAAATGCTACAGTGAAACAAACTGGAAGCACAAAGATTTTTTTCTGCATTAGTTCACATGTGCCTATTGCAGCTAAGCCCTTCCTCCTCCTCCGGGGGCTGCTGCGCTGAGGGATGACCCAGCATCATCACAGCAAACACAGCCCCTCACAACCAACCTCCCTGAAACCTGCACTCCCTCTAGCACCCTAAAGCGTATCTGCTGAGGCAAAATACTGTGGATTACAAAAATAAAAATTAAGGTGAACATCATATTGAAGACGAACAGGGTAAAGCAGGCTGGCAGCATCAAGGTGCTGCAGGGAATTACTGGAGAACTGCAACATCGAGGTGACCTAACAAGATACACAAGTGGCTGACCGGCAGGTGAAACAAATTGGATAAGGAATAACCATTTCTAAGAAAAGTGACATGAACAGAGTGTCACACAGCCACCAATGAAGACATTGAGTGCTGACTGCCCATGACAAATGGACAGGCAAACATCTGCAAAATTAATTGACTTAAGTCTTTTTTGATCTTGCACTACTTATAGTAAGGTCTTATGAAATATCTTCTATCGACTTTAAAAACATTGTTCAAATCCTGAGCACTGTAGCATCATCTAGAATTATAAGTATCTTTAATTGAGAGTATCATACCATCATTTTTTATTTTCTTATCCAAGTGTAAACTTGAAATTTAATGCCAAAGGAATTGAATATACTAAACTTTGATTACTGGTCAGACTGAAATCTCTACTCAAAGAATGTTCAAGAAACCACCCTTTTGCAAACAAAATAAACAAATCCCAGTGTATTTTAACCTGTCCTATATTTAAAACACACTCCAAAGGGTTTCAGGAGGGTGTAGAAGGTGAACATTAAATTCCTTACTTGAGTATCTAGTTCTCTAATGCGGGGCTGAGCACAGGCGCTGCCTCATACACTGCGCAGGAAATCCCTTGTAGCCCTCTGCTGAGTGTGTTACACGTACAGGACACTTAATGATGTTTCAGTTGATCAAAACTCAATTCCAGCCTGGGAGGACTCGCAGACTGCCCCAGAGTTAACTAAGATGGAGACTTTTACATGCTTTCCTTCACTGACACTACAACCAGCAAGCATCCCCAAACACACCATTTTAGCATGCAATAGCAAGCAAGCTCCGTATTTTGCCATAACTGTGACAGACACAGTGAATTTCTGAGACAGTCATTCTTTGGCTTTGGATACATTTTTCCTCATGAAGTGTCTCCCTGTAGTGCCAGCAAAGAAAACCCATAGTTAATTAGCAGCTCTGTAAGCCATCAGCCTTATGCAAAATTACCAACATGCTATTATTATTATACTGCATTTCCCAAAAAGCAGTAGTTATTGTAGATTTTTAATTCTAAGCATTATCTTTGGCATGTGCTAGAAGATCCATTTTAAAAAGATGCTCTGGAACATTGTCAGGCATTCAGGTCCTTCTGCCTGCAGCTCTGTACCTGCCTAGGAAAGGAGAACAGTGCTGCACAGGCGACGGCAAGAACTCAGGCACAAAACACTCAGAGTATGGTGCGCCAGGGGAGGAGATAATTCAGAAATACATTAGGTCTCCTCTCAGCTTTTTCTGGGTATGTCACTGAGCAGGAAGAAGAAAATAGAGCTAGAGTATTTTTCTGGTTTGACTAATACTGGGTAGAATACTGTTTCTTCCTTTTAAGACAAAGTATAAACTTACCTTGCTAAAGGTGGTATTTGTGAGCTCTTGAAAAATGTGTGGGAAACAGGCAATACATAATTACTGCGTAAGGGTTTCATATCAAATATATGCCTGGTTCTCTGAGTTCAGCCTAGCAAAGGGAATCATCTGAGGGCTACCGGGAATGTGGAGGCCAGAGGCAGCCATCAGATTCAGGCCAGTGCCACCTGCCTAGGCTGCGGCGAAACAGGGAGCGTGGCAGCAGGAACGGGCAGAGGCTCCTAAGGACAGAGATTTGGGAGACAAGAAAAAAAGACTCAAAACTTTGTCAGTTCCTCAGCAGAATACTATTTTTCCCCTGCTGCCTTAGATACAATGTGCCTGCCATTGCACGAAGGCACCTTGAGCTGTCGGTAGCAAAACGCGGTTGTGCTTAATAGAGACATCGCCAGCCCCAGGCGAACAGCAAGGGAGCTCAGCGCTGCGCGAGTGCACGTCCCACCTCTGAATGCACCATACACCCTGTGCTTTGTGCTAGAGAATGTCTAAATGTTTAATGTATGTATGTAGTCAAAAACTGAAGCAACACAACAGGCTAGAGATAATCTACTGGCATGTCCTCTGTATGCTAGCAGCAAGGTGTATCCCTCTCAGTTTAAGGATGGAGGTTAGAAGATGATAGACGTGCGTCCTCAGAGCATACAGCCACCAGCCAGCAAGCCAGGAGCGCAGCCACCAACTATTTAAAACATGCAGCTGTGTGGGGACAGGGACATACATCAGCTACAGCCAATACTAAAGCCGGGCAGCTGCAAATGGTACCACCACCCATTTCTCCGAGTGTCACCGGCAGCCTGACCCCTGCCCACGTGTCACAGCCCGTCTCCCGTGCTGCTCCTCGCCCTTGCCATGCGCCCATCAGGAAACAGGACAGGGTCTAACCAACTTCATGCAGTAAAGACCACTATTGTTTCTGGCTACATCATAATTCTTAACTCTTCAACCTTTTCTAGATAGAAATCACTCTTTTCCTAGGCGTTGCAAGCTCAGTCAATGTTAACGATCAAATATCTGCCTGGCACGCGTTAGAGCTCTGACAGGTCTATTTATAACCTCACGAACAAACTATCAACTACAAGCAGTCTTTGCTGATGTTAATTGAACTATTTGTTAGCCTTGGGTATTTAAATATAATTAGAATTCTTTCTTACGCTGCAGCTAATGTGAACCTCATTGTACCACCTCTAACTGGAAAGTATTATTACTTAAGATGAAGCACGAGAAATCTTGAATACCATGAAAAAAAGGAAAAAGCAGATTGAAAGTCTCCCAGTCAAGATGCAGATTTTACAGCAGTTTTTTGAATGATTCTGTGATTTGGTGGTAGTTTTAAACCACAATTCTGTATCCCACACATATCTGCAACATTATATAGAATAAAGGCGTAGGAGAAGTAGAAAGGACTCACATTCACCTTACATCTGAGTACACTGAAACACGACTAAGATTTCCTCGAGGCAGCAGCAAGTCAGGGCAGGGATGGAAGTGACGACACAGCCCCTCCTGCACCAGCTGTGGGTCCTTGCTGGGGACCAGCTCAGCTGGGGCTTTCGACACCACGGTTTGAGCGGGCTCCAGGCTCCGGTGTGTGTGTGCCCAAGACACCAGTGCGATGTCACTGTGTCCCCATGGCCTGTTGTGCCCTCCCCGCCCCGCATGCTGGTGCCCTTGCAGGTGGCTGCAGTGGAAAATGCACGGCTGTGCAATGGTACCTGCAAGGGGTGCACTGCCACCTTCCACTGCCAGCAAAATACCCAGGGGTTTTCTTTGCCTTTCATCTAGAATTTATGGTGTCAAGAAGGAAACACATAATGAAATTGGTTCAGATCTCTGCTGGGATTCTGTAAACTTTGGGGCATTTTTTTAAACAATTCTGATGAAAATTCAGCTTCAACTCAGTACGTGTATGGTGAAGACTAACATGGGATGTGGGATGCAAGCAAAGACATTTAAAGACACATTCCAAGCACGCCCTGGCCTTGGACAGAAAACTGTACATCAAAAACAAAAAAAAAGAAAAGAGAAAAAAGCAAGATGTGAGCTGTGTAAGGCAGTACATCTCAAAACCTATTGTTAATTCCCAAGATACCATACGAACTCAGATCTAACCAGTAACGCAACGAGAGATATTTACAGAAACGCAGCTCAGATAGCCCTGTGCAGCTGCTGACCAGTACAGCACTTGGAGGAACACTGCTGGGGACACATTCAATGTTTGGGTTTGACCCTGCTACAGCCTCTAAAGTGTTCTGGAGAGCAAAAGACACAATTCCAGAAATAAAAACACCCCTAAGAAAGATTTGGGGGTGTTTTTTGTTTTCTTTTTAAATAATAAATTTAAATTCTTTCAAAAAATCTGTTTAAGGCCTCTGGTACTGTCTTAGAAAGCTCGCTAGCTTAGCGGGGTGGGGAAGGCACAATCTGTATAAGCTGACAGAAAGGCTCCCTTTGGCTTCAGTGGGTTGGATCCAGTCCCTTACATAAATAAGCAGTAGTACCATTTAATAATGATGGAATCAAAAAGCACCACACAGGAGTGGGGAACAGACTGGCTGCAATATAATTAAAATAAATTTGATTCAGCAGATAAAGCGACCAGATGACTTTTTCTAGAATAGTGGGAGACTGAGTGCCTGTTTTTCGGTGCGAGGATTACTTTGCTCATTTGTTTGTTCTGTGTAACAGTTGACTTTCTATTAGCAGCCACCTCCTATTTCATCTCAGAGGGTTTCTACAGTCTAATCAGTCTGTAAAATGCTCTCCAGCCCAGGACAGAGGTGTGATTACAACCGCTGTATTGCTCTGAATTACATCTTTATGACTCTGGCAAGCCAAACCGTGGTTCACGGAGCAAGGAAAATTCAAAAATGTTTCAATTTGTTCTTCGCTCATAGAAAGTTCAGAGGAACCTGAATCACAGCACCAGACATGAATGTTAATAGACCAGTTGTGAACTGCTGTAGGCTACTGGTGACACCATGCACTGTGGCAAATCCTGCTACATTTGCGTATAATTGAGAAAGGTAAACTCAGAGCTATGGAAAAGTCTGACTCTTAATTTATTTGTATCTTAGCTAGCAAATATCTGAAAGCGGGGCTGTCCTGGAGGGGGAGGTTGGCTGCTGCTGCAGTCCTTCCTGAGGGATTCATGGCTCTTGTCCTGGGTCAGCCTCCTGGGATGTGCAAATAAGACTACAGGTCATGGCTCTAATCTGTCACACATCAGATGTGCCCTTCGGGTCTCCAGGAAAGCCCCCGAGACGGACACCCGCTCCCCTGTGCTGGAGCTTGGCCAGGCACCGAGGGCTGCTCCCACACCCTGAGCAGAAGCAGCTCTGCACTCTGCACTCACACCCTGAGCGTGCAGGCGATGAGCCGTGCAGCTAACAGCCAGCTGTGAGATGTGGCACAGTTAGGTAAGGGCCATCACAACGTGAATCTGAAGCAGAGACGGAGGCAGACCCCATTTTCCAATGCAGGTGATATTTACCTTTGCAGGCAGAACCTCCTTTCTCTTTGCTCAAAACCCACCTCATTCACCCCTTGCTGCCCACCTTGCACAGCAGGTACACGGTGTCCTGGCCGGCCAGCCCCAAGCCCACCCCCACAGAGCATGCTTCCTACACAGTGAGGAAAATAAATGTGATCCTGTCACTTATGCGAACAAGGACTTTTAACCTGGCTGGATGATAACTGCCATACTGCTTCCAGGTCTTAAGCTCTTAAGTACAGGTTCTTCTGATCCCCTCAAAGCTTGTTTATATCCCTGAAAGGGAAACGATGCTCACTTCCTTCCAGGTGTCCTAGACATTACTGTAATTCTTACAATCATTGTTATAAAGCTGCCTGATGACAGCAGTGCCATACGTCGTCACTCGGTGGTGGTGCGTGAGGCTCCCTTCTCCAGCTGTAGCACTGAGCAGCAATGCCACAGAGCAGCACAAAGTTGTCCTGTTAGAAGGAGCTTGGAAAGCACAGGATGAACTACCTGGACTCTGCAGCTTCCTATGTATGGGGCAAATTACTTTCCTAACACAAGAGCACCAACTTAACACCACAGGAGGGATTTGTCTGGATTAAGGTGCTTGCAAAAGTTGCTGGCTAGCAGAGCTGGTTGGCAGAACTAACCAGTGCAATGCAATTTTCTCAATCCTCATTAACTTTAATCACCCACAGAAAAAGGAGGCAGAGCAGAAGTGAGGCAGAGAAAGCACATCTGAGGGCAAGGCACAGTACACTGGGAGATTATTCCTACCTTGCTTTCTAGTCAAGACTGGGTAAACTCAAGGTTTCCTTAATAGATTCCCACACGAGGCATCACACAGCCATATCAGAGCCCGATAAACTGACAGGTGCAGCACCACTGGGCAGCATCAATGCCCCTGAAAGGCCCGTGAATCTCTTTATGGGCCCTCAGCCCGATGTAGGAGACCAACTTGAACTAACACCCCTTGAATGCATTCTGCAAAGCTCTGACCTTGAAAGGGTTAATGGTTTCCAAGGATTATGTTTTAATATAAAGTTAGATATCTATTTATAGAATTCACAGAGCTTTTAGCACATGATCGCACCTCTACAAGCAGCACCTGCAAGGTATGCTTTGAGAGAAGGGAAAACCTTACTCTTTGAGCAGTTCTCCTGTCTGCTGAGTTGGCAAAGCCAGGGTTGTGATATTAAAGGCATGTTGATGCTCCATCATATGAATGACAATGTATTGCCAGATAAAAGACTTTGTCCTTTCAGCTTGATATTTTGCTCTTCACGACAACTTGGACAAAAAGGCCTGATAAGAAAATAATTACTACATGGACATCTCATCAGAAGTTCAAAAAATGCCAGAAGAAAGGTGTCTGTGCAATGCTATTTGGAATCTGCATATGCTTCATGGAGTAAACAGATATTATTCTTAAGTAGGAACCTGATTTTATCCCTTCAGAGGGGATGGAAAAGCTTTGGGAATAACCCCCTGGGCCATGACCAGCAAGGTCACCATTCGTGGGAACATTGGGCTCTCCCGCAGTTCAGGACTGAAAGGTGGAGAGAGAGGGAGGGAACTGCAGGAAGAGGACTGGGTGTTCTCAAAACTGGGTAAGACTATTCTCCTTGAGAACACACTACACCTTTGTTACAGAGCTCTTGTTAAATCACTAATTGCAGAAACTGTCACTAACTGCACGTTCATCATTCCGTGCTCAGCGTGAGAGGCTGGGGCTTGATTTGTAAAACGCTGAATACTCAACAGCTTCAGCTGAAGTCGATGTGAGCTGGGCTTTGATCCTCTAAAGCACTACAAAACAGGGAATAACCGGAAAAGTGAGGCCATGGGTGTTCTCCCTGTACAGCCAAGCCTGGCACGGTGATGGTCCATGTGATCACAGCCCCATCACACTGAAGTGCTGTCAGGATAAATGCGTTTGGATTTACAAAGCACAGGGTGCTGTGGTGACAGACAGCTCAGGAAAGCAAATGCAAAAATTTTCTACTTACGCTTTGGGAAAACATCTTTCTAGGGCATTTGTGGGACTTCAAACTGACCATCCATGCTGGAGGTTGTGCTACAGGTACCCTGAGCTATAGATATATGCGTTAAACATACCAAAGATTTTTATCTCCAAACAATATACCTCCAAGCACAACCCAGCATCCTGTGAAGGTAACAAACCTCTCACAGGAGTTCTGCTGCTCTGCAGACGTCACCATTAGTCCCTGCCTGGAAGCTGCTCCAGGTTAGCTCTTGGCTGGCAGCTGCTGCAGATGGGAAGAAAGGCTGTTCTCAGACATGCTCTTCTCCGCAGCATACTGATTTCTCGTGAGCTGCTAGAACAAAACTCCCAGAGTAACATTCCAACCTTGAGTTAACCACGATGGTGGTACAGCCTTGAACCAACCGCGAGGGCTCGGGCACTGCGGGCAGAGTGATGAGCTGGGAGAGTGTGTCACCTCTTGTGCCACCACGCAGAGTGCGTGACACGTTTCCAAACTACAGATGGCATTCCTCCCCCGCTCCACCCTCCTTTACACGGAGCATGCAGGTAAGTGTTTTACCTTCACCAAGGAAAAACTGAAGCGCCTTTTCAAATACAGAGGGCTTTCACTTCTTACCCCTTTGTGTCCTGGTCTGAGCATGTGCTTGTTGCAATGAGGAAAGGCCGGAATCCTTGCCTGGGAATGTACCTGGCATAGGTTTCTAAAGGATTCAGAAGAAATTAAGCCACTGAGGAACCAAAGAGGGGGCCCCTGTTTTAAACACATACTAAACTTTTCTAATACTGCTCTAATTGACTGTTAGCTAAACCTGCCTCAGCATAGGCCGTTACCAAACTGGGGCAGTCTGGTGAGCTTCAGGGACAGGAGGAACGTGCTGGATGTCTGTGTAGCTACTCACCTCCACCATGTTCTCTGGAAAGGGAACCTGGGAGAAAGTATCATAGAATGCAGCTGCACAAGACAGAGCAAGAAGGTGGGAATTTTTACCCCTGTTCCCTTAAAATGTGTCAAAAAACATTTCACCATCATTTGCACTAGATTTTGCAGAATATTGGGATTCTTTTCAGCTACTATCAACATATCTATTTTTATTTCCATACAGATGCATCTGAGGATTTTTGGAATACACTTCTGTCCTTCAGGCATGTTTTTCAGACAGGAACAGTAAACAGAACTCTTTCCAACCTCAGCCAGCAGAAACACTTTTCCCAGTCTCTGGAAATACCTACCATATTTTTTCCAGTTCTTTGCTTTTTCCTTTATTTCAAAGCTAGACGCAATATATATTTATATCATATATTTTATCAAAGTCATGGTAAGCACCTGAACACGAGCCCTGTTGTCATGGCACCTCCAGGGACTTGCCATAGTAAGGGCAGAGATGCTTCTGCTGGGAAAAGCAATGCCTGTTATAGGGAGCTCATGTTTAACAGAGCAAAATGCTTAAAGCGTCTCTGCCCCACTGTGTAAGACATTTTTTAACTATAAAATTCTTATAAAGTTTGCATAAAGTTTTCTATCAAGGTCTGTATAAAGTGGGTTTTATATGCATGAATAATACCTGTATGTTTGCAGCAGAAACCACCCAGCAACACAGGCTCCTAGCAGAGCTTTGCATTTGGAAACACAGGTAGATGTCTTTTTAACGCTGGTTGAAATGTGGTTTTAGTAGATTGTTTATCAATTTTACTTTTAAGTTGATCTCCAAACTTTCTAGGGTTTGTGGGTATGGTGGGGTTTTTGTTTCATTTTTCTTTTTTTTTGTTGTTTTTTGTTTGTTCAGGGTTTTTCCAAGAAAAAAAAAAGTCTAAATACAGGTGTGAAATACGATTGCAGGCTAAAACATCCCAGAGCAAGTCTAGCCTTTTCTGTGGAGAGGCCAATAGATGGAAGCTGAAATTGTCACTGGGACAAGAGAAGACACAGGTACAGGTCCCCATCCTGCCAGCTTCAAATTGAGGGCTTAGCCCAGACACTGCTAGGCTGTTGCTCTGGTTGCCTCACCCCCTCATTTTTCTCCTTAATAAAAATCTGGTTTGTCTCAGCTTCATCCTTATGTGGAAAAAAGATAAAATGCTGCGATGTTCCCAAATCCTGCTTTATGGCTGAACAAGATTCCCACCAATCTCTGGTTTTACAGGTCTTTTGAGGTGAGATGGTTTGTATATAGAGGTTTAAAGGACACAAGGAAGCCAGGGAAAAGTGACACTGTGCCAAGCAGAGCCTCAGGAAGGGCTGACCGGATAGGAGACAGCTGTGCCCACCAACCCCTGCCACGAGTTCTACCAAAGGAAGAGCTACTCATCCCCTCCTGTATCCCCTGCCTCCTCCAACACTGAGCAGCTCCTGTCCAGAGCACACACCAGGAAGCCAGACTCTCCAGCTGCGGGGCTAAAGCCTGCTACAGAAAGGCAGTTCACTTCTGTTAGAAAAAAAATGAATTTCACAATTTCCCAGTGACAAGGTAAGAAACATGTATGAATAAAGCAAAAGAAAACCAAACAAAGAACACAACAAACAACAATATTGACATATCCTGCTCTTCCCTGATAGACCTGGAGTTAGAGGCAGCCCAGCAGGCTCGCCAGTCTAAGCCTGTTGTCTGCCCAGTGGGCTGGCATCAGTAGCAGTTTCAGGACTATCTGGGAGGGCAAAGCTACTGCTAAAAGTACAGGAGAACTAAAGCAAGTGGCTTTGTAGACAGTGCAGGTTACAGGAGATGAGCTCCAGCAGCTCTGAAGGTAGCAACACAACTGACATTTTCCTGGGTTCTGCTGACACAAGCAACCTATGATTCTCACACAGAGATGTACAATTACAATTAGTTTATGAAAAAAAAAATATTATTAGAGCAAGACAAAATAGCACTGCCACTATGCAACACAAATTACATAGGAAAAAACCTCAACAAACCACAAAAGCCCAAAACACCTCTGAAGCTTTGAATAATTGCAAAGACCATCCATTGGTACTACTGGCTGCAAATCTGTCAGCACCAAAGGTTCCGAAGGACTTCAGTTCTTGGCAGAACTCAAAAACACTGCAGTGTTCTTACACCTACCTACTCTTATGTTTCAGGCTTAAGTTTTCCCATTACAGGCCAAAGGATCCCAAATGCAGAAGGCTTGTGTACTTCCAACCTGCCTGAAAGCACCACAAACCTGCTTCAAAGGCTGCATCTTCCAGATGACCAAAGACACTGTTACGTGCCTGGATGTTTCCCAGCTGCACTCACAAGCTTTAGCCAATAAAATCCAAGTCTGCTAGATATTCCACTATTGTTTACAGAGCAAGCTCAGGAGCTCCGAAGCATAGGCATGTTATCCAAACTCCTCCTGACACCAGGTGAATGTTTTGCTCCCTGACATTTGGAGCATGCCAAGATACTTGCAGTACTTTTGGAGGAAACAACTAAATCCAGTTCAGAAGAAGAAAAGTTACATAGGAGCATATGTACTAGATCAGACAACAATGAGGATAGGAAATGCTTTGGGAAGAGTCCAGGAACAAGGGAAATATATACAGATATGTCTTCCCAGGCTCCAGCTAATTGTGATTCAGGGAATTCTTGACCTAGGAGTTAGTGGGTTTGTATTTAAGAAAGCCTATTCAAACACATAGTGTGCTTGGAGTTTCATTCTACCATGGAAAATGCTCACCTAAAGCAGCAGCTGATATTTGATGTGAAGAGCAGGAAGACACACAGTGTCATGCAGTGTCCTTGAAGCTCTTGTTAGCTGTCACTTGGTGTCCCCATGTTACGTGAAATGGACACAACCAGCACCAAACAATTCTCAGACTAGACATCATTTCTGAACATCACAAGCCCATCTGGTAAGATAAGTCAAAAGAAAAAGCCTCTTCTGCATTCAGAATGCGATATTAAGCATGTAAGAAACTGTAAAATTAAGGAATTAATCATTACTACAGGAAATGTCAATGCCATGAGTGATTATATTGTATTTCTGGAGAATTAATTTATCCAATCCTGTACAAAGCAGGAGCACCTCCACTGTAGTTTTAGACCAAGTGAGAAAGGTACTGTTACAAAATGCTCATTAGGAAAAAAATCCAACCCCCAAAAAGCCAGAGCACAAAGCTTCTATACAAAACACGAACCACATAAGCCTTTTTGTGAGGTTTAAGTGATCCAAAGGCTTTGCACTGGCGCCCGGCTGGCTCCATCCTGGATGACCCAGTGCTTAAAACTCAAGCAGTGCAGAAAATGCTTGTCAACAGGTTATCACAGAGTGGGGTCTGCAGGAGGAATTAGTCTCAACTTCATTACTGGTTTAGTTTTGTTAAATACTTAAGATCTCACTAAAAAGCAGTTCCTGCAGTGAGGAAGAAACCAATTCTGCATAAAGGTGAAGCTAGAAGCCATCTGAACACTGCATAAAGAGGGAGGGTGTGGGATGAAGCAAGGACAAAAACATAAGCAAGGACGAGAAACTTGGTGTGGAAAGGAAGCGCAGTAGTTACTGCAGACATTTGTAAAGTGGTTGGCAGGTTTAGAGCACCTTGAACCCCCGGCCCACTCAGTACGGGCCCATGGAGGGAACCTCAAGGGCAACAGGGTCAGAAAGACTTTTCAACATTTTTGATGATTGCTATGCTATAAGGAAAATGGAAACAGTAAAGTTGGGAGGGCAATGGTAGCTGAGGAGTGGGATCTCAGGGCTCGCTCCTTCATAAGTGTAATCCACCCCCTTTCCTCCAAACCCCCCACCTCTGAAAGAAATCTCTGCTCTCCTGAGCAGCTGCACAGCCTCAGGACAATGGGAAGGAGTCCCGTTACCTCCCCCCCAGCAGGAGCAGAGAGATGGAAAGAGGTATAAAGGAAAAGCAAAAAACCCAGAGAAAGAAGAAAGGATCAGGAATACAAAAGGGAAGAAAAGGAGGAGAATCCCATGGCAGGAAAAGTAGAAATTTAAAAAGAAAGGTTTAGAAAAGAGCAGGATGTTGAAGTCAAATAGCAATTAAAATAATCAGCGCCAAAATGCCTGGAGAGCAGCCCAGAAGTTTTGGCAGTGGGACAGCACACCGGCAGAATCTGCATCAGGAATAGCTTCTTCACCAGGGCCCTTTTATTATCTAAAATACAGCAGTTTTGAAGCTGGAAAAAGAAGAGTAGAAAGTGTTTAAGTGCTTTGTTAAAGGCCTCCAGAGATGCCCTATGCAGATTCAAGCTCACTAATCCTATAGGAAAACTAAAAAGCCCCACCTGAAGGGTGACACTGAGCATTTGCCACAGCAAGGGAAACATCCCACCACCCCAAATGCTGTTTTAGCAGCCCATGACCCGTTCCCCGTATCTACGGGGGCCGTGGCATAACACTGCCATCCTCCACAACATCCCGGGAGAAGTTTCCCTTGGTTATGTTTAGCTTTGTGAGAAAAACTGTGACCTCTGATGACAAATATTTGTGTCAGTTTGAGCTGCCAAGGAGACCCCCCAGTTCCCTCGACTTTGCTGCTTCTCCAGTTGGGCGAGGGACAGCGAGAGGAGGGAGATGGTGCTGTACACACTGCACATCAAGCTAAGAAAGCCACGATTTTTAAGCATGCATCTCTGAATCGTCACGGTTTGAGATAACTGTGCTGCATCTTGCGCGTGGCGCATAGAAAGGGAATAAAGCGAGAGCAGAGGAGGGCAGGGAGCTGTGCTCCGCTACCCCAGCAAGTCCTCGCGGACCTGTCTCGCCTCTGAGACTCCGGACAAGAAGATGAGATTAAAGCAGATGTAGCTGAAGGACACACAGAGGTGGTCGAGTTGAAGAGGAATGTTTATGTTCACACTTTTATGTTGCCTGTCATGCAGCTCCGAAGATCCTGTTCTCCTGCATACGATTGCACACGGACAAGCTGGGAAACATCAGACCCTGAAGGAACCCACCTCAGCCCCGGTACACGTGGAAACGCGCCTGCTGCTGCTTGAGCTGTTTTAGCCAGCTCGTACAAGGCCTTCAGTAACACCCTGAGCGCAGAGCCCATCCCATGGACAGCTTTTTATCCTGTTCCCGCTTTCAGAGACCATCTCCTCTCCTCCTCAGGTGCTAATTATAGCAATAGATATAACTAAGTGGTTTGTTGACGCAACTTAACTGCTGAAAATAAGACACAGGAGCCATGCTTCACAGCCTACCAGTGATCCACAAGCTGAGGGATTTAGATTACAGGGAATCTTTTTTTTTGTACTAGCCTAAGGATGGGCTGTATAAATGTGAGTTAATTTTTCTCTATATATTATAGCTATACTTAATCATCAAGTCATGGAAAACAGATTAGCATGCAGAGGGAGCATAGGTCATTCCAGTGCCCAGGCAGCTGCTGATGCTGCGGAGCTCCTGCTGCCATCAGTCACTGTCCCCACCTGTCCCATCTCACGTGGCTTGTGACAGTAATAGACCTCACGGTTTCCGAGACCCAGCTCTCTCTTTACCTCGGGGTAATACAATAGCCCAGGCTGCAGCGGTCACTGCCTGTCCAGAGAGTTCCTCGCTTCTGGTGCATGAAACAAAGCACTAAGAATAACAGAGCAGGAATAGCTACAATAAGCAAAATACCTATCAGAGGGGGTCACCTCCTTCTCCAGCTGAAATCAAGATCTCAGAGCAGCTTCACAACACGTAGGTCATCAGGGTCTGAGCCAAAAGCCTGCCCTGACTGCCCTGGGTTCTGTCCTACCTGCTGGCATGCTTTTACAGCCTTGCTTAGCAGAAGGAAATTGTTTCCCTGCTTTTTCTTGGCTGAACTAGATGGACCTTTGGATTCTCTTTGCCACCTTGATAATGTTATCTGCTTTCCTTTTTTTTTTTTTTTCTTTTTTTTTTTTTCCTTTCTTTCTTTCTTTCTGCATTTTCCTTTTACACTTTGATACCAAACAACTCTTCCCTTGACTAAGACTGGGGAACATACAGGAACAATGTTGATATGAAAATTCATACCATTTTTTAATAGAAAAAGTCTTGCTTCTTCCTTGGAGCAATTTTGCATGTATCCATAAAAAAAAATACTAAGCTGGCTTTGCATAACACTTGTTTGTTGTACTTATTTACACGTACAAACACATATACACCCTGGTGAGGCAGTCTTGACTGTCCTAGCAAGATACTAGTGTCATACCTAAAAAATCCCAACCTGTGGCCTCCTGACATTAGCTTGTACACTTGTGTTCACAGAGATGCAGTTCCTTCTCAATGAATTTTCATGACCCCTTCTTCACTCTGGTCCTAACCCCTTACCAGGTTCATTTAAGACAACGCCAATCTACCCTGAGGATACACAGGGCTGTGACTCAGGCTGGAACCTCCTGACCTCCTCAGTTTTCAGCCTCAGCTCCTAGCAGCTGCTTCCCGAGGCAGGTTAGCTCAGGGCATGGCCGTGAGGGAGCAAAAAGATGCATTCTGCCAGAGGTAAAAACCTCATTCCGTTATATTATTTTTTTTTTTTTATCTTGTCCCTGAAGCACAGAAAGCAGTGAAACAGTGAGGATAGCCCATCATGCAAAGTAAGAGCTGGGACTAGACTTTAGACTTCTTTTTAAGAGCTAAATCAAGCCAACCTTCATCTTTTGAGGGCTTAATGGCTTGAGTTCAGGCAAAATCTAATCTGCTTATTTGAAAAGATGAAAAGAGACTCAGAGACAGGACGTGTACTTCTGAGGTTGAGTAGCTGCAAATTTTTCTTAATATCACTCCCTCCTATTCCTGCCATGCTTGATTAAAACAAAAAGAAAAAGCTACAAACTAGGTCAAAGACCAAAAATATTTGTCACCAGAAAGACTATGTTACAGACAGACAAGATTTTTGGATGAAGGCAATAAGTTTTTTTAAAAAACAAAAAAAGCCCCTGGTTTTGACTTTATAAATTTGTGAACTTAATCCAATAATCTTTCTCTGTAAAAAATGGTGGTGTTTCCAAGCAGCACACAAGCAGCTTTCTGAGCCATATGCACAGCAGTCTGGCCAACCTGGGAGCTCACCTCATGCCAGCATCCTAAGGCCATTAAGAGCAGCGTTGGTATTTACAGTCTCAGGCAATGCAGTTGCTTTGCTTAAGGTGAAACTGGATGCATCTTAGTTTGGCAAGCAAGGAGGGGAAAGGTATGCCCATACATCCTGTCACTCGGGAGGCTTCCTCTGCGGCAATCTGATCACAGCGTGGCTACGTACTTACAATTAGGAGTACTGAGTTATAATCTGTTTAGGGAGGCAGTCTCCAATTTCTATGAAAATTATTTATTAAGCTTAGGTGATGATTGCATTTGGCACAAACTGTACATGAAAACACCACAACGGCTACAGGTACATATCCCCACACGTGCCTAAAAGTCGGTGGAGAAAGCTGACGGCTTTCAGTGTGTTCACCCCTGTTGCAAACCACAGCCCAGATCTGCCAAAGCCTGCAGCAGCAGCGTGGCAGGGCACAGCCGGTACTGATGGGCACAGCTCCTGTGCGGGCCAAGTGAGCAAAGAGCAGCGTTGGGAGCTGCCAGAGGAGACGTGGCTGTGTACAAAGAGGAGCAGGAGCTCTGTCAGCATCCTTTTGCAAAAGGTGGTTAGATACTAGACAAGTGCGAAATAGATTTTATTTAGTGGTTTAATGACTATTCTCTTTAATACAGTTTGCCTGGGCAATGGCTAAACTTCCACAGGGCTAATGCAAGAAATTTGCTGAAAAATCTATCCCCCAGAAACATGTGCCAGAAGTTTGGGAAAAGCAGGCAGCACCACAACCCTCTGGTTTCCACCACAGGTCTTGGTGAACCACGAGGTCCAGTCCAAAGCTTTCTCTGCGGAACACCAACCTGCCTTTCACACATGCATGCTGCACAGCTGCCTTCATGAGCTAGAAACTCACCACTGACTTGACCCTGAATATCTACTGCTACTGGATTTAATGGCTCCAACACTTGGCTTTTAATGATATACTATTTGCTTGTCACTTGCCAAAACAGAGGCTCCCTCCCACTTCCCTACAATAAAACAATCCAAACTGTTGCTCCTGACAATAGAGCTAATATTGACAATTAATTACTGAAAATATTTAAGTTTTGCAGATCCTTCAGTGAAAGATGGCAATTACAGATAAATTTACAATGTAAGATGTGAGTCACAATAGACAAAATTCCTTGGAGAGCTGGTATCTACAGATATTTAAATCATTCTGTAATTCATATAGACATTGTACATGCAGAAGCTCTTTTTAAAATAGCTGATATGATGATTTCTTCCTCATACGGGAGAAAATGGATAGTCAGATTGAAACTGCATTCCTCTTCAACCCTGCACAGGCGCCAAGGCTGATGTTGTGTGATTTATCATCCCACGCACTTGCTAAAACTCCTTCAGAAGCCAGTAGCAGTGTGTGCTCAGTTGGGCTGGCCACACTTCTTTTGCTTTGGGCTTTAGAAATGGGAAATTTCTTTTTGAACAGTACCTTTCAGGGAAAAAAGACATATAAGGTTCAAGAAGTTTTAATCGAGAATGAATTTGGATTCTCCTCCTGCCCTCTTTAACACCAAGGAAGGAAGATATCAAAATACGCAAATATGCTTTGTATTTTACACCAAATACAATATTATCTGTAATAAAAAACAAGTCATCCCCAAAGTTTCATTACATTTCTAAAAGTTTCCCACACCTTTTGGTACATTTTTGTGATCTGTATTAATAGTTCAAAAGGACAAAACCCTGCCCTACTTCTGCCTGCCACCTTTGCTCAGAAGGACATGTTGTATTTGGCTTTAAAGGAGCTTACGGAGGCTGCTAGAGGGGAAGCTCTTAAGCAAAATACATTTCTACACAGAGAACAAGGACCACACCATTAGCTGTTATACAAGCCTACGAGCCTCTTCCTTGCTTTCCAACTACAGCTGTTGCAACATTCCTCAAAAATCAGATGCATGGGGACCCACTCACCCTCCTCGAGAAAGAGAGGGTTCCCACTGCTCGAAATGTACATATATTTCTAAGCTGGATGGTAAATCACGACCCTCTGTTTCTTACATATCGGTAAGTGGCAGTGGCGGTTTATGGCAGCTCAGCCTGGCACCAGGGAATGGGGCACTGATTTCCAGGGCCAGTGCCCCGAGCCCAGGAGAGCCCTCGGTGGGTGCTGAGCAGCCCCGTGCAGTGGGGTGCGGGAGGGAGCGGCAGGAGGACAGCCTGCATGGGCAGGGGCTGCAGCCACCCCCTGCACTGCGCGCCCGCTCGTAGGGAGGTAGCAAGAGAAAATCCCTTCCCAGCCTTCCAGAAAGACTTGGAGGAAGCGGCAGACTGAGACTTTGCTTCCAATTCCTTTAAGTTAGTTACTGCCACCAAGCAGAGCAAGAGCCTGTAAATTAACCTGTACTTCAATCTTCTCTCTGCCCACCTGCAACACCAAAGTGCGCAACTCCAAATTAAATGGGAAGGGACTCCCTGAAGAGAGCTGCAGCGGTGGCAGAACCAGCCCCAAACTTTCCAGGCTGAATCAAGCTCAACAAGACTTGGTAAGTTCCTGGGCATTAGCTCGTGCCTTCAAACTCGTCTAGGCTCAGAGGACACTGTAAAATGCAGGCTAACTTTTTCCCTGTGCTTGCTGAAGTTTAAAAGCTGAGACTCAGGGAAAACAAAACACATGCCAGCTTGAGATGTTCAAACTGAGAAACATGCATATATTCCAGCTGAGAAGCAAGGAGATTTGGGGACCTGGATTTTACAAATCTGCATGTCTACTTTGTGTAGGTGTTAAGGGTGACAAGAGTGCTGCAAAAATAAAGCTATCCAACTTATTTACAGCGTTCCCCTACACTGTCATGTGTCAGCAGGTTTAGCACCCAAGAGTGTTCACCAATAAATCCCTTCTGTAATGTGGTGTCAACAGCAAACTGCATTACAGTGAACAACAACAGAAAACATAACACAAGTGATTTTCCTCACATCTGTGAGCAGTTTCACTCTATAATCTCTCCTTTCCTACTGCAGTCCAATAAACATCTCTAAGATGGAAGCAGAAGGCAGGTGAAAGCTCATCTCTGGATTTGAGACTGAACTTATTTACAGGAATTCAAAGTCTCGACTGTTGTTCCTGTGAATTCTCTTCAATTCTGCAAATATCTTACTTATGCTTTAGGTTCTCTGCTTCAAAGCTGCAGAAGCCTGCAGAGACTCGGGCATGTGCACTCAGCTGCATGCTCCAGGAGTGCTGTCCCAGAAATGCATATGCATGAAACGAAGAACCAAACAGCAGGGAAAAATGTTTTGCTCAATTTTCTGGAATGCCTACAATGAAAACAGAGGAGAAAAAGAGACAATTTTGGCAGCTTCTTCACATTTATGTGGACCATGAAATGCAAATCAGTTTGAGGCTCTCTTACTAGTACAAGACATATTATGTTAACAAATGTGTTCTTCTCTGGGAGCCCAGACTAGAAACCACCTTAATATTAACTTTGCTAGAATTTCTTTAGGTTGTACTCTGCTGTTTTTTCCAGCACAGACACTAACACCTTCATCTCTCTCTGAGCTGCTCTCTCACCGCTGCAGGTTCTTTCATGCCACCTTTCACAGCAGCAAACAGGTTAAAATCCCAAATGTTATTTACTCAAAGACCAGACTCAGAATATCAGGGAAACAGGAGGAAAATAAAAAACGTACATTAGTTCACCCTGTCACTTTGCTTGAGGTAACTTCAACTTGACTAAGGGTACCAGAATTGGCATAAGAACAAAATTCAAAACACACAGAGAATTTAAAACATACAGATTTGAGTAGTTACTGCTGAATTCTGTTCCCTTTACAATGTTTTATGGTAAATTCCACAGAGAGATCTGAGGAAGGTGATGCTGATTTCCATGCACACAGTACCCAGCCTGACTCTACAGGTTCCCCATGTTCTCTGTCCATTCCTGCACCAGGCAAAGGACACACACAAACCTTCCCACTTGTCGATGACCATGAACATTCTTATTGGTATCTTACATCCGACATCCACAACTATTCCTGATCTCAAACATCACTGCAAGAAATCCCTTCTCTGTGCAAGAGGCACCTCCTCCAGCTATTCAGCACGCTCTGGGATCCTCTCTCAACCACCCTTCAGGACATCTCACTTGTTCCTCCAGGTCTGGTACAGAGGAGCACAGGCCCTTGCCACACCTGACAGGTAGCGATGGGAGGTGACCGATCTGTTGCACTGCAATGGTGCTGCAACCCGCCAGTATAACAAGAGCCGCCACACTGTACTGAATTCTGTCAGTCATAAAAGGTAAAACTGTCTTGTTCCCTTCTGGCCACATGTTCAGTAAAGAGATATCCTAAACCCAAGAGGTACAGAGGCAGTGATCTTGCTTGAACTGTTGGAAAGGGTCAGAACTCCCATCACGGGATGGGGAACAAACATTTCCCTGCCCATGCTGGGAAAAGACCTATCCATGTAGCTGTCTCAGCATCACATAAGCCTGTCCACAGCACTGACAGCCTCTCAAAGTGCAGCCCTGAAACTAACAGCAACATCAAATCTACTTAGCTGCTTACAGAAAAGCAAAGCAGGTGGTGACACTACAGAAGACAGTGACTCTGGGACATGGTCTTCAAAAGCAGCTTTGTTGGTGCAGCCATCCTGTTGCTGCCACGTAACGTCAGTGACGACTCGCTGACTGAAACCAGGAATGTTGCTCCACCGAGAAAAGCTTCTGCAGGTGAACGCTCTGTCAGACTAGCTGCTTAATGACATCCTTGGCCTTTGCCACTGGCAACAGCTGCAGCGAGCTCCTGAGCCAAATGCCCTGTCTGCAGCAATTCCGCATGCACAACGCCTGCCTGGTGTGGTCTCTGTGCTGCCCAACACTGGGAAACAGCACTCACGACGTGAGTAACGATGCCTTAGCTTTGACCTCCCAGCTCTCCTAAATCTCACGTTGTTGGGAGCCATCTCATAACGCTTAACAAAATACAATAAAACTAAATCACAGAAAGCAGGCAAGTGACAAGCAATTAGCTTAGGCAAAACTCCACAGCTGTAAGAGTTATCGCGCAAGAAAGGACAGCGAGCTGGCGAGGATGGCCAAGGGCACCGACACTCTGCGGCTTGGCAGCATCACACTCCCGAACCGCACACCAGCAAGTTTAGAGCAGTGGGTGCTGTGGAAACACAGACCCAGCACCTTGCCCCAGGTCACAGGGGAAGCACAGATGGAAAGGGACCTCCTGCAGCACTGTGCCCACCTCATCCTGCCTCAGGAGTTTAATTTATAGGGAAATGAAACGCTTTAAACAGATTGCTTTACGATCATGGCTAACAGGACAGAAACACAACCATTAAGTAAATGATTTGTGCAGGCTTCTGCAGGGAAGCACCTCTTCACAGAAACACAGGGAGATGATCAAAGGCTTGCTCCTCGTTTTTTGTTCTTTTAGGAATTCAGTAGTTTGAAATGTTCTTGCTGATAGAAAACATTACCAGATACACACATGCCTCTAGTATTTGCTTATATTTGTTTAGCTATCTTTACACACACAATTCATGCATATCAAATGAAAGCCTGACCATAAATGATACCCAGCATTTTAGGACACTGGTCCCCAAGCAGGAACATGTCCCTCAAATGCCAGATGCAACACCGAAGCAGCAAAGCAAAGCTGCACCTGTGCTTCCCAGCTCTGCCCGGGTCCGGTCGCCTGGCCTCAGCACCGGCACTGCTGCAGCCCAAGCAGAAAGCAAGGCAAAAGCAGCAGCGTAGTGGGGTGAAGGGGGAGCGGGCAAGAAATGAGGGAGACTTTGTATTTCTTGAGTGATCCGAGCCTGAGGTATCAGAGTCCGTGTGGGGATCTATACCCCAGCAACTTCTACCAACTGTTTGTCTGGTTTTGATTGGAGTGGAGGTTAAGAACATTTACCGGCTAATTACTATCAATAATTTCCAGGCAACAGCTCTAAAGGAAGACAGTTTTGCTAAAAGCCATCAATGCAAAGAGATGTGACAAAATTAATTCTAAGTCAGAGTGTTTCCTAAGTTTCCAAAACTTCTCACAGACCCTGTGGAGTAAAGAAATTTTTCAGGTTTGGATCAAAATTTCAGTCTAACAACTAATTTGCTTTGTAGGTTTTACAAACCAGTGGTACACACAACACAGGGGTGCATCTGCTCCACGGCCACATGTTTAACTTACACCTCATTCACCTAGATCGGAGTTGGGCTGCAGATGACATTCACAATGGCACGTTGCTGTGCTCTCTCTGGCACGTTGCTGAACAGCAGCAAACACAGCGCCCAAGGAAAGTACACAGTGCTCTGATTTCCTGCACCACATGAACTTCTGAACTGCAAGTACTTTACCTTCATAACTGTCAGGACAGAGGAAAAAGAAAAGGCAGCATCAGCTAAAAAATATGCAAATGTAGCCATGTAAAGTGCTATAGCTGATGGCATTGCCCAGAAAATGCCTGATGAGAAAATTCCCTTTGTTTGACAGCAGACTTTCCTGGAGGGCTGCGGTGAGCCACATGCAGCCCTGTGCTCCATCACAGAGGTGATTAGAAATGATAGGGCAGTAGCTCAGCTGTAATGTCCTCCACTCCTGCCAAGCAGGGGATGCTGAACTGCTATTGTAAATAGCCCCTTTTGATGCCTTAAAGCCCTGGAAATGGGACGCACTTTCCTAGAAGATCAGTCTGCGGTTGGCTTTCCATCCTAGCACCAAACCTGCTCTGTGTGCAAGTCCGTTTGCTGCCTACACAAACAGGAATGGACCTGTGGCACCAGATTTCCTTTGCAGAACTGCACACACTTGCCTTTGCCAATCATTCAGTATGTACAAATGTCTACTCAGGCAGGATTTTCCTCATGCCCTAATGCAGCTCTTTGTCCAGTTGCCAGCTGCATGGCTAATTCTGTATGCACAGGACCGCAAACTAGACCTTCTGCCAACCCACATGTTAAAATATTAGATAAAAGCAAACACCATGTTACAGGGATACAGATCCACACAAGGACAGGCTTTCAATTCCTGGGGCACTGGTATCACAGTTTGGTGTCACAACTGACTCTCCCAGCAAAGTATGTAAACTAGTGTGCCGATTCAATTACACTAGCTTATTAGGATTAGCAGACAGCAATCGTCCCTGCACTGACACAAAAGTTTTCTGCTTCCCATTTTTTCTTTTCACGTGCTGTTCCCAGTTTAGATGGCAACGTGCAAGTCCCTTGAACTGTGAGGGTTCAGAGAGCAAAGGGGTGCTGATGCTTCCTGCTGCATCACAGGCTTCACCTGCACGGGATGAAAGAGTTTCCTTAAGGGGAATTGTCCTTACCTGCAGATGCTGTGCTGGCTCCGACACTTCGCAGCCGGGGAGCTAACGGCATTACCCCTCACAGGGCTGTGTGCGTACCCTACAGAGAGCAAGGCTCTGCTCGTGCAGCCTGACCTGCTTAATCAGGGGCCCTGCCTGAGGTTTCACGTGATAACCAGAAATCTGTGGGGCTAATGTGTAGCATCGCTCACTAGAAGAAAGCAACAGCAGCTTGGGAAAACGTACCCGGGAAAATATACCTGGGAGCTCGGCCCTGAGCCGCAGGCAGGCAAAGTTAGAATTGTTGTCAAAACATTTGTGCTCTGCTTCTGAAACTGCACTCTACAAACTGTCTAAATCTTGTGAATATGGCTTGTCTCATCCATATTTTCCCTGCATATAGTTTTGACAGGCAGAAACATTTATTTTGTCAGAGCACTAAAAGTCCCTGATGTTCAGTTCTGATCTCTGGCACGCTGTAATTTGGCTCCCCCCTTCTGAGGTGACACCCTCCCTTTGCACCAAGGACCCTTCAGCAGAAGGGTGCAGGCATCTCTCGGGTTTCCTAGAAACCTGCCTCCAGCAGCACAACATGTATCCTCACAATCATGTTCTCCATTAGCTGTTCTCAGCCACGATATAAAACGTCCTGTGCCTACCCGTTGGCTTTCAGAGACCGTAGCTGTGGCCGTCTGGAAATTCTGGGCACTTCCAACTAGCCACCCACAGAATGGGCCTAGGGGGAGGAGGGGGTTCGTGGAGCAAGAGAAAAGCAAACTGTGTGTGTGTGTGAAGAGCTGTGGTTGTTAAATATGTCAAGAAAGTAATGTTTGGATTGAGGAAAGCCAAACAGATGTAGCAGAGCTCTGCCAGGAAAGGACGGCTCTGTCACCCAGTTCATGTCTTCCTTAAAGCTTCCCTGCACAACAGCTGGGCTGCGCCCGCTCCCCTCCGGCCTGGCCAGCCCCCTGCAGCCCCCCCCCGGGTCCCAGCTCACCT
>JAVJGJ010000061.1:47299698-47309834 GCA_035590215.1 Microhierax caerulescens
TGGGGCAGCCCCGCTGTCCTCCATCTCCTGCAGCCCCCCCAGCTCCCAGCTCACCTCTGGGGCAGCCCCGCTGTCCTGCACCTGTCAGCTGATACATGGTCCTTCCCACTTACTGCCTATGGACTTCGCATCATTTCTGCTGTGGTTCATTCAAACTCTCCAGACTGCCATAAACCCCTCCCCCCCATCCCAAGCAGTGCTGGCATGAGTCACATCCCCATTTTCATGAATGCAGTTAGAAATCAGCTGGCCACTATCTGTATCCTTTTCAGTCCAGACCAAAGACATCACCCCACAAACACAAATTGGAGATATGTGGGAAAAGCTTCCTTCATTTTTGACTCACCTATTTTGTAAACATGGATACAGTGTAGACTTTAAATAATTTTCTGATTTGTAAAGTACAATCCACCTTACAGTTACTCCCTTTCCCTCTGGCATCTCAGAACAAACAGAAAAATAAAAAAAGGTGAAAAATTAAATACTTTGCTTGGAAACCTAAATACATTTGAGTTAGAAATGCTGCTGTGGTCCCATATAGCTCTACCTGCATTTCCCAGTTGGGCAAGACCCCTGCCATGCATTTTGGTACCTTACTGCTGGGAACAAAATAGGGTACCTAGAGCATCCTGCATCTGCTGGGAAACACCTCCCAGAGAATGCAGAAGTTTCCTGCCTTACAAAGAGCCATGGTGTGAGCAGCGACAGGACTCAGAGACCCTAAGCAGGTACCCAAACCTGCGCCACTGTGCCGTTATGTTCTCCAGATAATGATTTTCAATAAGAAACACAGCACTTGACAAATACCCAAGTCTGTCCCACACCATAATGGAGGAAGTACTTTAGCATTCACAATTCTCTATTCATATTTAAAACTACAATAAAATTACAAGCCAAAAAAGTGTTTGGAAATTTTTGGTGAATAAGCATAATTAATGTCAATTTTGATTCATGAAACACTTCATCTGAAAAACCCCATCATTTAATTTTGAAAAAATTGTAAATTTCAGACTTTTTAATAAAACTTAAATAAATACCAAAATAAACATTTTGACTGTAGGTTTATAAGTGGGAAAATAAAACATTTTCCCCCTCACATTTGACTGAAGTCATCATGAGTTTATAACTTGTTTTGGTTGACCTTAGTCTGTTTTTTTATAGATGAGTTTTTCCTCAAAAAAGGTATACAACCTTAACTGACTCCTGTTTATGCATTTAGTGACATTAACAACTGTAAAGCTGGGAATTGGCCAAAACCTCTGCTAAGTATTAAGTTCCAAGCTTTTCACTTCTACAGTGTTGCAACTTCCAGTTGCAAAAATCCCAGTGCTTCCCAGTGTCCATTCCAAATATTAAATATCCAGTAATTCACGCTGGAAGAGCTGATGATGATAAAGATTGGAAGATGATCAAGGGTGGAAGTTAAAAGTTGGAAAGTATTGTCTCTTTTACCCTTACGGATTATTATGGAACAAAAAGAAGCTTCAAAGCACTGCAACCTGCTGGCACGCAAAGCTGAAGTCTCTAATCGCCTCTTTTGTGGTGGGATTTCATAGGTCTGCATGGATGTGCTGCACTCCGAGTGGCAGTAAATAAGCACACATACATGCTAATGCAGCATAACATATAACACACTATATCAGGTACTTTCCTCCATCCATTTTTCTTTATTCCAAACCTCCAAGCTGGCTCTGACTACATTATTTCAGGCAGGCGCTGTATGCCCGTGGGAAGCAATCAAGGACACACATCGCTTAATTCAATCAGTGCTGTCCATCCACTCTTAAGACCAGGTATTTGAGATCCCTCTACCTCACTTCCAGGAGTTGAATTCATAGGGAAGCAAGTGGGAAACAAAGCAAAAGACAAGGGAAGAAATTTAGAGCTAACAACTGCATGGGAGCTACAGAAAAGTGGCTGGAGGATGGGGGAGTGGGAAATGGAAGCAGTCATAGATCCGTCAAGTCCTACCCACCTCTAAGCAAACCCTACACCCGTGTGAGCGCTGGCACAGGGCTGCTGAGGACACCAGGAAGCAGGGTGCTAACAGCTCCTGCCCCTCTGTGCCACCCATTGCAGGCACATCCCAGCCAAGCAGCCTCCCTCACACCTCTGTGCGCTTCACGTGGAGTGGCATTTTCTGATGAACACTTAGCGGTCACCACAGTTTTTCCAGATTGCTTCTGATGGAGTGCTTATATCAAACAGTTTTTTGTTGCCGAGTGTTGTTCTGTATACCAGTTACAAAGCCAATTCCCTGGAAAAAAAAAAACCCTGTCAAACTCTCACTTTTCAAGGCAGGCAGCCGACCACATACCTGGCCTGCCAGACTGTATCAGATGATGATCAGAAAAGACTAGGGAGAGAAAATGAGATGTCAGTGCTGTGTATTGGCTCTTGGGCAGGAGAAACCAAACCAGCCATTTCTTCCAGTCACTCCAGCACCTGCCAGCTCAGGTCTCCAGCCAGGGAGAAGGATGCTCTCCTTGCTCTAGGAAAATGCGTGGGAAACTGAGATCTCTCTGTTAACCAAATACCCAGGACACAGGGCTGTACGGTCCATGTCTTTAGGCCACGCACGTTCATTCACAACAGTGGCAGGCTGTCAAGTTTCCTTGAGGAGCAGAAGCAAGAGAAGGGAACTTTCAAAGCTTTTTTTTTCTGTCAAACCTGAAGAGAGTTTTGAGGGATAAAGGCAAGTCTGTCACTCCTCCTGGGTGAATTTCAAAGACCCATCACGAATAAAGCTGCTGTAAACAGCTTGCAGAACATTGTTTTGTAATGGTACGTACTGGTCAAAGTAAATACAAGGGCAGCTCCCCTGCCCAAACCTGTCATCTCCATTCTGCAGCTGTAGGTCTAGGGCTGAGAAGGACTGATTCCTTGAAACACTATTGAAACACTTTTTCCCCTTTTGGGCAGAAAAGCAGATTGTTCCAGTGCAAAGAACTGAAAGGGCACAGCCATGAGCAGCAATTTTAGGAGCTCAGGTCAGTCAGATATTCTTACAAAGACTGACAAGTCAAGCAATGTTGAGCGGTTTCCTGCTAGGTAAAACATTTGAAAAATTGTGGTCAGTCACAAAATCTGATGCTTACAGACAATAAGCCATTTCAAAGCAAACTTTCCTTCAAAACAAAGTCTAGAAATTGGTTGCTACACAAGTGGCATAACTGACATTTTAAGCAAAGTGAATTCCTGCTGTTAACTCTTGCAAAATTAAACAGCTGTGCCAGGCTCCTCTCGACAGTTTAGGTTTGGGTGGTCTTGGATCAAAACAGAGTTTCTTACATTCAAAAGACTCGGATTTCCAAGAGAAAGTGGTAGTGCTTTCTGTTGGTGCTGTCAGAGTAAAAGCTAGAGCCTGTAGATACAAGATTCAGGTATTGAGAAATATTTGAGTTACATTTCACTTTTGCTGGAGTGTATGTAGAGAGAAAATAAAGAACATAGTTAATCCCTTACTTCTCAATTTTCCTTTTCTACTGTAACTGAATTTGCCCACAAATGGCAGCGTAACCATCCCCACTCCACACTACTGCAGAGGTACAGAAAGCAGTCAAAACAAGAAATTCCACCTGCTTTAGCAATCTGCTAATCCAAACGTTTCCATGACAAATATGGAAATGCCTGATTCTAGCCACAAATTTGGTCATGAGTGGCTGCAGAATGTAAAATTTCTATTTCTACAGCTAGTTGAAACCAGAAAGGTATCTGTGTGTACATAATCTGCTGTGCTGGCCCCTCTACCTTTTAATGTTGTTGTGGTTTTGCGTTTTTCTTTCCCCTAACTCATTTATCATTTTATTGCTTATGTTTACTGGAAGATATACAAGCATCTTTAAATTTTCAAGTCCATTTTAATCTTGTACCTAAGCACTAACTGCTAACATACTAACGGAGGACCAAGAACTCCTCACAGCTTTCTTGGTGTTTGGTCCATACTGAACTCTCTGTGTTTCTTCCTGTTCCCAGTATCTCCAAGTCCTTACATCTTTAGGGTTTTTAAAGTGATGGTAATCCCAGAGCCAAAGGGTGGTTGAGGTTGGAAGGGACCTCGTGACATTGTCTTACCCAGTCCCTTCCTCAAGGCAGGGTTAACTACCGCAGGTTGCTCATGACTGTCTGGTTGGGTTCTGAGTATCTCCAAGGACAAAGACTCTGCAGCCCCTCTCCGCAGCCTGTTCTAGTGTTCAGTCACTCTCACAGTAATATTTTTTCTTACATTTAACTGGATTTTTTGTATTTCAATTTGTGCCCATCACCCCTTGTCCTATCACTGGGCACCACTGAGAAGAGCCTGACTCCATCACCTCTACTCCCCCCCACCAGGTATTTATACACTCTGATAAGATCCCCCTGAGCCTTCGCTGCAGCTGGCTGGACAGTCCCAGCTCTCTCAACCTCTCCCTGTATGTCAGATGCTCCAATCCCTTAATACTCCTCGCGGCCCCTCGGTGGACTCAGTGCAGTAAGTGCCCATCTCTCCTAAACTAGGGAGCCCAGCACCAGCCATGGACTGTGGATGTCTCACCAGTGCTGGGCAGAGGAGAAGCATCACCTCCCTCAGCCTGCTGGGGATGCTCTGCCTAGTGCAGCCCAGCCTTCGCTGCGGGGACACGGTTCTGGCTCACGGACACCCTGTCCCCCAGGACCTCAGCCAGGCTCCATCAGGACCCCAGGAATTCTGCACAGCTTTGCTGGTCTGAGATACAAGCGAAGCAAACATGGTAGAAAGAGGTATTATTTGCTACTAGGCTAACTCAGAATGCTGGAAAAGGCAGACAAGAAGAATCCCAACAGTGAATGAAGTTAAAATGCCATCAATTGAGGAGATCAGAGGAAATAATTTCTAATGAAATGTACAAATAATCTGTGGAACTGCCCCGAGCCACTACGGAAGCAAACAGCACAAATCACATAGACTACCCAGGGACACTCCAGTGAACAGGGAAAGCTTCTGCAGCTTTACTGATAGGGTTGCAAATCTAAGAAGCAGAAATCTTCATCCTGCAGGACAGGGTGCATGGCTCAAAACCTGCCTAGATGAAACGTCCAATTATACTAAATCAAGTTTTCACATCCAAGCCAAACGAATGATCTCCTCCTCTGCAAAGCCACGACACCGTCCGCTCGCAGGGATGAGGCCTTGCACCCGACGGACCACTGCCTCGGCTTTAAGGCGACTGCTGTGCTACTCCTGCCTTTATTGATTCAGGCTCCCCATTTTCATTAAAACAAGGAATGAAATCTTGTACTCTTGCACAGTGGTACAAGATAATTCCAGCATTTCTACTCACAGCTGGACTACCTGAACTGGCCACCAGTCCCACTGCCAGGATCCTGAGCCCAGCCATGAGCAGGGTGCGAGGGGGAGCAGCGCAAGTGGAGACGTATCCTGCACTGAAGCTGGGAGGGTTCAGCACCAGCCACTGGAGCCCACTCTGCCAGGAGCCAGCACGTGCTTACTGATATTAAGCAATCTCTGCAAACTACTCACTTAGATGTGACCTTTATATTTTACCTATTCTTAAAACAATATGTATGCATGGGTTTTGTTTTTCGTTTATTACCCCAAGTACATAGCTTCAGATACCTGTGCGAGATGCTTAGCTAGGAAAGGTTACACAAATCATCTTCAAACTACTTGGAAGAGTACATATTTACCAGGGTGACAGTGTATTTGCACAGGTGTGTATCTAGCCCTGTTGTAACTATTTCTTCAAGCTCTTGTTTTATTTTAGCAGCAGTGTTTAACTCCTATAAAAATCCTGAAATAGTCAAACAAACACAGAGATAAATATAATTAAGAAATAAGATAACAGTAGGTGAGAATCTAATAACAAAATAGATAATAAACACTTTAATAAAAGATAGCACAGCAATATCAGAGTAGTTACACCCAGGCATCGTTAGCTAGGTGCCCTCTGGCAGAGGAGGCAATCCCCCCAGCCATGCAGCCAGCACTGGGACGAGCCACCCCCCCTGCCCAGCCCTTGTGCAAGCACATCACGAGTGCAACGGCCACTTTGGGGCTCCCTGGTACAAGACACAAATGGATCCACTAATGCATAGTCAAGTGGAGGCCACCAGGATGGTTGGGGGCTGGAGGAGGTACTGAGGGAACAGGTGGGCAACAGTAAGGGATCCATCAGGTAGTGGTGAGTGACCTCTACTAACTATTTAGCTCACAGACCAAGAACAATTTCAGATTTGTATTCAAGCCTGCTTTAGTGTTTCATTGCTGACAAGGTGAAGTGATCCCAGTCTGTGTGATACACACCGAGCAGCCCAGAGGCACATGTGGCAAATGCCCCTGCCACTCTTGGAGATCTGGGGGATCCTCTGAGCATTCGTCTAGAAGAGCATCTGCAACTGGCTGAAGACAGCTGAAATCAGCAGTGTTGTTCTGTAATGCTCTTTCCTGCCAGGTAAATAGTGACTAAAAGGTGTGAAATTCTGTGCTGCTTTGAAAATAGCCAAGAAAAATCAAAGGAATTTCTTCCAATTTGCTCTCAGCTGTGTGCCCTACTAACCAGCAATACCACATGGGTAACACATCCGAGCCAAGAGAAGATAACTCCGGGAACACAAGTTTTGATAAAATATAGCTGAACAACCACTGCCAGTAGGCATCAGCAAGATTGAAATCCCACTGTAAATATTCAAATATGTGACCAGATGCTGGATTTTTACTGCTCATGAACTCCAACAAAAAGCAATTTTGTCCATCCACTAGAGAGTTGAGCCAATTGCAAGACTACAAAGTAGCAGAGAACAGATACACTCAGCCAAAAATTTTCTGCGCTTAATGGAAATCAGATCCAGCTCCCAGGTTTGTGGCAGGTGGATAAGACACCCCTTGGTGCCACAGCAGCCAGCACGCCCAGCGCGCCGTGTTCAGCGCATGTGTGTACCTCACGGTGCCTAAACACGACCCTCACAGCTTCAGGTGTGATTCAGTGCTTAGGCAATTACAGAGTTATGCTTGCATTATGAATAATATCATACAGATCCCAGACGACTGTACAATTATGGCTGCGCTATAATAGCATAGAAATGTAAACTGCAAACCATGTATACACACTGCAATGTAAAATTTTACCCTACCCTAATTCTCTTGTACCAGGAACAAGGAATTTTACACTTGCTCACAAACTTGACACTTCAAATCCCCTGCACATCCCTTTCTCATGTCTCATTAGAATGACTGCTTGATGCTTAATATTTCCTAAGATGATTTTTAATTTAAATTGCTAGAAAACCCATACTAACTTGCAATTGAATAGTATATATATGCAATGAGCAACAGATCCAGTGGAAATAGACCCTTTCTAGAATACAGAGACACTGTTAAATGCAGAGATTCTGACAGGGAATACTCCAAACAGCAGAAAGACTTGCCTAAGTTACAGTCTTTTGTTTTGTTTTCTAAGCAATACTCATTCTGTATGGTATAGATGTGCCCCTGACAGAGCTTTCAACTTTCTGCTCAGCAGCACCCAGGAATCTTTGAATTAACCCTGAAGGAAACTGAGCAAAGCTCAAGCAAACACTACACAAACCAGACCTCCTGAAAAATCATCATTTCACACCCAATATTTATGGATTTAAGGATTAAAATCACGGAGACTGCTGCTTACTTCTCATTTTTCAAGAGCTTCTCCCCCTTTCCTTTATGAAAACATACTATTTTTTTCCCTCTCTTGATAATCTTCATAAAACACACATCGTTAGTACTGCACACTTGGTGTTGGATTACTGAGTATGCAACAATGACTAACAATACTTTCTGAGAAAGAAATCACAAGGCATTGGGAAGAATTTGCTATGTATCTACATTTTATTCCCTCCTCAAAGGGTTTATAAAGCATGGGATTTGGAAATTACAGGTCTTTTCTGCAAGTGCTTTACATATAGAGCCACTTACTTTCTCCTCGTCATACATGCCTGTACGAAGGATTACAATATTTAGATGCTTTCCCCCCCCAAGCCCCTCCACAGCAATTTCCTCATGCCCACACGTTTCCTCCACCACCACACATCCCACTCTCCTCTTCAAATTACACCTCACATAAACATTGCTGGGTTACTTGCAAGTGGCACATGTTCATTTTCTCCTCCCTTCCTAATATAAATTTCTGTCCTAGCAAATACACAGAAGGGACAGGAAAAGCAAAACAGGAGGTCTTACCTTTTGATGGTCGTCTTTGTTTCGTTTGTAGAGAAGAGAACGTACCCATTACAGCACCCATTGCAAAAGCTACTTGTGAGTTTTTTGGGAGGATTTATTTTGGCTGGGTTTTTTTATTCTTCTCACCCACCCTGCCACTGCCAGCGAACAAAATCTATGTGAAATCCCCCCAAGAACAAAAACAAGACAGAGGAAGTCAAGAGAAGAAAGCAAAGAAGAAAGGAGGAGGGAAAAAGCAAAGCACTGCAGCTCAGCGTTCAGCAAGCGTTAAGCTTTGAGGTTTTTTTTTTTTTTTTTTTTTTTTTAAGTCAACCCTACACACACACACATGAGACAATGAGATTTGGGTTATGGTGTGAAAAAAAATGAAATTCCGCCCCCCCTTTCCATTCCCCGAAACCCTACCCTGAAACCCCAACACGGATAAACCCAGTCCCCTCCGAAATGTACCTCGCGCTACGGACACCTGCTGGCAGCTGCCCCTTTGTTTGGAGTGGCGGATTCACTGCAGTGAGCATGATAACCCCCCCATCTTATTCTGCAAATTAGCACTAATACAGAGCAAAACTGTTTGTTCAATATACTCTGAGGATCCCCTGGTAATCTAATAATACAGAAAACTGCTGGGTTAATGGCAGCTCGCACTAAGTGATTTATTATCTGCATCATATTTTGACCTGTCTTGTTAGGAACACATTCTTACAAGAAGAAACATTCCCCCTACCCCCACCCCCGTCCACCTCTCAGCTTTATTAGCCAGTAACCACCAGGCTTTCATAGCTCATAATTCATCAAAACACATCCACAATTTAATGACTTAATTCCTTTGACACTCCTGAGTCTTGAAAAACTACCTGGTGCAAAGAAAATAATCTTTTTATTTTAGCATCACAGACTGAGGAAATCCAAGACAAGTCACGTGCTGGTGGTGCTGCTGTGGGTGTGGAGGCACATGCAGTGATTTCTGTAAAGCCTATACATCTCTCCAGCACCAACCTGTCTTCCTGAGCTGCTTTAAATAACTTTCAATAACAGGGAGGCAGATAATCCCAAACACGGACAAAACGGGCTCTGAGATTCATTTATATAAGGGTTGTATAAAGGTCTTATACATATCTGCGTGCATTTAACGATGCCGAACGGGAGCTGGACCAATCTGTCTCTCACACGGGGGTTTTGGGGCAGTGTCACAATTTCCATCATTTTTAAGAAAAAGATGAACAAATAGCAGTCACATTTTGCTCATGTTGGGAATTATCAGCAAAGTCTAATGAGAGCTGATCTGGATTTGCCTTTCTGTGTGCAGACCTGGCCCCATGGAAGTGTGTTATTTAAGAACCAGTGAGTTGGTGCCCGAGCGAGAAAGAAAACACAGCTGCAAAGCTGGGGTGGAGGGTTTGGGGGGTGTTTGCCACAAAACCCGGGAGCTGCTCCGGTTGGGGGGGGACGACACAAGGTGGTGGGGACACAGCAGGGACACAGTCTGGCATCAATCACTTGGTGAGTCCTGGACAGAGTGTGGGGTGCCAAAGCTGGGGTGCGAGATCCGTAGGTGCTGGCATGCCGCCATAACCACCTCTGGCCTTGGTCCTCGCCGAGTTGCCAGTCTTGCGCAGAGTCCTCCTCCATGAACCTCCTGGAAAGACTGTCCTAGAGTAAGTCTGAGCTTCCTTATTTTGTTGTTTTAAACCCTGCCTATAATTTGGGGAGTACCTCGTTAGCTGAAAGGGGAGGATGGAGCACTGCTGGGGCAGGCGCAGGAGCCACATCCTCCCAAACCTGTAGGAGAACACGCCCCCCCTGCCAAGTGCCATGGGGAGCACGCGTGACATGAAAGACTGGCTCATCCCTCTCCACTGACCAGGTGGAGGATGGTTGCAACTGCTGGAGGTGCAGGGCTGGAAGGAGAGATGGGGATGGTTTTCTTGGGAGCTCTGTGGCC
>JAVJGJ010000061.1:47323483-47349837 GCA_035590215.1 Microhierax caerulescens
CTGGTAATCATATGGGCTGGGAGTTTTTGCACCTCTGCAGAGCGGCAGGGTGTAACCAGGAATGCCTCTCAGTGGAAGAAGCTTCTCCTGAAGCTGATGAATAACTTCTCATCAGGCGCAGACCAGTAAATTCCAGTCAGCCCTTTGTTTTCTTTCCAGGTCCCCCTCCATCTGGCTTCTGCTGAAGACTTATTCCCTGGTTTAGAATTAATTCTTGCCAAAGGAGTGACAGCAAAAAATTTAGTAGCAAACTTATATAAAACAAATCTTCAGCAGTCCTGTTTTGTGAGCTATGAAGATTGTCATCAAGATTTCATTAATCTAGTGGAAAAAGCCCCAGCAGAAACCAGCCATCAGGAATCTAAAGGCAGCAGGTTGGTACAGAGCTGTGGCTGCTGCATAGCCGTACCTGGGGAGTGGGCGCTGCAGGACCCCAGGGGCACACGAGGTCCCAGCCGCTGCTCCTGTCTGTGCCTTTACACACACACACACACACACACACCCACCCGTGTACAGGACTCCTGGGGTCAGCTATCGCCCACCCAGCACAGCGAGGAACTTGTGTATGGACAGGGACAGAGGCAGGCAAACCCCAGCTTTAAGGAATGCTGCAAACCCTAACTGGACAAACGTAGAAACGCATTATGCGAGAAGTTATTATTTTCCCTATGACTTTCAGACTACAGTACCGTTTTAAAACTGAAATACGTATTATTTTCTCTCTTTAATGTTGTCTAGATGAGAAAGTCTAATGTTTTCCTGCCCTTCCACATGGAAAAATAAAAATAAAAAAAAATAAATCCAGATTTACTGAAAAGCACCAGAAAAAAAAAAAACAAAAAAAACCCAAGAATAAAAATTCACTGCTTCTGATCTTAGTGGAGTCACTGCCTTCATTGCTATAAGATACAGCAGCAAAAAATACACAAAATAAAGTAATTCATTGTTCCTGCTGTGGATATTGGAGCACTCCAGGAACATAAATCCAAGACTCACTTAACTGCTTACAATAAAACACCTCCCAGGATGTGCTGACCTTTTCAACCTTCTAATATGGGCCTGGCAACCTAAACAAAACAGTGTCCTGTAATAACCAGGAATTATTTCCAATGGAATGCAAATGGGTGGGAACAGAGAAACAAGGGAGAAAAACAGAGATCCCTGTTGCCCCAGGAGTGGCCCAGTTCTTACCAGACTAAACTTTGGGGAAAGACACAATGACAATTTCATAAACTGCTGGAATTTGAGCAAGTGTTAAACAAAATTGAGCATATTCTATATTTTTTTTTGTCATGAATCTTCAACATTTAGCTTTAAATATGCATTTGTGGGTACCAAAACAATCTCCCACGTCTCCTAGGTTTTTTTTCTCCATGCTGCCATTTACATGAAGATAAAGACTCAGGTCCCAAATGGAAATTTAGATTGTGCTTTACCAAATACTTAAGATCTACCCAAACACATGTACAGCCACTGCTCTAGAAACTGAATACAGAAAAAGATATCTATATGCACAGCTGCAGGTTTACCCTTTTAAACAGAGTTCTTGCACAGATGCTCACAGTACCAGAGTGCACATACAGGTCTGCGTACACGTCTACATATCCACAGTGCTGCACAACGTGTATATGCGGAGTTAGTTCCTAGTCTTAAAACATCTGAAGGAGCTGTCTGCAACTTCAAGTTGAATTAAAAGCTTACTTTAACTAGCCCAGATCTGAATGATATATAGATCCCCAGAATGGTTCTTTCAGCACTGAGCTGCTACAGAAGAAATGCTTTTGTCAGGGCTAAGCCTGACCTATTGCTGAAGTTGTCGATTTGAAATAAGACCCAGCTCCAAAGGGGCTTTTCCACTCATCTCTGCTTTGCATATCAGCTCAGTAAGATAGATGCTATAAATCTACAATATGATACGTTTTGCAGTAGCAGAAAACAAATAATAAAAATGAGTAATGAAAAGCACTCCTCACAATTTCATTTCTTTTCATGTTGGCAAATATGCAAACCTTTCCGGCTGCAAATCCATGCTGTTTAGAGAACTGATGCACCATAATTTAAAATGTTGGGACTTGTGTTCTGGTTGTTATATAGCCATTCAAAAGCAATTTCTCCGGTTTCTTGATTACAAATATTTGTTAAAATTATTTTTCATACCTTCCTGTCACAAGCAGAATAGCTGTGCCTAGCATTTAAATTATGGCATCCAACAACCTTGCTTATGCTAATTGATACTAAATATATTAACAAGGCATGGATTAGCATAACATTTTCACATGTGAAAATGACTGGTCCAGACAGAAGCAAAGGAGATCAGAAGCAGCACAAACATTTGAAATTGTTCCATCAGTACACCCAATCCAACAGTGGTAACATTTAAAAAGGGATGTCACATATAAAATGTGCTGTGCGGTGTCATATATAAACCTGAGAAAGAACTCATTGCTTTGGTGGTGAGCAGAAAATCTCTCCATTGGATGAAGTTATAGAAGTTCATGGGCAGTGAAAGCAGATGCTAACTATTGCTGAGAAAAGCTGTTTTCCACAAAGAGCTTACACGTTCTGTGCCTGCAAGATGCTGACTGCAGCTCAGAAACTGGGAAAGGAAGGGGTCCAGCTCTAGAAAGCAAACCACATAAGTGAATAACCCATTTCAAGCAGAAAACTTGAAACAATTTTAGATAAATTCCGGTTGTCAATAAATGCCTCCATGTTTCATGTGCACCAATACCAAATCTTTACTCCTTCACTACTCAGCATCTAAATATCTGACACTCTTTATCTTGTGCTCAATCTAGAGGGCGAGATCTAACAGTACCTCACGTCCATATTCCTGGTGTTTACTGTGCCTCAATTGCACTCTGCGTCCAAGGTCAGACAGCAATTAATCTGGAATTCAATATGTCCCAAAGGCAGCTGAAAGAAGGAGCGTGGGGCTGAGCTGTGGGGCATCACATGGGAGGATGAGCAAGATAAACAAAATACCCAACAGGCTTGTTAAAGCCAGGCTTTGCCTTCAGTATGTCACAATCAGACTTGCCCACAAAAGGTAACAGCACATTAAATATTGAATTGGGGCAGGAAGAGTAAACACACGCAGAGAATGAAAGCAAAAACAGGAAAGGAGGGTTAAAAATCTTTGGGGTTTGGAATTATTTGATCCTCAGCCCACTTGAAGTTCATGAAGCATCACTTCACAAAAGTTGTCTTCCTGGAGCGCCGGGAGGCATCACAGGCTCATTGCGTTTTGGCTGATCCTGGATGAGGGTGATTAGCTCCAGCATTTCCTCCCCTCCTCATGGCAGGTTTCTGTCTTTCTGGCATCTGGCCTCCACCTCACCAGGTGAGTGCTGAGGGTAAGAATTCATCAAATCCCCCAGAGACATGTCTGCTGCTTTTGTCAATAAATTGCTTCTTGAAGCCCTGCTGAATTTTTCAGTGACCTCTTGTTCATTTTGTGCCTGAAAAAGGTCGAGTTCTTTTTCTGCAATCTTCTTTCCTCCTTTCAGCTTTGCTTTGCAGGCTTCTCCTACATTGTGCTTAGTGTTGTTCTTTGATCTTCTCATCCTTCTTTTGTAATTACATCTGATGCCTCCACTCACCCAAACCTTTCTGAAGCTGTTTTCAGAGGTTGAATTTGAAGGATTGCCAGGCAGAGGCGGTTCACTTTCACAGTCTTGACCAGCAGTAATACTGCAACAGGACGTATTTTCCCTCCTGATTGCACGTATAATCAAATATTCATTCTCACTTTCTGTTTAATGATGGTGACTCCAAAAATTCAGAGAACTATTTTGGTTGTAATATTTGCTAATTGTTTCCCTTGGGAGGTGGAAAGACTTTAACTAGATGTGGTATCACGGCTTCATCACTATTTTGACGTAGGTAATACACAGCTTCAGATGTAGCACAATTATTCCCAGCAATTAATACTTCCCTTTCATTTTTTATCATTAATATAATTTTCCTACAGCTTAGGTTCTGTAACGCGCATTTATTCCGTCACTAATGAGCTATTGAACAAATCAGTAAAACAAAACAACATAACTTGTATTTTCTATAGTCTTGGAGTGTATTGTTGATTTAATTGCAAAACATCTGGACTTGCTTATGAACTAAAGACCATTCCAGGTCCAGAAATGCTGGGATCAACACATCCAATAGGGCAAAATTGCCACTGCACAAGGGCTGTTAACTTTGCTTATGTGTTTTTAAAGCTGCTGCTTGGTTTTAATCCAATTTGACTTTCAATACAGCAGACCTACGTTGGGTTCCAACTTGTACCACTTATCCAGACCAAGCTGAAAGCATGAACAAATAAATGACAGACACGACCTTGCTTTCTTCACTGTACAGATGACAACAACAAAGCCTGCCACATTTACAGAAACCAAAGCCACATTTATCTGTGTGATAACCTGTCGCAAAGTAAAAAACCACTTCATCTTACACACACATACACTCCCACCCCCCATCCCCTCTGGTAATTACTTTGCTAGCTTTGACAGGTTGTCTCTTCCATCCTTTTGTTTTTATGGCATCAGCTTTTAGCCAGGTAACAATCTTTTTAGCTTGTTAAATAGTAATGGATGTAGAAAAGCTCAACAGTTCAGGACAGCTTCTCGGGGAACCACCTGTATCAGAAGCACATGTGAGGGGAATGGAATGGCCTTGATCAATACCATGAAGGCGGTGTCCGTCAGATGCACCCAGCCTGTAGGCCCTTGGCTTTCTGTGACTCCTGGATCATGCTCTACTTTAGGTTCGGTCCTATGGGAGTATTTTATAAAATCTTCCTATTAAGGTGGAATACTCAGGACTTTGGACAGCAGTTTACTTTTAACTTATGTTCTATATTCTAACATTTTGACCTATCATCAGGGGGTAATAGGACGGACAGTCCTGAGATTTGTCACTTGAGGGGCTTTTATGCATAATAAATGCATTACATGACAGAAGAGATGCACAAGGAAGACGGGAGGTGGCTGCTCCATGTGGCAAATGCTGACAGAAACCCCTGTGCTGCTGGCATAAGGATGCAGCACACACACCAGGGCCACACTGGCCAACCAGACTTGTGGGATCCCACTGATGTCATCTCAGGTGTGATTAGGCAGCAGCCTAAACCTGCATTTTCAGATGACATCATGAAACCAACATTCACCAAGACTCTTTGTTCTAAAACTCAGTGGAAAACACCCTAAAAACAAATTTGAAGACTTTCACTCACATAACACAGTAACAAATATTTCAGACTTGCAGAAACTGAGGATTACCAAGCCTAACATCAAGTGCAGTGCAACTCTGGCATGTTATCAACCTCCAAAACAGGGTGGATGCACATCCATCCTTCCACCAAACACTGAATTATTCTTCGTATAAACAATCAGAACCACAGCAAATTCCTTCTCCTGCAGTAACTGCATTACTAACAGTCTTTAGAGCTAGAAAACAAGATAGAAGCACACTGCAAAGCCACAACAAAGTAAGGCTAACACCCTCCTACAATCACAGCTCGGAGCAGAGTGTTTTGCCTAAGCAAAGAAACCTGGAAATTTATCAATTCTGACAATTCTCATAACCAGAAGAGGTGGGAAATCCAAATTTTATCATGTATTTACATCAGAGTAAGGTTTGGACAGTACAATTGGCTTGAGTGTAAAACATATTTTTGTGGGTGAGATATTAACAGAAACCACCTCTCAGTCTTAGGCAAGGGATCCTAGAAACGTGTGGTGTTTCTCCTCACTGACATTATTATCAGGAGACCAGAATTATTCAGTAAAACATACCACTTTTGTACAGCTAATGCTAGGACACTTTTTAAAGGTAGTCATATTTACAAATAAACACAGCTTGTGAATTTGGCTGGCATTAAAGATTTCAGCCAAGTTACTCCAATACGCCACTACTAACATCCTATTGATAAATATCCTGGCATGGTTACTTTCTTTTATTTCTAAACTTTAGTCCATGCTGGTACAAGTTACAGAAGTGCTGTGCACATGCAATTCTTACTTTTCTCCAGAAACAGTTGCACATGACAGGATCTTACTGAGTCAGGTATATTTATCACAAAGTATCTTTCAATAGAAATCAAAACATGAAAGAATCTGAATCACTGTGCCATCAGCTTCAGCATCTGTATTTGATATAATAACTCAGTGTGAAAACTCCACAGGAAAATTCACACTATTCACCCCATTTATTGTGCATACAGATTCTCTGCTGAAGTTTCCCTGTCCTTATGACAATTATTTTTATGTGAGTTGAGTAGCACTTTTTAATGTGCTTCAGAAACACAGCAGTAGCAGAGGCAGCACAACCATGGCATGCCCACAGCCTGGCTGCAAACGCTGGCTGCAGCTCTCCTAAAGATACTTCTGACTTTCATCCCTCTGCCCCCAAAATCCACCTCTCCTTTCTGGCCATGGGTATTCCTGCAGCAAGGCTCTGCAGAGCACTGCCCAGCCCAGAGGTCTAACACTAGGGCACTGCACGGCGACAGCCCTGGGCTCCAGCATTCAGCGTGAACATTATTTTTCTGTAGCTGCTTCTCTGTAATTATCAAAATGTCAGCTTAAAATTGCGTGGCAGAATTTCAATTCATTTTTAGTTCTGTGGAAGAAGACTGTGGCTTTTTAAAGTTCACTTGACATCAAAACAGCCTAGAAAGAGCAAATGTAATTAAAATCTTCCAGGAACATTGTGGTTGATTAGAAGTTTAATCACCAGCAGCCAGTGAAGAAAACCGCAAATACCACCTCCACCGCCATCAGAAAAACAGCTCAGCTGCTCTCGGGACATACAGAAAGCTCATAATTTGATAACAACTGTATTTTTCACAGGTTACTTATTATTGCTATAAGCATATCACCTGTCCATAAATACACAACTGAGGACAAACCCCAACAAAGTCAGGATGTGCCTAACTTCAAACATTTCTTCATTTCCACAGAATTCCTCATCAGGTGTTTGTGCTCAAAACAAACTTTTCAACTCATATAAAAATTTCACGCCATAGCTTATGCTGACCAAGCTCTGAGTTTGCAACCAGACAGCAGCAGACAATGTATTATGTAGGCATCACATACATCTCTAGCTCCTCTTTCATAATAAAGATTGAAAAGTGACTGCATGGGCCTCAGGATCATTATTGTTTTCAAGTTACCTAGGAATATTTCTAGTAAAGGAGTAGCTCAATGAAGCCAGAAAAAACCTGTTATGCTTTTTTCCATTCTTAAAAAAGGAAAACACAACCAGTCATTGCACTACTAAAGCTTCACTAAACAAAAAAAAGAAGCTCCATGTATAGTACGTGAAGGAAGCAGAGATCAAAATCATGTCAGATTGTAGGATCTAACTGTAATAAAAATGCAGGTTTCATTTTTTTCCATGATTTTTGTGTGAGCTTGCAGAGCATGAGCACTGCCTTGCAATATTTGTGTATCACTAAAACTTTCTAAAATTTTCTAAATTTTTCTAAAAATTTCTAAAGAAAAAACTTTTTTTCACTAGAAAAGGATAAAACAGGTTCTTGGTTTACTTTATGTTCTGAATGATAGCAAAGACTGACTGACAAAACTGAAAAAATATTTTTGAAACAGTTACATCTGTGTTTGCACATAGAAAGTTTCTCAATAGGTAATCTCAGTATTGGCATGTTCCTTTAAAAAAGAAATAATTTCATGCTTATACACATTTTTAAAATTCAGATCAATCTCCCCTCCTCCATTCATATTTTTTTTAATCAGAAGCCTCATTTTTCAAAGTAGTATGTTTACAGTATTTCCTCACAGCATGTACACAATCCCAGGTTAGTGATAAGCTTTATCACCTGTTTGCCACTTGTGCTTGTGTGTATCAAATCTGAGCAGATTTACAAGCACTTAGGAGAACAGGCTATAAACTGTAAATACAAATGGCAAAAGTAAACTTAAAGCAGAACAGAAGGAAATTTGCATTTTGATGTTCACCAACAGCAAACTTAATAAATAAATTAAAAAAAAAGTAAAATAAAAATAAAATATTTAAAAATATAAAAATATAATTATTAAATTCTTACTAGGAGGTATATGTAATTCTGTTGGTCTCTGCATTAATAAAGTTAATTAATCTTGTAATAACATGGTTATCATGCACCGATCACCGATAGCAAGCAATAATACTTGCTCTGTCATGATTCCAGGTGAAGCAGCAGAAAGTTTATGTTGAGGACGAAGATGAAGAAGGATTGGAAATAAAAATACACTGCACAGTTTTCAGAAAAAAAATACCCAACCTAGGGTCATTCTGAGTGTACACGTTACTTATGGGTAAGAGGAGACATTGCGTATGGGAGAACATCTACTGCAATTCTGCAGACTTAGCTCCACATTGCAGCAATCCTATATGCACACAAAGAACTTAACAGCAGCTAAACCTGCATTTGCTTTTAGGTATGGAGGTGAGGGTTGATCTTTTCTGTAGAGCTGCAGGAAAGAGAAGTATTTATTAAAAAATAATTTCCTAATGAAGGAAACACCAATAACTGATAGCACTCTGCAATAAGCTTGACAACTAGTGCTGCTTTTTGACAGGGTGGGAGTCACAAACTTTGCATGCAGCCTCGTCTTAAACACCAAAGCCAAAACTCCACCATTTGCAACCAAGTTAGGTGTTGGTGCCGTTTAACAGATGGGAAAATTGACAAAGATGCCAAACAGAGAGGAACAAAACAAGCACCTGCCCGTGGCGTGCTCCTTGCACTGGGACAGGCCAAGCACTTTTAAAAAGGAGTTAACGTTCTGCTCAGGAAAAGGTGTTTTCAAACACGGTCCCCATAATTACAGTGGCTTTTTCATGGCCATAATACAGAGAAATAGAGTGTTTAATCTGCAGTGAGACATCCAGTGACAGCATTTCTACCTCCAAGCTTGCTCCTCCCTCTTCAGTGTTACATGTGATAGTCTTCCTTTAGAAATAACAACTTTAGCTTTTTTTTTTTTTCTTCCCCTCTAAAATGAATCAGTTCTTCATAGCTATTCCACTCATTTTTCTAATGGTCATTGATGCCTTTTAAATTTCTCTCTCTTCATTGGTGTTCCAATGCCTCCCAATTTAGTGTCATCTGCAAATTGCATTAACGTCCTGTTTAACACATCTTCCCAATCAGCAATGAACTTTAATCAAGTCCTGCAATCGATTCTGGCAGCTCTCCACCAGAAGCCTTCCCCACATCAATGCACTGCCTTTGTATAAAATCTTTCAGCCAGCTGTCAGTCCACGTGGCCACAGTCCTATTTAAACCAACTGGGACTTTGTTGTTGTTTTTGTTTAAATGGAAATCTGAATAAGAAAATACCACTGAATTATTAAAATCCAAATATATCACATTAGATGCATTCTCTTAATCTACTGAAGTAGTTATGGTAATAACTACATGAAAGTAAATTGGTCAAGATCCTTTATAAATAAAACCTCAAGACAGAGCACTGGGGAGTCATTAAAGCAGGTATCTGAAGAGAGGAAATATTTTAAAAATGCAGTGCAATCCAGCTAAAGTACTTCAAAAGCAATCACATAATCAGCCATTCTAGACTAGTTATCATTTAAAATAAAGAAATAAAAGGGAGACAGTATTGTTAGATTGCTCTGTAAAGACCCAGGACCAAGGTGGATCTGGGGGAGCAGTTGCTCTGGTTTGAGCAGTGAGCACGGCAGCCTGAGCAGAGGTGGCTACCGGACAGGCTTTAGTGGCGGAAAGCCCAGATCAGGTAACCTCCTAAGTCATTACTTGTACATAAAAAGAAGATTTGGAGCCATCTGTCATTCTCTAGAAAATCAGTTTGACCCTGAGCACCCCATTTAATTTTTTCAGGGCTTGTTTGCATCCCAGCTGATTAATGTTACAGGTTGTGATGCTTAATGATGCAATTCACCCTTTTTATTTGTGTCTGATACACAGGTGATGAGTTGACCAGGCAGGGATGCAAGCAGTGAGCAAAAACAGCTCAGGCATGGCCCAGCACAAATACACCAAATTTAGGTCCAAAAATTCAGCAGCTTTAACACGCCATGCACAAAAGCACAATTCTGCGAGAAATATGCAGACACAGTTCAGTTACTGGAGCTGTGCTGTTGGAAGCACCCAGCACAGAGGCGACAGCCAGAGGGAGCGTGGCTCTGGGGAGCTGGTTGCTCCCCAAACCTCTTATTTAACAGCTGGCCTTTCCCTACCCTTACGATGCTGCGAGTGGTTTCTGAGAAGTGCAATATGACCACAAGTCTTAAAAGGACTTGTAGTGGCTCATTACAATTGAGCATCCACATTCCATAAGCTTCCTAAAATATTTAACAGAAATTTTTCAAAACATGGGAATTCCCAGAGCTTGAAGTCAAAACACCCAACCAGCATTGTGAGGCTCCCAGCTGCAAGACGATGCCAAGGGAAACTTCTGCCTGCAGAGTCCCCTACCTGGGGCACGAACTTTCAAGCCCCTCAAGTGCTGCATTGCCCCATTGTGTAACAAGCACTTAGTGAGTGTGGCTACTTTACAACTCCCTGGTTATTTCAGCACCTAAAAAAACATGTCTTCTTCTAATGTGGTCTGCTGTCACTCAGAGCTAGCACTCTGGGAAGATGCTAGAAGCACTGAACACTAATCATCACAAAATACCTAGAGATAGGTAGTATCCAGGCTGTCAAGTTACACTTACAAGTACTGATTTTGCATCGGCTTCCTCAGAAGTTGGACTCAGGTTTTGAAATACATTACTACGCATCCTACACTGGTATTAGCAGAGTCTTAAATCCGTCAGACTTCAGGGAAGACTTACAGCCAGTTGCTTGTACTAATCAGTTTAGGGCCTGACTTGTGTGCAATCCAGGCTTCTATTATTTACTACTGACATATGCTTAGTTGAATTTTTTGTAATATTTCTGCCTTATTCATAAGGACTCTAACAAGAATATTAAATATGAGCCATTAAATTTATTTTGACTTGACTAGGTTGCCTTAATTATTAAGAATTCTATTTAGATTAATACAAGGAAATCTCTTGACATATATTGCCTTGCAGCGCTGAAAAGATTATGGGAAATGACTGCGTAAGAAGGCTTCTCTTTGAAGTGCAGTATTTGGGTAGAGACAGCTCGAGCAATGCCTGTTAGGCAGGCTTCATGTTCCACTGCTCGGCATGTATGAAAACCAAAAGGCTTAAGTATCTAACGTGCTGGAAGTTCAAGTACCCGCAAAATAACAGCATTGCCATCATGCTGCCAGTCTAGCAGCATCTTTTTCTCTTGCGTACACACCGTGCAGCATTGGCCAGGTGAGGAAGGATGCGTGGTTTCCCCTCACACGCCAATTTTAACAGCTCTTCTCAGGAAGGACCCCAGGGAGAATCACCACAGTAGTTGGGGTGGACACCCTTTGTCTTCCCCCTCATTGCTCCCACAAATTTTCGGCAGACAGCAGCTCAAAGGAACCACGTTCCTCCTAACGCAGCAGTTGTGAACGGGCTGCAGTCCTCTGCACCTCACCTTGCCCCATGCACCTTGTGAGAACAAACGGGTTTTCATGGCTGCTCTGAAAATAAGTAAGCCAAAAAGCTTTCACAAATAGAAAGAAGTGAATTTCAGATAGGAAGACCCCTCAACAAGCAGCTCTCCGTCTCTGACCTCTAGCTCAGATGCTGGCAGTAGACTTAACTGCCCACGAAGAAGCTCACAGGCTATTTGCATCTGCAGAAATGCAGAAGTGGAGATTATTCTTTTGGGAAATAAATTATTTCAAAATCCTGTTGAAAAAATTATGGTATTTTAAATCAAGGATGAAAAATGCCTTCTGGGCCAGCTGGCATTTTTGTCTGAAACCAGGTTCAGTGGAGAAGCTCCACTGAGGTTGTTCTTGAAGTTCAAACCGAATGCAGAATACAGATGGTTCACAGGTCTTTTTCTAAACCAATGTAACATTACGAATTTTGCCCAGTAAGATATCTTAAAGATCTCCTACTGTACTGTGAAAGTTATCCTCTGTTGCTAGGCTCTAAGTATCTCGTTCTTACTCCCCTCCCAAGTCACGTAGGATCTTTTAACCAAAGTTACAGGGGACACATTACTTCTTTACAAAGCAGCCTTCCCTAAAGGTGGCATGGGACCACTCTGCTTGGGCTTGGACTACACAGACTTGAACACCAGAGGCATAAAGAACCAATGTGGTACCTCTTTCTCTGCCTCATTTTCAATGCCCTTCCCTCCATCCCCAAACTCCTAATCGCGTCTCATTTGAAAGAATTGCCTACCTTAGATTACAAAATAAACTCCCAGCAAACATGGTCCTCTTGCCCACACACGCACTAACCATTTGTCACCCACCTCTGTGGGTGACTTGCAGAATCTCACTGAAGCACATTTTGTCCTTCTTTCAGTGTTGTTCGGTGGTTTTTTTTGGTTGCTTGTTTGTTTTCCCCACCAGTTTTTCCTGCAGTCTTTTTGAATTTCTGTTTAACTTTCTACTAACTTACTTCCTGATTTCCCACATCTAAATCTCTCCCCTGGACTTCACCTACTGTGATCTTCCTCTCTTTTTATCACTCTCACTTCTCCTGCTGACATCTCAATATGGACTTCTCTCCCTAGCTAAGATTTAATCATCTTTCTTTGCACAGAAAACATCCTGTCCACAGAAATTCATTCTTCCTAGGGCAGGAAAGCATTTCTTACCTTGACATATTCTGTTACTGACTTTGATCAGTATCTGCTACTTTATTTCCATCTGTGCATCTCACCTACAAGCTCTAACTCTGTTCTTTGCTTTGAAACCTGCCAGCAGGTACCTGCTGGTGAGTAAGCCAGGTGTGTTTGAAATGCCTGCAGGAACTCAAGAGGAGTTTGTACACCACAGAGGACCACAGCTGGGTCCCTCCTCTCAGCCAGAAGGTGGTAGCTGCCAGCTACCTCTTACTGGGTCCTATGGCCCTGCTACTCAAGCCACAGCTGGTGAGCTACTGGTTTAGACTCAGCTTTCACCTGGAGGTAATTTAATCCAAAGACTTTCACTGGTCTCTGAATTGAGGATCTCCTTGGTTCTCCCTCAAGTACTGGCATCACAGTCAGATGTGAGTTAAACACTCAATTCACTTTGCAGGAATCTCTTGCAAGACTAAGTCAGATAACTAAAGCCAGTAATCAAATCATTCTTCCCAATGCTCACGTTAAATTTTATAGATAAAATTAATCATCAAATCAAAGGCATCAATTACAGATTTGAAGGAAGTATCAAAATAACTGAAATATTACATTAGCTTGAAAAGCGCCCAGCAGTAATAACTGATCTGACATTAACGTAAACATTGGCATTGGTGGGGATAGTAAAGTAACAGAGTCTGGGTATTCGCTCCTGGGCTGCAGAGCCAGTCCCTTCATCATAGCAAGTTACACGCCACACAATCCGTGCTACTCTTCCTGACTGCCTCCTCATCCTCCGTGCTACTCTTCCTGACTGCCTCCTCATCCTCCCAGGGTTGGGAACAGTCTGCACAAGGATGTGCTCCCTGCAGGGACTAAGGCAAGGCTGGCTGGCCTCCTGTAGCCCAGTCCTCTCCTTGCCTTAAACACAAGTGTAAAAAAAGCCACCTTTCCTCAGAAGTTGTTTCTTCACAGCTGATAGATCCCAACCACTTTCACTAACATGTCCTGCACCCTCCAGCAAATCCCACTGGTTGAGTCCCTCCATCTTCATCCCACAGTCCCCACCCTGCGCTTCCATGGCTGCCTCCCTCTCTCCCCCCTCCAGTGGTACACAGGGCTGGCCGGGAGGGAGAAAAACAGGTACGAGGAACCATGGCCTTTCCAGTGTCATCTGCTGCTGGGTGGCTCTGCCAGCCATCAGCACACACAGATTTCTGAACACAGTTTGCAGAAAGCCCTGCCTGCTTGTTAGGGTGACCTGCACAGACCCCACCACAGCAGCCGGCCCCTCAGACCATGCTCCCTCCTCTGACTGGCACCAGAAACAGGCTCATCACTGGCTTCTTACTGGAACTCTGAGCCATCTGGGAGATGTACTTGCTGCTTCTTCATTATAACATATTTCCTTCTGCAGTACAACTATCACAGCCCCTTAATGGAACAAATCAGTATTAAACCTAATTAACATCTTCAAAAATTCAGTCTCTTGCCCTTTATTAACCCAACAATGGATTGTATATATTAATAATATTAAAGGTTACTTGGCACAAAACCTATTCATATTGTTATATGTGCCCACTGTTAGAGCATCTCATATGCTCCCTGAGCACATCAGGTGAGCTGAACCCTTAATTGTAATTCTTACAGTTCCACTGCATGCAAAATACAGGGAAAACAATTGCTTCAAAGTACCACAATGTTTATTGGTTACGGGAGATCAACTTCTAACACCATTCAACACATCTTTCCCATTCCATCCCTGCTCTGCTACCCCAGTCAAGTGTTTCTTAAATGTTAATTAAAATGCTGATCTTCAGTTGCACAGGTGAAACATCTTCTGTGACTGTGTTTTAACAGTTTTTCATCTACAGTAGAAAGGGGCTGGCCCTCTGAAGTTGCTTACAAGATAACACTATTTTTACGTTGCTCCAGGGATAAAAGCATTGAACCCAAAGCACACATAAAATCCAACAGTCATTGAAAAAGTGCACCACAAAAGCTTCAGAAAGTTGTAGTGTGCAGCACAGATGCTTTTCAAAAGCACACCTCACTGCTGAAATCAGGCGTATGAGACAGAGGCTTAGAAAATTATCAATATTTCTTTCCAAAAGCCATTATATAGTTGAAAATCAAAATATTAACATGGGAAAACTCTTCCCTAAGCCAAACTCAAGACACGTGAATCAACTACAAAGAGTTGTTTCATGGTTTAGGCAGGCAGCAGAGGGGTAGCTGAATATGTTTCTCTTCTATCTGGTTTCACTTTTCTCTAATTAAACACTTCAGATGTGCACAGAGATGTCACTGGCTCCCCTGTCAAAGCAGGCTCTGTGTGGCTCTGGGGTATTATATTACTATTCCAAGGCAACATCCTCAAATCAGTTTTTGGATGAGTTTTCCCATTTCTTACAAAGATTTTCAGTCTCCCCAGAAATAAAAAAAAAAAATTACCATGGAAACATACACCCATGAGACACATGACTTCACTTCCAAGATGGCATGTAAGGCTCTTGGCTGCTGTAGCCCTTCTTTGCAGAATGGAATCGTTGGTCCAGTCATTACTGGTTCTTTTCTCCTTCCTATCATTTATGCTTCTAATCAGTTTGGACAGATTATGCGATTGAGTCAGTTTACATTCCAGCCTTACACAGCCATTATATTTAAAACAATAGCTACTAAAAATAAAAGCTAAGACATTTCTTCTAAATATTTTCTCGAGTTTGTTTTTTAAAATCTGTAGTTGTGGTTTTGCTGTGCTGGCTTCATAGGGCAGATTTGCTCCCTTCATTGTGCTTTAAAGCTGTGTTGTGCCAGGATGTGTGGTTTGATGATGCAAAGCTCCGCTGCCTGCATTTGGTCCTAGCTGGCTGCAGCCTGGTACAGGATGGAGAGGCACCCGCGTTGCCCATGCAACCTTCCTCCTCACTGCTGCCATTCAGATCCAATAGGTCTTGAAAAGGGCAAGGAAAGCAAATGAGAGAGGAGACAGACATCACAAGGGAAAGATGAAAAGAGAACTAGAAGAGCTTTAACCCAGAAGACACTGTTACTGCAAGAACGTACAACTGCTCTCACAGGCCTGACTTCATCCCCCTCTTTCTGAGCAAAAGCCCAGCTGACCAGACAGACTCAAACTTGTTAAATAGTTTTTTTCTCTGCATTCTTAGGTTCTGTTTCTAAAATGAGCGCCTTGAATTCGGAAGGGAAAAATAATCTAAAGACCTTCCACCATCTTCCTCCTACGGCAGGTATCCCGCCAGCACACTCCCAGCACGCGGCACCTTGGAGCAGAGGCCAGGCCGCCCTCCATCTCCGCCGGCTTCCCAGGGCACCTCCGCGCAAATACTGCCATTGGTTTTTCTCAACCTGCAACGTGCTCACCACCTGAGGGTTTTTCGGGAGCAATGTGATCATATCCCCCCAAAAAGGGATCACCAAACCACAGATAGCAGCTATGAAAAGTACTTAGCCATGTCTGAGTCTAAAAAACAGTAGCTCAGCACAGCAAAAGAAAAACATAGAGGGAAATATGTCATCCTTGGAAGTCAGAATTTTCCAGCTATATCAGAGGAATACGATGCTTTGTTTTGCTTTAATAAATTTTATAGGCAATAAAAAAAGAAAAAGGATCACCAGGCAAAGGAGTATTTCCTAATTCGGAGTAACATCATGGCACATGTGCATAACGTATACGACCTGTAAATAAATGCTGTAGTAGACCGAACATTTGAGAAGGAGGACACGGGATTCTGCCTTTTCCTTCATAATATCTCAGCAACCAATACTTTCCTCTTATTATGCACTTTTTCATATAGGTGGCGAAACATGAGGTCACAGCCTTAATTCATTTTAAGGGAGAAAACCCAAACTGATTTGATTTTTTCCTTTTTTCATAAGCAAAATTCACACAGTTCAGTGAAACACTGTGATCAAAAAAGCCTATATTTACCAACATAGGTACTCGTAAAAGGAGCAGCAATTGTTTTCAACCAGATAGTACTATACACAGAAATAAGATGCTTAACTCAAGTTTCTGATGTGAAAATATTTCTGGAACTAGTTTTAGCTATTGCATTTGAAAACTGAAAACAGATTCTATGAGGAAAAAATGTCAAATAACACATTTTTTAAAGGCATAGACATGGTTTTAATAGCCTCTGTGGTTATTGAATACAAGTCTCACCAAGGAAATTCCTCCCAGAAGCAGCAGAAGCTCGTGCTGTGCTGCAGAGATGAGGTAGGACTCACCTGCTGGCATTTCAGGATGGGTTTGTTTCCCTGCCCCTCCAGCCACCCCCAGCCACAGCCAGGCAGCTCTGCCAGCCTCCACAGGGAGAGCTGAGGCAAGCTTTGCACACCTCTTCCACGTGCCCTGCCAAGGGCAGCATTTTTCCTGCTTTATATGCCATGGGCGGCAGCGAGCACCGCGCTGGCAGGAGATGATGCTGTTCCTAGGTTCCCTGCCTGAGGCTACAGCACAGACTCTACAGAGGCACTCGCTTGTCACCTTACTTCCACCACTGCCAGTCTCAAACCTGTCAGTCGAGCTGCCACTCAAACACAGCAGGCCTCAGAAGTCATCAGAGGCCCGTGCACACAAAGCCGCCTGGACCCAGTGAACGCACCGCACTGCCCTCACAATATTTGACATGCTGCAAGGGACACCATCAGGTCTGCAAGACCCCATCCTCAGCTGGCAAAAGCCACAGGTCCCTCCACTCTCTCCAGCAGCGCTCAGAGTTAACGTGCTGCAAACATGCTTTGGACGGACGCGCTATCTGCAGCGGTTAGGTCAGCTGCAAGTACACATCGCTCCGATCCGGGACGTGCACGGAGAGCAAGAGGCGCCTGGGTCCGTACCAAGCAGAGATGCACTAGGATTCACTGCGGACAGGCCTGATCCTGCTCACCTTTATGTTCTAGACAGTATTTCTTCCTGTCTCCTAGGATGAGAAATCCAGCTGACATGGGGCCCTCCCCCATGACAGCAATTCTCTGCTGCGCCCTCGGAAGTCAGATACCCCCTCTCCATTCTTTTCCTTTCTGCTTTATTCCCAGCTAGTGCAAATGATTCCTGCAGAAGGAGTTTCTGAAGACTCTCCCTTCCGCCCTTCTCAGCATACCATGAGGGAAGGCTGGCAGTCCCCCTGAGTGCTGAGGCTCCCACTTAGTGCCAATAAATGAAGATGAATTTGTACATTACTATGGGGTATTGCAGACAGTAAGTGCAGAGACTGTTCTACCTCCACCACCCTAGAAATATCCCCCAGGGCAGAGACCATGGAGGTGCAATTTTTAACTCAACAAATCATCAGGAAATTGCCCATTTAGATTTTTTTTTCTTAGGATTAGAGCTGCAAAATAACGTGAGAGAGAAATTGTGGGTGTCAGCATTCTTCCTGCCTGCTCTATTCCTCTTCATTGCTGCAGGAAATGCCCTGTTGAAATTACCCTGGCACTGCTAGGAAGGCAGCGCTTGAAAGCAGAGCACTGTGCCGAAAGCCGCTGGGTTTTACGGGGCACATCCTCAGGGAACTACAGGCAGGATGCCTCTCCCTGCCATCGGGCTGCCTAATGCAGGCTGGGCAAATGAGGTTAACTGCCCTCCCTCTTCCTCTGGAGGAAGGCTGGCAAATATACTCAATTAACCCTTGTCTAAAAAGTTAAGGGGAAACTTCTGCCCTGCCTCACTGATAAGTAAAATGTGGCGGTGCAGGTTTGTTAACATTTAGAAGCAAACACAGGCAATAATCAAGGCCATCAGGTTAGCGATGGGACTGACACCAAGAGCAGGGGCTGTGACAAGGCAAATGGGCAATTTGCCTGCCAAAAGTCCAGCCAAGCTCTTTGAGGGGACACATACAAACACATAAGGTAACTGCAAACCACCAAAGAGTGCATTCTCCAGGTTCACATTATAATGGAGTTTGCAAAATTCTTCCCTGTTCTGATGACTTCTAAGTAAAAGCAGAGCTGACGGGACATACATGGAAGCACAGTGGTAGGCGTCTTTGGTAACACCTCCAGGGGAGACAGAAGAAACTTGAATTCAGAGCAACTGTTTGGAGAGGTGAGAGCAAAAGGCATCATATATGGGGGTTGCTAGTGATGGTACTGTTACCTTTCCTCATTTTTGGCTATTTAGTTTGGTTAAGGGAGTAGAAGTTAAATAAAACTCCCCATAGCAACAACAGAAAACCAATCCACAAACATTCACTTTGGCGTAAAAAAGGTCAGATTTCATGCTGTCAGACCCCTACATGCTTCTAATCCTGTCATTGACGTTAGATTCTGAAACAGACAAGCTGGATTCTTTGCTGGACTTTGGGAATCAAAACAGCTCCAGGAATTTACTGATGCTACAAGCTGGTGGGGTGAGCTAGCAGAGAGTGATGCCTGATGGCTGTCCTCACCTCCTCCTCATTAGGAGCCATGGAAAGGGTCTTGCCCTAAGCAAAGGAGAGTGACAGCGTCAGGCATTGACTTTGCATAGGACAAACAGAATTTGTATTTCCCACGGGTGAGCAATAAAAGGCCAGAGAGGTAGCTGTCTCAGTTAATCATGTCTGAAACTCAAATGACATACTGAATACTAGACTTTAAATAATGTTTTCAATTAACGTCTATATATCTAGTGGATTTTACAATGAAATTAAGTTACTGCAAAGATATGTTACTGTCAGCTAAACTCCTTTTCTGCTCACAAATATATATGCAATGTTATTGATGATATAACATACCCACAGGTTTATGAATTCATCTATTTTTCTGCCTATGAACAGGTTGAACACAGCTCCCGAGCGTGTGCTATGTGCAGCAAGAACCTCTCACACACGCACGCGGTGAGGGCTCCGTGGAGGCTACAGCAGCAGGGGGCCAAGAGCAGGGGATGTGCAGAAACCAGTTAAGGGGCATATGCATTAGAAAATGAGCACAAAGAGAAATACTGAACAAGCTCAAGCTGCCATTCACTGAGCAGTGCCCTGTGGAAGAAGGACTGTGTAGTCATGTAACTGAAGGCCGTGTCATAATACAGGCTTACAAGGCAGGGAAATAGCATTGCACAAACACTATTAATTCTTCAGAGTGCACGATGGTTAAAAAAAAAAAAGCCACCAATCAGTGTATTGCATAAAATTTCCTCTTTTCCTAAAAGAGGGAAAAAATGCCATTCTGTATCCCATAAGCCAAGGAGGATCTGCACACCACAGCACACACCTCTGTCACTGGGGCTGAAGGTCAGGCTGCAGAAGCAGACCCGAGAGGCAGGTAGCTATCCCTCTCTGGTCCGGTTCCTCTGAAGAGAACATAAGAGCAGGTTAAATGTGCTTGAATAGCTCCATTTCACATATGGAACAGCTAACGGTCCAGGCACAGTGAATTTTTCCTAAGAGACAGAAGGGTATTCACACAGGTTATCTTTATCCTAACAAGGAGGCTCTCTCCAGACTCCCTTCCACAGCCGATGGTCAGAGCCTGTCCCTGGTGAGTCACACCAGCTAAACTGGGCTCCCGCCCCCAGTCCCTCTCCAGAGAGCTGCTCATCCTTTGCTCTCTTTACAGAGGCCCCTGGAGAGATGAGCCTCACAGGGATGAAATTAGCCTTTGCAAATACCTTCCTGTATCTAAGCAGCACAGAGTCACGCTGATCTCCAAACTTGCTGCCAGCAGGGTTTATTTTCATTGTATCGTGTTGGCAGGGAACATGGTTTTATTGCTTTCCTCAGCCAGTGGACACTCAGTCATCTCATCGGTTCTTTGCCATGGCAGGACCCCAGAAACAGGCAACTCCTGGTCTTAATCTGGTTCTAGAGTGTGGCTATTCTCTTGTTGACCAAAATACTGGTCTTCACCACCCATTTTTGACAACGAAAATTGTCTTCCTAGACATGACAACGCTCATAAAAACCTTCAGGTTTGAGCTTGCCTGCTTTTAAGTTGCATGAAAAGGTGAAAGATTTGTGTTCTTAGATTGAAGGCCTCCAGAGATCAGAAACAGAAATTTTAATTATTTCTGCATCAAAGAACATTGAAGGTGTAGAAACACTCCTCTTGTCCAGTGCCTTACAGTGCCAATGAAAAGTAGAACAAGCAGGTGTGTGTGGAGACTGTTTGCACGAGGTTGGGCCTGGTCAGTGAGCTAAGGCAGACAGCCTGACGCACCATTCATTTCACACACTGCGCATTCGCCTGTTTGTTACAGTTTTCACTGCAATTTGACAGGCAGGCAAAATTCCCCCCACCCCCCTTTGTTGGCCTGCTCCCCCCACCTCTCCAGCCTAGCCAGGCAGTGATGGAAATGAAGAGCTACATTAGTAGCAAACCCGGGTTAATAAGAGGACAACAGAAACTGCAGAGTCGTACTGAAGGTATTTGATACTCTCACATCAGGAACTGAGCAGGTTTCCAAAAGAGATGGGGCTGGTTTAAGCCGCTCCTTTCAGGAGAGCCAAAGAATTTCATTTGGCAGTGAAAGGCATGCAGTGCAATTCTGTTAGGAAAGTTAACGAGAGTTCACAGGCAATAACTCATTTGTATGGCCCCAAACAAATCACAGAGATCTTTCTATATACAGTGGAAACTAATAAAAATCCTATAGGTTTCCCACTGACAGCTTCTAAAAATTCAGAGGTACCGCACTACTGGTAGCAGAATCCATATTTCAACCACAGATATTCTAGCCCTGTATCGCTCACAGGGAAGGCAGCATGGTTTATTACACAGCGGACCCAACACGCAACAGAGTTTCAAGAAAGAGCAGCCACAACAAAGAAAAAAAATATTAAACCCTGTGAGAAGCTCCATGGTCTTTTGAAAGCCAGCACTGGGCACAGCTGCCTGGTGTTTGGGGCTTCGAGATTTTAAGATGATCCTCTACCCTTGCAGATGCCACAAGAAACAGCAGAGCTGCTGTCACTGGCCAGACGGTGCTGGTTGCACTGAGAACAGACGGGAGGATTTCTGGTGGGTGACACCTCATCACTCACCTCAGGGTTCCGCACACCGAGAAAAATACGTTAGCTACCCAGGAGGGCACCGATAGAACAATTCAAATACACCCTGGCTTTTTAATAAAAGAGAAAACATTCCTTAAAACAAAAACATTAAATGACTCTAAAGCAGTGCCATTGCCTGTGTAGATAAAGTGAATCATTAATATTAAACAAACAGCTGGAAGGCTGTTTAACTTAGCTGTGCTACGAAATGATCAAATACATAACCTTTACCCAATTGCTTCCTGCAGGTTTCAGCTGCTAGCAATTTTTTGACAAGCGGAGCTGACAGGGAGCCTTACGCCAGACTCTGTATCCATAGCTCCGCCAAAATCCCTTCCCCACCTCCTTGCCGAGTAAGACGCTGGTGTGTCTGCAGTGCACAGCTCCCTCTGACAGGTACAGCTGTGAAGTTCTTCTGTTACTGTGTGCCTCAGCCACAACTATCAACACAAATTATGACAGCATTAATCTTCCTCTCTCGCTTAAAGTATGATTTGTCTCAGAAATGAAAGGGCAGAGATGACACCCCCAGATACCAGACCTGATTATTCATAGCCCCTCACAAACCCTAGAACTGCATGAAAAACTGTAAGACAAGGTAGGATGGCTTGGAAGAGAAGGAAGGGATTTGCTTTTCTCTTTTAAATTCACCTGTCATCATTACTACATGAATAAATAACAGATGTAAAAATTACCTTTTTGGATCTTCTAGCACAATTTAATCTGTCACTCTAAGAAAGTGCACATATCTCTCCTGAAGCTCACTTTGTTTACTCACATTCTATGACTGTTACAAAAAAGAACTGTTCAGTGGCATGTCATCTTGTGGTATAACTTACCTCAGTTATTACTGCATACACTTAACTGGCTTGCTTCTTTCCTTATTTTCACAGTAACACTTGCCCAGATCTTTCATTCACACGGTAATTTTTAAGACCAGAATATTCTGAGATCAAGACCTTCTGTACAGGTAAAACTACCATATTGCCTGTTTACCAAGTATAAAAAAACCTCAGCAAAAAATTAATGCCAGAACACAAAGAACATGACATAACCTGAAAGCTTGGCATTTTATTACTGAGAAAATCTAGGAAAATCTAGAAACAAGGCTGAGAAGAAAACAGGCAGTGAACACCAAGATAACAGGATACAAAGCATGCTTGTACACAAAACTGCACACAACTGTATTTGTTTTATCAGACTGGTTAAATAACCATATGATTATTGGCAAATGAAAGATTTCTAGCATTGCAGTCTGCTCCAGTACAACATATTTTCTCTCGTTTCTCCTCTTGCAATTCCCACAGCAATAATGAAGCAGCAAAAATTTACAAATTTTGTCTGGCTTTGCATGCACGCACACATCCCCATACCGCCACCATACCCAACATTTCCAAAAGACAATGAGCAATGGGTTTTGATTGAGACACCAAGTCACATTACATAAAGAATAGTAAGACAGATAAATCTGAAAGTCTCACATTCAGCATGTGAGAAAAAGAAGCTAAAAGGAAAAAAACCCAAGCATTAGTTGCACAAAGGCTTCCAACAGGCTGCGTCTAGGAGCACACGTATAGGTAACCCAGCAGACATGTGTCTCCTTACGTCCCCAGAGTGGCTTGGCTGCGTGCAAAGCAACGAATGAATCTTGCCTTACCTACAAACCACCAGCCTGTTTCCCTTAGAGAAGAATAAGATGATGATGAAAAATCAGCTAGTTTATCCTGTCAGCTGCACCAATTGGTTCATTCGTGGCACCAGCTCCTGGGAAGCCAGAACTCCTTCTGCAAAGTGCATTCACAGAGTTTTTAATGAAAACTTATCCCTCCCCCTAGGCTAGCTAGCTGCCAAAGAGTGGGGAAGAACAGCCTTCATGAAACATAAAAGCAACTCATCAGAACCTTTCTTTTAGAAGGAAAAACTGCTGAAGTCCATTCAGAAGGCAGAAGCCACTTCTCCAAAACAGTGACCCATCAGAGGCAAGTGCATAGTTAATTATTCTGCAAAGGCTTGCGATAAAACCTCATCTTCAGATGGAAGCTGACCACTCAGCGCAGCTCCTAGCATGCTGTTCATCAAACGCACGGCTCAGCTGACCTCAATTACTATGTCTCACAAGTTACTTCTGAGAAACTATTTCAAGGTTTTGGTGGCACTGTGAACAAAGGGTTGTAATAAAGTTCAGATTTATATAATCCTCTGCATAGTCAAAGTGACCTTAAAAAGTCAGGAAAACCATTTCAGAACGTACCCAAATGTCCATGAAAGGTTTGAGCACCTCTACAACTCCTGCATCAACACAGTTTTGCTATTTGTTCATGGCAACTGCGTGTGTCAATAATTAGGTATAAAAATACTTGATATTACTTGTGATGCAAGTAAACACATTAATGGTTTTTCCTCAGAAAAGTCTAATCTACGATGGCCATTTTTTGTTTTAAGGATGAGCTTTTCAATAAAAGAATGCTAAAATACATAAACATAATCTGTTGCTGAAATGCAGCCATCCCTTAGAAAACAATTTTTTCTTTCACTTTATTTACAGGAAAAAAATAGAACTCTAAGTATTTATAAGAAAGTTCCCATACAAAGTTACAGATTGTACAAAAAATGTATATAACTTGCAGAAAGAGACTGAAAGAAGTTTGGCCATCTGACCTAAGACCTGTAATGCTACCACACCAGCAACTGAATATAATTTTCCCACATACCAATGTGCATAATTTTATTCACATCCTGGGCATCCAAAACCCAGTCTAACAGGCAAAATACAACACTGGCAGGTTTAATTCTGATACAGGAATAAAAGCCCCACTTTATTGCCTCTAAGTAGCATTGAAACTGGTTATCTTACAATACATATTTAAATTTTTGCCCATAACATGTAACAAAGTGGTGTTCCCACCATCCTGGACCCAGGTACAAAGCAAAGAAAAGCCAATAAATTCATTCCCAGCCTATCCATTAACATTCCTCTTTGCCAGGCTGAAAAAGCCCTGCAGAAAGGATGATCCACAAGAGGTGATGTTAGTCCAAGAGTCTGAGAAGCTCCTGGTTGCCATCAGCTTGTTGAAATAGAACAAACGTGCTCCTCCTTGCTCCACTCTGGTGGGATTTACAGCTCCAGCTCAGAGCACCTCTGACCTTGCAGGGTAAGGGCCCAACCAGCCCACAGGTACCACTACCCTGGAGGTGATAGCACAGCAGCTGTGCAGATAAGTACTGGCTCCGCACAAAACTTCAGTAATCATTTATTCTTGTAAGTTAATGAAAAAGAGTACGATACTATTACTGCAAGAGTCGTGAGTGGTGTGAGGCTGCATTCATTGAGCTGACATCTTTTCTATCTCTAAGACGTAATACAGTTTTGTGTGTAACTACTAACAGAAGAAGATATGATAAGGGTGATGCTAATCAGTCCACTAAGTTATCCCAAAGAAGAAGAAAAAAAAAACCAAAAAAAAACCCGTGGAAAAAAACTTAGATGAAAGCCCATCTTCAAGAGGCTTGGAGCAGAAAAGCTGAAGTACTGCTGGAAAGGTACAGCACTGCTGGGCTGAAACTAATACCCACCAGAGTCCTGTGTGTCACGGCTGCTGGGACATTACGTCACTGGCCGGAGTCCCACAAAGAGCCCCTGCACGTGCCTCGCAGCTGCCAGCCCAGCTGGCTCCTGCGCTGCTGCTGGGCGCTTGGGAGGATGCTCATCTTGCAATGGGCTGGCGAAGTGCAGATTTCTGTTATTTGTCTGATGTGTGGCATACATGGTCATTTGATGCAGACAGCATCCTGATGCTGCTTCTGCCCATCACAAAACAAGTTATTAGTGCATTTTCTGAAATCTGCTTTCATTTGTAATGGTGAACAAAAAATCCATTAACTTCTATAGTAGAAACTCACATTTACCTGCTTATTCAGCCAACCTTTGGAGAGGATTCCCTGAGTATGTGAACTCACAAGTTCAACAGATCCTGGGAAACCAGCACATTTTTTAATCTAAACTACATAAAATTCAGAATTTAAAATAATTGGTTCAATTCCTCAGTTTCAGTTAAGCTCTGTTTTGAAGTTTAGGTGAAATCTCAAACAAACACTTAATGCCTTAAGCCACTGAAAGAAAAACAGTATTTTGGGGGCAGTTCTCATTGTCACCAAAAACTGCTGGCTTGGCACAGGATCCAAGGTCTCACTGTACTAGCTAAAGGAAAGTTTTGGGTTTTTTTTACTTTCTAGCTTTTGGATATGTTTTGATACTCATCACTTCTGACACCTATTATCACCCTTCTCATCACAACACTAAGATAGTGAGCACAAGCTACTCCACGTGGTACACCATAGCAAGCAGTCACTGATAGGGACTACATGGGGGCAAGAAAATTATTTTTCTTCTCAGATGTGTCCCTGATATGTACACCTCAGTGAACTCGAAATTGCTGCATTGTCCAGCTGTGAAGCAAAGACCGGGAAAGAGAGATGAGGATGTTATCAAGATTAAAAAACAGAAGAGGAAGCAAAAGGCAACCATCCAGGATGTACTATGGAAATCTGAAAAGTCTGTATTTGAGAAAGTGTGTATCTCACTTTTCATATTACTGTTGAAACAAGCTGGGTTCTCTTGCTAAAAAGTGCTTGTCATTATACTGGTGCCATTTTCCACCCCAAAAGACAGATTATTAAAGTCTGGT
>JAVJGJ010000061.1:47364813-47391264 GCA_035590215.1 Microhierax caerulescens
GAAGAAAGGAAGAAGAAAGGAAGAAGAAAGGAAGAAGAAAGGAAGAAGAAAGGAAGAAGAAAGGAAGAAGAAAGGAAGAAGAAAGGAAAGATTATTGAAGTCCTTTTGCTCTTAATTACTGAAGATTTCAAAGCCAAGGAGAATATTGCCTTCACATTTTGCCCAGAACTTTGCTGAGAATTACATCTAGTCTCCTTCCTGGTACACATCTAAAAGGTAAGAGGGAGTTTATGAGAAGACAACGATTTGGAATATTTGTATGTTAGCACTGTCATGCCCTACTCTTCTGAGGAAGTCTTTCTTGGTTTTACCCCAGAATACCTGGCTACACTGAGGCATCACATTATATGCTGTAATAACGTAGATAGCTGCTGTGCTGTGCTGTTGAACTCCTGTAAGATATAAATGTAAACAAAAAGCTAACATCTTAGAGAGATGCAAAATTGCTATGCATTGAAACATTTACTTATTTTTAAGTCAGCTAATATCTGTATATCAAATATAGTCAGAAAATATTATGCGTTTGATGGATTTCAATAAGCAAGGCTTTATTCCTTCCTGCATTACTAATATGCAATAACAGGCAGGTAAAGAAGGATTCTCAGTACTTTACAAATTTTAAAAAATATGAAATTTCAGGTGCAAGTGACCAGGCTAGGAGGCACCTGTCCTCATACAGAATATTTTCCTTGGCAACCACTAAGAAAAACCATTTGAGCTGCACTGCAGTATGGGGCAGAAAAGACTGAATCCCCAACAACATTAAGCAATTCTCTACATCTGCTCAGCTGAGGTTTTCTTGCAGCTCTGTGCTTTGTTAAAGGGAATTACAAATTTGCAACCAGGTAGTTTTCATCCAAGTTATAAACATTCATATACAAAAAAAAACCCAAACAAACAAACAAACAAAAAAACCAAAAAACCCACAAACAAACAAAAAAAAACAACACCCCAAAAAAACCCTCATCTTGTATATGCTCAGTAGAGACTAGTTACAGTTAATTAATTCCTGTGTTTATGTGCTCTTCCACACCAGATGGCTTGGTGAGGTATCAAGCACTCCCAAACAGGACAGTTTTTGGCAATTTCTTTACATAGACTGGACACCACTGGCAGTTTGGCAACAGCTTCCTACCACTATGAACAATGAATAAATAACGCTGACAGGCTCAGCTGTTCCTCTGTTCCAGGAAATGTGCTTCCGTCTTGATAAACCAGCTTAGCAAGCATAATAAAAATGCAGATCTAAATGGGCTTGGACTGGGTGTTTATCTGTAACCTCAGAATATGCAGCCTTCCTTCAGTAGAAGCCATTTTCATGAAAATTCTAGCAAGACACCATACAAATGAATACCCTGGGTTTAGATCAAACTGCAACTCAAAGTAAGAAATCACTTCGGGGGGTGTGTGTCTTCTGTACATTCCACAGGAAAATGAGGCATCCATTTCACAAAGGAAATGGCACATACCAAGATTTATATTAAGCCTTTAAAATATTCTTGGTAAAATGACTAACAACTGAACTCGAAGAGCATGTAAAGGTAAAATAAGGCAGAAGATTGAACAGTCAAAAAGTCAGTGCTCTATAATTTTTCTGCGAAAAAGTCAAATCTATGTCAGAGGAGAAAAAAAAAAAGAGGACTATTTATGCAAATAGCTGTTGAAAATAGTCAGGAATTATTAAAGAGAGAGGAATTTGGTTCAACAAAGCCATCCATTCTGCAGGTTTCTGGTGTGCCTTTACTTGCAGTCTCCTCTCAGATGTTTTTCTTTTCATCTTTAAACTGAGAACATCTACTTATTTCTAATCCTCTGCCACACAGATATATACACTGCTTTGCATTCAACAGAGGCCACAGGGGAGCTGGTAAATGATCTTCCTGAATTTTTTGCATATCAGGAGTAGGAAGAGGAGTACTCACCAAAAAAAATGAAATTTTTAATATCAGGCTGTAGAGCTTCATGGAACTTCCTGTGAAGTTAGACTGACCTTCGTTAAATTTAACTGGTTAGATCTAGCCTTCATGGAATATAAGCAAAAGTCTGCCCCAGCTGGTTTCCAGACATCTGTGAAAGGGGCTTCCATACTGAAAGTTGTACCTTCAAATAGGAGCGTCTCAAACAACAGCCCCCTGCAGCAAACTGAACAGGCTGAGCTCTTTAAGAACCACCTCTGGCTCCCACGGCAGCAAAAACTCAGCTTCGTTACAGCCAGAGTTGGTTAAATATTTATTGCCTTGCAAATTTAGCTCTTGCTTACACGTTATCCACTAAGAGATCATAATTATAACAAATATATTTATAGCTTATTGTTTTCATATATGTATGTGGATTTTCAACAAGCTGAAAAATCTCATATCCCTCCAGACTTACTGTTCATATTCAGATTAATTTTCTGCAGGTTAACTGTAATGACTCCCGAGAGTTACTTCTGATTTCATCCCTGTGAGATGGACTCAGCATAGTTCCCAAAGCATCCATGGCTGCTGCTGCGGGGTCAGCCTCGGCCACAACCCTATTGCTCACGGCTGTAACCTCATCTCTTAAGACTTAAGGAATTGCCTTTTCATCACTCAGTTTTTGGGATGTTGTACAACATAATCAAGAAGCAACAGGAGATAAAGCAGGAACAACAAATAATGGAACATTTTAAGCCTTACTATTGCCAGTATTTTACATTATTTTTTTTTCAGGATATGGCTATAATCTCCACATCAAAAAGTCATCAATCATAACACGTTGTGCTCCCAGCTAGCCATCCACTAAGAAGACGAATGACACCTTAGCCCCTGCATGTTGCTGCAATATTCTGACTAGAGAAGACAGCTCACACAGTGCTGCTGAAACCCTGCTGGACCGACAGGAACACAGTTACTCCATGAGGATCATCTGGACTGTGATCCTCCTGATGGGAAAGGTGAAGGCTTAGACTTTCTTTAGGCAGTGCCACTGGCAGTGAGCCCCAGCGCAGCTACCCGGGGTGCAACAAGTATGCCCCTGATCAGCAGTGGTAATGAAGGACAAAGCAGGATAAGGACAGCTGTCCAACAGAGTATCACATGCTGGAGGGGCAGAACAGAAATAACTGGTTCTCTAGGACAGAGAAGGGCAGATTTGCACTACCAGAAAGCAGTTTCCCTAATGCATACATACATATATACAGAACCAGAAATGCTTTTCACCTTTGCAGAAACCAGAAATATGATTTTCTTCTGTAAGCTGAATTCTGAAGAAAATACTATTTCCCTGGCATATAGCAAGTGTCAGTCAGCATTTCCAGCCTCAAGGAACTATCACCCGACTAAATTTGAGAAGACTATAGTCCTTCATTACAATTTTTATACTCCAGACTTCCAGCTTCACCTCAAAAATAATTTATGAGCTTTGTGGCAGATAAAAACTCCCTTCTTTTAAAAGGAGTTACACCCCCCTGCTAAGAAATCAGCACTGAAATGGGTCTTTTGGTTCATTTCTTTTTGTAACATTCACCTCATACTCATCTCTCTTGACATATGCTTAACTAAATTATGTATGACTGAGATGCTTATGATTGCTGGATCCAGTTAAAAGAATATGAGACCCTGGGAGCACAGAAATCTCCATGCACTGAGGCACCACCTCCCTCCTCTGTTACTACCTGAAACTGGAATAGACTCTGATTGCATTAAGAGAAGATGAGAGCTCCAAGCAAAATTTTGAAAAGTGAAAACCAGGGGCGGGGTGGATGGGGGGTGGAAAAACCCAAACAGTTGAGTTTGAAAGAAAAGAAACAAGACAATTAAAGCTCCTAAATAGGTAACAATTACTGGTGAATTTTCAAAATTCTGGAATACTTAAACAGCCCTGGGACCCACAAGCAAGGAGATGGACTCGAGCACAATGGAGACACATAGAGAATAGTGATTTTTCTTAAATGTTGCCCTGAAGCCCTAAAGATATTGATCTCCTAAATATCATTTGAGTAAACCAGGATGAAAGGGCAAGCTATTAACCTCAAGTTTGCAAGTCTGAAAAATATCTCAATCTGAAATACACCTGTTAGTTGATACGAATATTAAAGATGCCTGCAGAAGGAAGGAGAGCACACTGAAGCATTTTTGACTGCTCTTAAATTAATGAGCCAAACCAGAACTGTGATACTTTGGCAGCCTTTCTTGTAAGACAGTGACTGTGCTCAAAGAAAAGATTACTAACAAATACAGTCTATAAGCAAGGCTATTTCTGCCTTCAGAAAAATCATACTGTGTTGAATGAAAGCATTATGGTGAAAGCAAGGTGAAACTAGACTAGGGTCTCACTGTTCAGAAAGGAAACTGAAAATCAGGTCATAAGAATAAGAATTCAGAAGAGATTTCACAGGTCAAAAGGCAAAAGAAATGCAAAAGGAAGCATTGCAAAAGATAGCAAGAGTACAGCCCCAAATAATCTTTAGCATTTCAAATACACTTTACCAAAGCTACAGAAATAACCGTTAAGAAAAAAGGAGCCCACTAGCATCAGACACAAAGGAGATCACCACACAGGTGCACTGGTAGTGCTGGAAGGGAAGCACAGGGAGCAGCCAGAGGGATTGCCATCAGCAGTCTGGGAAAGCAAGAGCTGAGATGATGCCTCAGTACTCTCAGATGATGATGATACAACATTATTTTATGTAACTCTTCGAATTACACATCAGCACTCATGGTTCAAATAGAAAATGTTGTGGAAATCTCAATGACAAATCCTTATAAACTGTCGAAATGGAAAATTTAACATAAGGACAGTTCCTACTGACAGACTGAATTGAATACAAGCTACAGTAGAAAGTTAAAGATGTGCAGTTAGGTTTGTTATAATTACCGGGAATATTAGGATTAAAAGCATGTGTAGCTTTGGGCTTGATTCAGTGAACAGATACTCTGAGACAGAAAACAATTACTCATGTGGAATACATTTACAAAGTCACAGGAAAATCCAAACTCCCCAGAAAGCCGTGGAGGTTGGTAGGACGACAAAAGCAGGACAAAGCCAGCCCCTACTGACTCCAGGCGGAGCTATATACATCCTACGGAGCAGTGCTAGTGGTGCAATTACTGCTTATAAGCCACAGAGTTTCTTAAAGTTAAGAAAGTTTGTTATTTATTTAAAAAGGAATGTGGCCTCAAACCCCTTCAAGCAGTTCTGAACATCTCAGGTCATAATACACATTTGCAATCTACCAAACAGACACAGCAGCTCATGCTCCGCACAGCTCTCCGAGGCTCATGGGAACAGTACACCAATTCACTGTCTCATTTGCGATTTGAACATTACACGTATACACATGAGTTTTGGAAAACTCAGGCCAGATACTTCGTTTCAAATGAATATTAACCAGAGACTTTGGTAAGAATAATCAAATTTACGCAAACAGGGCACCCTATGTAACCCTTTCAAACACAGCTGTGTTACTACAGCAAGAAAAGGCATTTCTCATAGCTGCCAGACCACAGTCTGCAAACGGACATCGTTATGCAGTTATGCAAGAAGAGGGTTTTAGTGGGTTTAATTGGTGTTCATTTTGTACTCTGTTTTCCATTATGGGTGTGAATTAACCCAAAACTTCAAAACAAATTTCCACTGAAATTAATGAGTTCTGCATGACAAAAAGAGACTTGCTGAACTGATACAAAGTTAGCAAAAATTATCAGAAATTACTCTGATGTTCAATCAAAAAGTTAATGAATTTCAATGAACCCAAGTATTAATACAGATTCTGAATTTCATCAGTTTCATGACCAAAGAGAACCACAAGCAGAACCTCATACAAAGTGGTATCCTGAATTTCAAGGAACACAAAACTGGAGGAGGCTATGGAAATGGTGTGTAGGTGATAGCATAACTATGCCTTCTCACTGGGTGAAGCAGGACTGCAACTACCTTCCTTACCATCCCTGATTTCATTTGTTATGCCTTCATGATGAAAGGAGCATAAGGGAAGTATAGTACTTGGCATCCCTCTTCATCACAGCAGAACTGTAGAGGATAACTGCTTGACCCAAATGGAAGAAATTATATATTCATGGAGTTGAAAGTGACAAATCTAAAAAACATTTTTTAAACGCCCTGCTTGGTGGCTAAGCACCAGACCACAGGCAGGTGCAATTAGAGGCAGATGAAAGTCATCCAGAGCAGCAGGCAGTGAGGTCTCATGATAGTTTACAGAAGCACACTTTTCTAGGGCCTCCTCTGGGCAATTGGGTTGTTTAGGCTCTCACATGAGCTTTCTGACCTCTCCTGGCAATAATTAGCATCTTTGTTCAAAACTTGGCAGGTGAGAATTCCACTTTCTCACTTTTCAGTGGTGAAATTCCTCTTTTGCACCATACCCAAACTGTGCAGAAGTGAGTGAAAAATAAAACAAATGCAGAAAGTTATGAGCAAACTGGTCAAGAAGCAACATATTGGCACAAATCAACAGAAATCTGAATCCAGTTAGGCACGTTGCTGCTTTCTTGCACAAGTAGGACAATCTTATCCCTGCTGTTCTGGCAGAAGGGAACCATGAAGATTTTCCATCAGCAATTTTCCACAGAACTCGTCATTCAGACATTTTTTTTACGCTCTAGAAACACACAAGGAGACTCTGGTTGCAATACTCCACTGGATGCCAGCATTTGGCTGCAGGGCACAGGAGCTCCCGCTGTCTCCAGCTGTAACCAAGCAGCTCATTACCTGAGGAATCAGGATTTATGCCGAGTAGGCTCAGCTGTTCCCCATGGTAAACCTTCAGAACTACAGAGCTGTCTGTATTATTTGCTTTAGGTAAATAAACATTTAGCTGTGAATGATTACATGATAGGTACAGAAAGCTATTATTTGCATGGTCAGGAATATTTCTCACTTCTAAGTACTCTTCAGAAGACCAGGCCATATATTGCTGTCACCTGCATTTGTGTTCATCAGTCATCTCATTTCTAGCACCTAAGACCTCCTGCACCATCAGCACAGTTCTCTTACTGCAGTAGTGAGAAAAATATCATTCATTAAACAGAGAACTTTTACTGAGAGATAACATGTACAGTGGAGGTTCATGTGAAAATACCAGATGAATTTGATTAACTATATATTTTTATGGCATGTATCAGTGGAACAGATAAATAAACACTGAAGAAAAAAAATAAATGCAGAAATGGCTCCTCCCTAAGGCTTGATGCAGGAACATTTATGACTAACAGGCTCCAAGTCATAACATCAGGCAGAAACATCTCCCTGGTCTGGCATGAGCAAAGAGAAATGCAAGTGTGCATGTGTGCTCATGTTTATGGAGGACAGGGGAGAAAATATATCCAAAGTTAACCACCTTCTGGATGCAACAATTGAAATGTGCTTCTCAAATTTAGTCCTGAACTGAATCAAACCACCAGATCCAATACCTCCATGCTTCCAGAGTGGCTAAAACCAAACTGAAAGGTTTGTTTTTAAAAACATTTCATAAAGATGTCTTGATCCTGGCATTTGAGAGATCTGCAGGTCCTCAAAAGTTTGGTAAGGATAATACTCAATCCTGCAAAAATTCAGTGAAGTAAATCTCCCACTATCACAAAGTGAAGCTTGAGGAAGGGGAGCAGGAGCAGGCTTGAACTGCCAGGTCAAAGGAGCACTACAGACATCACTCTCACACACTGCTCTTTCCTTCCAGGAGCTTTAACTGGCCCCTGATGAGCAGCCTTCCTCCAGCTGCAGACAAAACCAATTCACATCTCTCTAGCAACAAGCTACTACTGCAAACCGTGCTGTGTAAAAAGGTCCTGCTATTTTTTGCAGCTCATTTTAATAATGATCACAGTGTAGCTATGCTTTTCTGTATCTGTATGTGTAACAAAAGGGGTGTGTACATCTGCTGATGGGGGCAGTTTCAAGCTATATTTAATAATTTGTGCATTCACTTAGTAATTTCAGTGTTCCCAGCCGCCTGTGTGCTGCTTTATGTGAGAACATATCTTATCTGTATTTTTATCAACGCAGGAAGAGATAGTGTATTTCACCTCTAAATCTCCTGAAGCTGGATGCTCCTATATGACTTAATGAAGCCCCATACTTGAGAAATTCCTTCATACAAAGTGGTCTCAAATGTCAACACCAAACTCTTCAAGCAAGCCTTGAAAAAAACAGCACTTTAAGGAAAAAAAAAAACCACACACCCAAACGCAAAAAAAAAAAAAAAAACCAAACAAAAGGCAACACTTCCACAACACAGCCCCTCAACTAACAAATACTTTGGATGAAGATAAAATTTGAACTGAAGAATTTTGTTTCTCTATTCAGCTGAGTCAAAATGGTTTATTTTAGGAAGGCTAGGTTACTTGGCTCTGACTTGCTGCCACTCATCTTTTGCCATAAGTGGTTGTTCAGAGAGGGTGGGGGACTTCTAAAGGAAAAGGCACATGTCACTATGTAAGAACTTGCCACGGAGCAGATGGTCATTCTCTCGATGTCCTGTGTGGAAAAGGCCCAGGAAGATTAGTCTCCTATACCTACAAGCAGAGACAAACTATCAACTGAACTCTCTGCAAGACCCTAAAAGTGTAATTTCCCCCCTCACATTCCCTGCAAACTGTCACACAGGCCCTTTGGCAATCTCCACTCAGCAGCCTGAGAAAGCAATCTCCTGATTGTCTCCTTCACTGACTTAAAACCGGACTTGATACTCCTGTGGCACATATCTTCCCCTCCCCTCCAGACCGACCTGCTAGCACCACCAGGAACATGTCTGGCATGTTGGTTTTCTGCTGGAAAATTCAAATTATGTATTCTTTGGGAAAACAACTCTAAGGCACAAATGAACACAATAGGATCTATTTCTTGCTAAGAATGGTTATTTTGAGTTTTTTTCTGAATATCGTCCCACTGATCACCTATGTCTTATATAGAAAATAAGTAACATTTCTTTCACTACACGTGTGAATACGTAGATACACACAAACATTTGTTTTTAACCTGGTCAGGTTATTACATTGCTTATTGGCTGTGGTAAATTCAATAATTGACGTACAGTCTTAACCTGCTTAAAAGGACATAGATTTTTATGTAACATATCTCTTATTTGCTGTAGTTTAAATGGAAACAGAAACATGAAAACACAAAAGAGTTTATAGACTGTGATAAGTGTCAGGTAAGTAAACTAAATTAGACTAAAAGGAATCAGAATAAGAAGGAACAATCAGAGATGCCCCTGTGAAGTGAGAAACCAACCAGATCTTTATATTATTATCAAAGCTAAAATAAAAAACTACTCCAGAGAGAGAAATAGGTACATCTAATACTTATGATGGACTTAGAATAAAGAAGTCTGAGCTGTAACTTGTTCCTTTTATCTCAAGTTGACACAGATGCATGCCCCAAGGCCCTGTTACGGTTCTTCTGATCCCAAGTCCACTGGTGATCTCCAAGGCCACATTTAGAGCTCTTGAGTGTCAAGACATTTGGTTTATCTCCCCTATTGTTATCCACCATTGTACTTCAGTCCTACATAAATTCTTCATGAAATATCTGTATTTCACTCATAATTACTATTTATTATTGCACATCAAAAACTTGGAAATAGTTTCCTTACAGTCCAGTTAGACTCTTATTTCTGTACAGCAGATCCTTCAACACTCTTTGTTCCCAGCTCATGTTCAAAGAGTCCAAATTCACTGTGCTTTCCAGAACCATGAAGCGTTAGAAGCTTCCCACAACCACTATGCCACAATATCAAACAACTCATAAGCGTCTCAGATCTCTATAGTATCATGTCTTAAACAACAGCAGGTGGAATGCTACAGTTTACAGAAAGTCTTTAGATAGTGTTAGGAGATATGGCATCCTGAGGTTAATGGTTCACAATTTAAGAACAGGTGAAAAAAGAATGAAAAAATCTCATAATTTCTTAAGCTCTACAGCTACATCTTATTTTAAGCACGACGAAAGATTATGTTCTCTCCGACTGGCTAAGCATAGCAACACTTAAATGAAGAGCACCCTCTGTTTTTTTAACAGAAGCTTTACTTTTTCATACCCAGTTTCTTAATCCAGATTAACCCAAACACTCAAAACTCTTTCTAGAATCAAGGTCTCCTTGGTTTGAACAGCAAATTCACCATACCTTTGAATTAAAAATTACCTCCAGGTACAGGCATAACAATAATAATGAGATGACCTGTCTGAAGAAGTGAGAATATTTGCCATTTTATTTAAATAATTATCTAAATTATAGAATCGTGGAATAGTTTGTGTTGGAAGGGACCTTAAAGATCACCAGGTTCCAGCCCCCTGCCATGGGCAGGGACACCCCCCAGCAGCCCAGGCTGCTCCCAGCCCCGTCCAGCCTGGCCTTGAGCCCTGCCAGGGCTGGGGCACCCACAGCTGCTCTGGGCAGCCTGGGCCAGCGCCTCACCGCCCTCACATTAAGAGGCCAATTCCTTATCTGATGAGTGGTCCATCCATCAGATCCATCTCTCTCCAATTTAGAGGCAAATATGTCATGTAGGACGGTGTCAAATGCTTTATAATTATAATAATAATATCACAAACACTCCTGTGAGAGTATTTTGCCAGCCCTCACACTGGTATTTGCTACAGTTCAATGCAACACATGATCTGCTTTCAGTACCATAATTAATCACATTGAATCCCATGACTTTAATCTTCTGTAGCAAATACTGTTAAATACCTGCTCTTTCTTACAGATGGTAATTTTTTTTTTTAATTTTGTCATTTGCTGATGTTTTCAGATTAGAATACTTTTAGAAAGGATGTTTTTCTTCTTGATTATATAGCAACTCTTAATAAGAGATGTTTTGATGTCCAGGCTCACACACACAACTTACAGCCCTGATTTTAAGATTTGTAGTGCTTTCCTATTTCTAAGTATAGAGTTATATACATGGAAGCACAGCAAAAGTTAAGTGGGTAACAGATACCAACAGCATTGTGAAGCTAAACTAATAAATGCGTAGTCTTGAAGTTTTCTCACAAGAATTAAGATACCCAAGGTGACAAACATTTTGTGTTAAGCAAAAAGAGACAATGTTGTCTCTGCTGAGAGTAATGTGCATTCTGGCTGCTCCAGCTCAGGGCGTCAGAGTCCTTTTTGGGGAGCAAAACAATCAGACCTTAAATGTCTTCTTTGATCAGCACTAAATGTTCCCTTTCACAGGATTCAAGATCAGTTTGTTTCTGTGTGGACAAGCTTACCTAAGAGGAAGTGATATAATCAATTTTCTGGTAAGTAGGTTTTTCAGGGTTTTGTTTTGTTGGTTTGTTAAGATTTCCCCCCCCCCCCCCCCCGCTAAATGAACATCTGTTGGAAGTTGCTTGAAGGTTTTAGACTAGCGGGTACCAATCTCTGTAGGAATGTATGAGGGATCAGAGCAGCAATGGAAGTCAAAGGTACATGAAATATGCAGTTTATGGCAATGCTGAACAACGTGGTTCTCCAGCCTACTCAGGGGAGCAGCACATTACCCCCAAGGGGTCAGCATACTCATCTGGAGCTTGCCAGAGAGATGCATCCAAGCCAGCAGCACCGGTTTTACTGAACAAAACTGCAAGAGTGACTCCTTGCCTTGCTGAAGGAGCGGGTGATCAGCATCCTTCGAGCCGGGAAGAGGGTACAGGCAAACATTGTGGGGAGGAAGACACAGGAAGGCCAAAGGGTGGTGGAAGTACAGAGAAGATGGAGCAGATGAGGAGCCCAGCAGGTGAGAGATGAAAAATAAAGCAGAGGAGGAACACTGGATTTTAGAGCCAGGGGTGGGAAAGAACTAGCACCAGAACCAGCAACCTTATTTTAGCATGAAGGTATCATTATGGTGAAGTGGAAATGGAACCACACAGTGCGGTAGAGATGCTTGCCAGGAACTACTCACTTCCAGCACCAGAAACTGCATAACCACATGATAATGTATCACACAAAACAACCTGCATTTTAACTCAGTGTTGTAGGCTGACCTGACACCATCTATGGATAGTCCAAGCATTTCACTATTGAAGTAGAAATGTCTTAAACAAGGTTTACAAGTTCATCTGCAACAATGTTTTTTTAGTCCTTTCCCCCCTCCTCATTTTAATTTCTCTTCCTCTTTAAGCAGCACAGTGCTTGAAATTCAGCTTTTAAACATGAAATAAGTAATCATGTCAGAGAGAGAAATAAGCAATTGTATAATTACAGTTGATAGACAATATTTAAACAAAATGCTCAGAACATGATACCAGCTTTGGTGAGAATCAGGTTAATTTCAGCAAGTAACATCTATTTTTTAAATAAAACCCAAAATGAAGGAAAAGAAGGGGAAAGAGGCAAAAGGGGAAGGGGGAACAAAGCAAGATAAGAATACATGAAGAAAATATGCAAGACTGTGTAAAAGAAAATTATTTAAAAAGTGATGATACAACTTTAACACTAACAGTATGAGAAGGAAAGGAAGAGGGAGTCAAATTACCTTTAAAATCTTAAATACTAATTTATGGTGCAAACAAATGAAACAGTGTATCAGCATTTCCTTGTCCTGTCCTTTCACATACAATTTAAAAATCTCACTCATGCAGACTAGTACGAAGAATACAACCCCAAAAAGCTACAGGATATTCAGCACTACAAGTGTTTGCTGTGTGTAATCTTGGTCAAGGACCGTGAAGTTGCCAGCAGAGCTCTTTGGGTTTTTTTAACCTAAAAGACAAGTCCTAAAGCTTATTATTAAATTAGATCCTCTGTTTCTGAATACAAAAATCAGTATCATCTTTGAACTGGGCAATGTATATGTGTGCAAATAGGTGCTCATGCAACTATCATACATAAACGTATATAAACTAGCATTCAGATTCCTCTTATCTATACGTGTTTATATTGGGGATGCTCTCCATTCAGATTATGTCGCACCCTTTCCTATCTGCTGCCTGAGTTGTGGCATTAAAGCATCTCACAGATATCATCAGTGGGTTTGCACACACTCTTCTCTTGCCTCAGTCCTCAGACAATATTGCTTCCATGCAAACTATCAGGTACAAAGAAATCACATCTAGGGACAACTTAAAACACAAATCAAGGCAAATAACTGCCAAGCAATGGTTTGCCACACTTTATCAGATCAAGAGCCTGTTATCTTTCATAGAATCATTTAGGCTGGAAAAAGACCTTTAAAAACTTTAAGTCCAACTGTTCCTGAGCTACTCCCCACTACCTCATATTCAAAGTGGGGGGGTGGGGGGTGGGGGGGAAGGTCTAGCTATTCCCTTTGTACAGAACACCTCATGTCTGCATGTCCAGCAGCTCAGGCCACATCACATTGTGTGCTTGAAATCAGGACAGAGAGACAGGACACAGAACAGATCCAGCTTCCAAATACGTGAGACACTTAAAAATCTAGGAAATTCAATATGCAGAACTACATGTCTCAGCTCTAAGCTACCCTATTAGCCAATTTGACTTTCCTTTTATATTACCTTTTAGAAGTTGGCTTTCAATTTTACTGTTTCTTCCTGCCTTGAAAATACCACGTTCCTCTGGCAGCCTGCTGAGGACACAGCTGATGCTGAAGGCATACAGGAGGCCCAAGGGATGTGGCACACACCTGGGCTCAAGGATTTCAGCCTTCAGCTGGCTAGGAGCCAGGGCTGCCTCTTTGAAGAGCAACTACTACCAGGGGCTTCTCTGCCAGGCCAAATAACACTTCTACCTGAGGCACCGCAGCATCAGCCAGCCATGGCGTATGTGGCACTGCCCAGGGGCTGCAGGGCAGGGGGGACATGCCAGATGGGGGATTGTACCTGCAGCTCCACACCAGGATGGAGATCCCAGAATCACCCACCATTGGTGCCAAGACACTGGGAATAGTAATTATGTGGCTGTTTTTAATTAGGTTTTGCTGCATTGCTGATGTCATGCATCTGGGAGGCAGTGTCATCAGAAAAAAATGCGTTTCTGTAGAAGGTGTGACATTCAAAAAACCAAAACTTCACCAAAAATAAAGCAGTAAGACAAAATGTTAGCAGAGGAAGTTATTAGAGGTGATACAGGAAATCTCAGGAAATCAGCAGCCTGGTAAGTTTGCAAGCTCAATATCAGCACTGTGCTGCAGAGTCAGAGAGCTAATGGGTTGTACATTTGCTTCACAGAAAAAATATTTTCAGTAAAGCAACAAAGATGCATATATGTATATATATATATATATATATGTCTGATATAAATATTTAACAACTCCACATCAGCTTGAAACAAGCAGACTAAATACACCCATCATTCTGAACCGATCCATTTCCAGTGGGGCAGGCCCAGGTAACACTACCTTCTGCTGTGGGAAATCACGAAGCACCTGAGCACACTGGTGCCAGCACAGCCACCAGCTCCTCACCCAGGTGAGCCCACCCTGGTCCCCAGGGAGTCACCTACTGCCCCCCTGAATGCTGGGGGGGGGGCAGCGGGGGACCCCAGGTGCCCATGGCTCTGGCACATGTCACAGTATGAGCCAGCCTCGCAGCTGCCCCTCTGGCTCTGGAAGCAGGGGATCACACCCTGGGTTTGTTATTAGAGGTTTTATAAAAACAAGTGTATTGAGTGACATAGTTTAAAGCATGTATGTACTGAAATATACTCACTTACGCCTTTGTTCTTCTTTATATTCATTTATAATTTATATTACATAAGAATGATTTCTAAATGATGTTCTAGTTTTTATTACCCTTTCCCCATGTCACATTCTGTTCCCAGTTCAAATTACAAAGTGATCTGACCCAATTATTTACTTCCAAGAAGCCCGAAAAAGAAATACAGTTGCTCTGTTGCAATCAACAGCCTAAAATCAAAGCCCACAGCTCAGACCTTCCCTGAAGAGCACAGGCCAAGGCTGCTAAAGCATCTCCTCTTCCAGGGTACTCAGAATGCGCTGAAGGGTCTCTCCTAAGCCCTCAGGCACCCTCTGCCTTTTACCAGCACAGCATACAGCGTGCAGACAGCAGAGAGCACTGTACGTGCCTTATAAACCAGAGTCTCAGAAATTCCCAGCTCCCAGGTACTTGCACCCCAAGCAAGACTGTCAGCAGCTCTAGGGTTTACTGCACTGGAACAAATACTGACTGACTTCACACACGAGGTCAGTGTGCCATAAACAGTTAACCTAAGATAGGAAACTGAAGCAAAGATCTGGAAAACAGCTGCTTCAGAGCCTGAAGTAACAGAATAATTATTGCTACAGAAACAGAATTTCCCAGGGGACGAGACAAAAGCCCAGCAACTTGGGAGGATCAAACTGCCCTCCTCAGGAACACAACTCCTGTGTGACCATTTTAATTTTCCATCTGTAATGCAGAAATAACATCTCCTTCTGCCACAACACTTCCACACAGATGAGCTTGCTGAAGACTGAAATGCTCAAAAGCTATGGCTACAAAGACCAGAACCAGCTGAGGTAGTTCTACTGAACTTCAACAGGGATTTTTGTAACTTTTTTCAGTTACCAGGTGAATAATAGCTTATCTGAAAGGCTCTGAAGAACATAATTCAGACTCAAGTAAGAGGCCTTCAGACAGGCAATTCTAGCACCAGGAAGGAAAGAGTAATCCTGTTGATATATCTGTGATATCAGAGTATGTCCCTTGCAGCAACTGCTACTTACTGGGCTGCTCTGGTCTTTTAGCAAGAAATTAACCAAACTCACAGGCCAGACCGTACATGGCTCAATATACATATATATATATATTAAAGACTCTTAATACAGGACCGTTGGGCAAATTATAAACTTATATACCCAGAACTTTATTCATTGCCTGTAAAAACCACACCAGTCCAGAAGGTTGGCAGAACAACACTTCCCAACTCTGCTCAAAGGGAGCAAATCTGAGCTCTACACTGAGAAGCCTGAAAATAAATCCAAAGATGTGGCACACCACAAGTACCGCTACAGCTCTTTTGCTTATGAGTAAAACATAAACTAATAACACCCTCAAACGATTGCAGTATCTGACTATGGGAGTGCTTTTTAATTCTATTATTTTTCATTCAAGTTTCATTATTGAAGGAAGAGGGGGAAGAAAAGCAATTAATGGCAAAAGATAATAATACCAATGTAGATAAAAAAAGCACCCGTGCTCACTTGATACGTTGCTGCAGGCAAATTAGATAACAGGCAGAGTTTTCTGAGCAAAATGTTCTATTGCAAGCTCAAAATCTTAAGTCAGACCTTGAATGTATTGAAACAATTACTATAATAAATGATATTCATTATAACAAATACACCACAGTGCAGGATGCTGTTCTCTTGCCCACCCATATCCTGCAAGAGCCAAACAAAAAGTACTGAATGTTCTTAAGCCTGGCTGCAAGACCTGGGTCTTTTTTGTTCAAGATTTACACCCAGCTTTGTCGAAGTTACACTTTCTGGTCATGGGCTCATTTCCTTTGCTGTCCCTCAGCTTCTAACATCTATGAAACAAGTGAGAAGCCAGAGCCCACTTTGGAAATAAGCCCTGTCCTACTAGCCAAATGATACAGAACTGAGGGTGGGACTTTCCAAAGCAGTGCAGAGCTGAGATGTGAGACCATTAACTATTCCAGCTGCACCAGAACAAAATGACAGCCCTCCTCTCTAAAACTCTAGATAGCGTGCATGCTTTTGCAGAGCTCCATTTGGAGGAGAAATCTTGGTATGACCTTGCTACTTACCGAGTAGGAAATTCTGTAAATGCTGCCCTAACAAAAAAGTACAGTCAACCTGTTTACCTAGGGAGGGGTGTAAATTAGGTTTGAAATACTGCTCAATAACTGAATTTGACATCGCAGAAAAGATATCTTGCAAAATCACAAGCAATTATCCCCCCACCACCACCACCTTTGCCCTGTTATCTGGTACCAGCAGCTTTACATAAGTACTTGCAAAAGTTGACGGAGCGCTGCTGATACTTTGAACTAGTGGGTGAAAGCTGAGCAGCGTTAGGACAGCCTAGGAAGGGCTAGAACTTTGGCAGATTATGCATCAAATAAATTTCACAGCTCCTGTCACAACCTCACATTCGGCGCCTTGCGACAAGGGATGGATGCCCCTGCGACAGCCGCACCTGCCTGCTCGCACAGCTCCAAACCTTTCTGAATGCAGCCCACAGCATCTCTGTTGCTGGGGTGACCTCAGCACGGTGCCTACATGAAAGAGCCAACTCCAAAGAGTTTGGGAACAAGAACTGAGGCTGCACTCACCTGCAGTTTTACAATGAGTGGAGCAATATGAAATGCCTTTGGTAACACTAATGACGTTCAAAAAAAAAGCACTGGAAAGTGTGTGCAAATGGGATTTTCTTAAAGTGCCTCTTGTTAACTGAACTCTCCCCTCCTCGCCGTGAAGTGGAAAAGCAGGGACTGGGGGATTACTGTTCCAAAAGCTGCAAATAAACACGTTTCCCCCAAAAGTCCCCCACAGCTTCGTAGTTCAAATCTACTTTCTCTGGAGCTGTTACTCTCTGCTGTTCTGTTACAGAAAGAGGCTGGGTGTAACAGCCTCCCCTGCACATAACTCAGGGCTCGTGGCATGAGGGCGATGGGAAGAGAAACGCTATTTCTTGTGTGACCCAGCAGTGTGAGATTTGCCTCTCACCACACACAGCCTCTCTTTTCCCTCATTTCTCAGGACCTTCTCATTTTAAGGCACAGAACTGATTACCTACTAGCCGCAGGCTGAAGCCTAAATGGTAATCCCTCTCCTCAGGCTGTGCAGGAGCAATGAGCCTGGTACCCAGGATTCCTGGGAAGAAGAATGTCAAAATTCAGTATGGAAGAAACCCTTTTGGATTTTGTCCTGGAGGCATTCATACAGCTTCACAGCCCTGTGTGGTCCAATGATCAGCATATGCTTAAAAGGTGAAGGACTGCAAGCTTCAGAACAAGGAAGGCTCTCAAAAAAATGACGTTGTGCATATTTTGAGACTGCGGATTTCTCTTGAGGTGGAGGAGGAATGATTTTAATGGCTTTATTTGGAATCAAGAAAGTATTCCCTGTAAGAATTTTTTAAAGGAGATAAGAGCAAGAACACTAGCACATAGGAAAATCCACTATTCCTATATACTGCTTTGTATACATAAATTTCAAGGCACTCCAAAGATAGCAAGCACCATGGTCCATTTACAGACTGAGAGCCAAAATAGACAAGGAGCCAAAAAGACCTCGGGGTCAGCAGGATGCCTGCGGCAGCAAGGGGACATCTCCTGAGACAAACTCCACTAGGCTGTACCACCACCGTGTGGCACAAGCGTTATTACATCGGTAGTTACTGAGGGTAACAGTACAGCCCAGCGCAGTTATCAGGCTGTTTCCTGACTGAATTAAATTTTGGTCACATACAAGTAGGATGTGTGCAGCATCCCAACCCATATCATCAGTAATCACGAAATATTTTTTGTTCTTGTCTGATCATTCCTTTGCTTAAGCTAACTAGGGTAGTTTGTTAGTTCACTAAGATAACACTAATGCAGATGCCGCAAAATGGTCAAATGGTCTAAACCTAAAAACCATTTTTTTAAATACTTGTTCACTATTAATTTACTTTATTAAACCACTATCAAGCAGAAAATACAGAACAGAAGCAAAAAGAGTCCTCAAACAAATAAAGACTCAACATTCACATGCAGCATCCATAATAATTCAGTTATTCATTAAGTATTCACAAGTATCCTGACCATTTCTGGGAATAAACTTTGCACAAACAAATTCTTAACACTGTAGAATTTCTCACTCAACAGTGGCCCAGAGTTCTTTCCTGAGCACAAATTTGGGAAATAAATTATTTTTATGAAGTGTTCCATCACAAAGACGCAAGCAGAAATTACACTTTGATTGCCATAAACACCATAAATTATTTATTTCCTGTGCAATGGTTACAGAGGCAAACTGTTATATTTTAAAAGCCTCATGCAGACAACATGAAACATTTATTTAAGTGGTTGCACACTGCAGAGAACTTGATTTAACCAGACTTTATTGCACTCCTCCTTGAAATGAAGACTGGCAGTTTGATAATCAGCACTTTTCATGGAAGCTTAAGCTCATTCAGAGCCAATAAACGCAAAATTTTTACCCTAGAAATTATAAAAAAATTACACAGCTTGGCCCAGCATGACAAAGCCAACTGTATGTGAATCTGAGAAAAAGACCATTTATGAATAAGAACCGTGACTGTGCCCAGAGGTAACACAAAACTTCCAAAAACCAAACTACAAATAAAAAGAGATGATAGGGCAAAAATTCTATCTCGCAGCCAAGTTCTTAGCACATTCAGATTTCACTTCAAACAGAAAAGTCTCTTTTTCACTCTTTCCTACTTACATTTTATTATTCTGTATGTTCTGTCTACAGCTCTTGTTGTAATTTTGTGGGCTGCTTGGGACTAAACTAACTGGACTAGACTCCATTATTTTCATTGCTGTAAACGTGTATTTCCTGCTGATTTTTCTGCATCATTGGTGCATCATTTTGTTTATTTTTCTTTGAGAGCTTATAAAATTTATTTTACCTTCCTGATTAGCAGATCTGCAGACCAGACTCTTACTTAGCTTATGCCATTTATCCAAACAACAATACAGCATAGGTGACCTCATGCTCACATGAAGGTCTAGAACCCTTTGCTAGTACTTCTGCCCCTGAGTACTAAGTATCAGGAACTCTTAACCTGATTGCACCCTGAAGTGAAAAGCTATGAGGTACATGAGCACAAGCCTCTTGTTGTGGTTTAACCCCAGCTGGCAACTCAGCCCCACAGATGCTTGTTCACTCTCCCCCACCAAGTGGGATGGGGGAGAGAATCAGAACAGTAAAAGTGGGAAAACTCATGGGTTGAGATAAACAGTTTACTAAGTGAGGTAAAATCTGTGCACACAAGCAAAGCAAATCAAGGAATTCGTTCACCACTTCCCATCAGTCTGCAGGTGTTCGGCCACCCCCAGGACAGCAGAGATGGCTCCATCACGTGGAACAGTTACTTGGAAGACAAACATAACTCTAAACATCCTTCCCCCTCCCTTCCCCCAGCTTTGTATAGTGAGCATGATGCCATACGGTGTGGAATAGCCCTTGGGTCAGTTGGGGTCAGCTGTCCCAGCTGCACCCCCTCCCAGCTCCTTGTGCACCCCCAGTCTACTGGTGGGCTGGGGAGCAGCAAAGGCCTTGCCTCTGTGTATGCACCCCTCCGCAATAAGGAAAACATCCCTGTGCTGTCAACAGATTCCAGCACAAATCCAAACCACAACCCCATACTAGCTACTGTGAAGAAAATTAACCCTATCCCAGCCACAACCAGCACACCTCTATACAGCCAGACAACATGCAAGTGTTGCTCAAGTTTCTACCTTTAGCTATTGATACCTTTTTTTTTTTTTTTTGTCTAGTCAAACTAATTTNNNTCAGCATGTGTTTTTTTCTTTCTTTGTGGAAGTATTATCTACTGCGCCCAGGAAGAATATTTCTAAGAATCAAAATGAAAACACACTGTGCAGGTTACACATGTTCACTGCTTCGAAGAATTTGCATCCTAGGCAGCAATGAGACATTTCTGTCTATCTGGAGACTCCACAGGAGACAATCTGCTGTGGTGCCACTGTACTCAGTTATGTTACACAATCACATTTTTAGAGCAAGGAAAAAAATATGCTTTTGCCATGATTTTCAAACACACTGACAACAAAATTGTTATTTCAAAGGTTAAAATGCCCCAAGTCACCCATGAGGTTGAGCATAGGCACAGCCTATTACTCTCACATCTATTATTTTACCAGTATACAAGAGGAAAATACAAAAACTACATGTGCAAGATAGATTGCAAATACAGAAACTCAGCTTGTGCTCAACAATCAAAAACAAAAGGGCAACGGGCTCCTTCTGGATGAGATGTCCTTTCTGGCCCAGTCTCTTCCTCTCTCTGTTTACACAGTAGGCAACAGAAAAGGAACAGGAATATCTGCAACTCCACCAGTTTAGCCAAAACAAGTGGCAATGAACCGAGACACCTACATTTGTTTTGGAGAGTTATGTACTGTTTGAAAGAGAGATATCGGTATTGCCTGAGGCGGGCAAAGGACTGGCTGAATAAAAAAGCGTTGTGGTTTTCGGATGTTTTTTGTTTTGTTGTTTAAAAAATAAAAAATAAAAAAGGAAAAAGAAAAAAAGGAAAAGGAAAGACCACCCCCCCCAAGCTGTTCGCCAGACGCCTGCAGAGCCAGGCAGTACGCCCTGGCTCCACTGGAGGGCGCTGTTCGGCCGCAGTAGGATTCCCAGTTCCCAGCCCCGGCCCTGCCGCAGCGCTGCCGCCCCCCCCCCCGCGGTCCCGCAGCAGCCCCCGCGCTGCCGCCGCGCTGCGTACGGCAGGTGTTGGCGGGATTCCCTCGGCGGCTCTGCTGGCAGGAGCCCGTTTCAGCAACGAAGAGGCAGCTAATCCACCAGTTGCTGCTCATCGCACAGCAAACGTTCCCTGGGCCCCATCGCTTGCAGACCGATCCCCTGGCTCTGAGCTCGGCCAGCCCTGAGGCTGACGGAGCTGCCCAGTGCTGACACCCTTCCTTCTGCTGGCTCAGTCAACAGTTCTGCTCATTAGCTGTTGTGCAGGCTAATTAAAACGGAAAGCAAAAAGGGCAATGGCAGCCTATACTTTGATTGAGGTCTGTAAAAGGTCTCAAGTTTGCTTCCTTTCAGAGAATTAAAAAAAAATAACAATAAAAGGACAGATCAATGCTGTTGCAAACATTCAGTACTTCAATAACTTTGCCTTCCACAGTAAATACTGAGAGCCAAAGCTGCAACAGAGTATGCTGGTCTTGATTCAGTGAAACCAGCAAAGGTTTACATCACTACAGGCTTTAACCCTTAGGACCAAATTTTTAGTGGCTGCTCATACAGAACACAATCAGTGGAAAATCAGTGGAAAGGAGTAACCTCTAAAACTGGATACCTGATCCCTTTACTCTCTCTTCATAGCATACATTAACAGGAACTGCTCTGTATAGTAGCAGGGAGCTGAAGGAAGCACTTACATTTAAGCTGAGAAGGAATCCTATCACCAACCCTTCTCAGATTTTCACCTATTACTGGTATAAAATCATCACGCTCCTAGCAGTCATCAGAAAGAAAAGGTGTCATAGTGATTAACTTGCAAAGTTTTACTCCTGTGACTTGAGAACATCCTCTTAACAGACTTCCAAATTAAAAAAAAAAAGCATTTGTGTTTGAGCTTCAGCAGCTGCTGATAGAGTCAAGACACTAGAGCCTGAAGAGAGACAGTCAAGTTTCAGAAGATTTCCATTTATAATTACTACATAGCAAGAGAGTACCAAAAAGACCTTGCACAGTAGTATAGAAAGATCATTTAACTAGCTTTCCTATGCACTTATTTTGAATAAGAAATGGGAAAAGTAGACAAGGAATCTGACGGCTTGGGCTAAAAAACTTGATGCATTTCTGAAATTACACAGTGGAGCAGCAATGCAATGAGAATGGAGACATGAATTTATCCAAACTCTGCAATGAAATTCTGTATCTACTGCTCGTTACCTCCCTTTACCTATTCCATCCTCGCATTTCAAATCCCTCACAATTCAGCCTCACCCTGGAGAATAAGAAGGACTCCTACAGCTGTACCATCACATCAGAGAAGCCCAGCCTTCACTCTGAAACAGCAGCAACCTTTTTGGTCCTCACAGCTACAAGGACAGGCACTGCATGCAACATAACGCCCAGGTTTGCAGAAAGACAGGGTGCACCTCACAGGGCCAGTACCCTCCCAGGACCCAAGGCTGTCTGTGGGGAAGATGCTGAAAAGCAGCTTAACTCACTTGCCTGGGATGCTGTATGTGCCCAGAGCTTGCTCCCTCCCACCACCACTGCCAGACGAGCAGGCAGCCTGGATGCCTCCTTAATGGCACAGCCAGGTCTGGGGCATTTGTGCTTCACAGGAGAATGGGACAACAAAGATGCTTTCAGGAGAGGACAACCACCCCCCCTCTCCCCAGCAGGCAGCAAGAGGGGTCACAGCCTATGTGTACGGGAAGACATATTCAGTCTTATTTGAACACATTCAAATAAAGCTGACAAGATGAGCTTCTTCCTTAAAATTACCTAGTAGCATGCCATACAGCTATAAAACAAACTGACTACCATCAGGTTTTACTACATCGTATATAGTGCATACATAATGAAAACACAATCTACTGCCCTAGCCCACAGGAGGGGACAATTTGTTTCTGAGATGAAGTTCGCTCACTAATAATGGCTGGCAGCAACTGCTGCTGCTGTCATAATGATAATGCTTTCTTATTTTTATGTCTCCATTCCCTGCAACAATGTAGGTGCCTTGCCATGAACTAATGCTGCCATCCAATAAAACATTAAAAAATGCATTAAGTACAGCACCGTGCCAAAAGCTACTGCAACTACTAACACAAGTGTCTAAATGACCCTATTTAAGAGTCTGGAGCATACCAAGGAAAATGTTTTTTCTTGCTTACATCATAATGTCCACCATACATTCCTCACTGAAAGCCTAGGTTGGTGAGGTCAGGAGCAGGTCTCCAACACATAGGGACAAAGACAAAATTTAAATCTTTATACCAGTACAAATGGCTAGGGGCTAGTGTAGTCCCAAGCACTGCTATGGATCACGCGTACCTCCCCATGGTCCTTACAGGCAGCAGAAAGCAACAAGCCTTTCTACTGCTGTGCTGTACCATACTCCCAGAGCAGATAAAAAAGCAGCTCTTTAAAACTGCTGCTGCAGACTATCATTTGGATCTATGCACTGTTAAAATGTACAATTGAAAGAACAGAGATATGGGGGTAAAAAATTTTCCACTGTAATCCTCTGGGCAGAAGAGCAGACCCTATGCTGAGGACACCGACGAAGAAGGGAGATGTTACTTTAAAAACAGAGCAGCTGCATGGGTGAAGCCTAGTGCAGAGCTGACTTTGCACTGCCCATGCTCTGAGCAGAGGTACTCCTGCTCTGGGCACTGTGTAGCCACTTTGCAGCAGAACTGAGCACATTACATGGTGCATTGCTATGCCACACCATGGGCATTTCTACTGATCAGCATCCTTTGCATACCATCCCATGTCTACCTATCAGTTGCTACAGAATGAGCTTTTTACATCCCACAGGATGTTAAAGCTTTTTGGGGAAAGTTATCAGCCCACCTACCTCAAGAGACAGTTGTTGCGAGTGCTGGACAAAAAGATGGCACAACTCTGCCTGGCCCTGATGCTCCAGCAGCAGCCCCCATCAAGGCGTCGGGCTGACCCTGCACAGGGGGCTGCCCAGCATTCAAAGTGAGTTAATCATCCCCAGGGCAAACCTCCACAACTCAGCCAGACCAGCCTAACAGTCAGGAATAGCTCACCTGTGATTCTCAAGTCTGCCATAGTGGTTTCACACAATTAATGGCACAGCTGTGCTAGATAATCCCTGCTGCCATCTGTCAAATGGCCGAGGCCATCTATTGCAATCATCTGCCACAGCCTTCCTGGGGTATGTGAAAATGGAATTATACTGTTCACCACACAGGGATTGTGGTGTGCTGATCGTAACCTAGGGGCTACTGACCAGAAGCTTCGCTGTCTGAGCATGAAGCACTAAACTCTTCTCAGCTGCTGAAAATCTTGTTGTTTGCCTATCCAGTCTTAGCCCAAGCAGAAAGTACAGCTTCTTGTAGAGTCAGTTGCTGATAAAGCAACTTTCTGAAGAGCTGTTCTAACTGTGTGCAGGAGATCAAGCAGCAAGAAGCTGAAATATGGGAAGTGCCTTCTCAACCGGTAATCTCAATTTACTGCAGCTCTGATTCTAAGTACAGGGCAGAGATACGGACATCAAGTGCAAGTAACACTACAGAGAAGCTGGACAGAAAGTAGCAGGGGTTTTGGGGTGGGTTTTTTTTTTTTTTTGGTTTACTAGTCCTAATTCTCTCTGTAGCTTAACCACCATGTAGGTTAGTTAACATAAGGAAATAAAAGGAATGGTAGCTGACAAAATACAGCCACTGTCAAGTCCAACCACACAGCTGGAGCCTCAGTTACTTCCCTTAGCTGGGGGCAGAGTATTCAGCCAGAACCAAACGCTGAAACCTCAGCGCTTTTCCTACTTTTCACCAAAAAAATATTGAAACTGAATATCCAGACTCCCTAGTGTGGCTGAAGGGATACATAATTTTATCAGATTAATAATTACCATTTTCTTTTTGCACTGATACATTATCATAAGCTTTAGATACAAAGGGGGGAGAATCTCCCCAAGGCTGTATTAAATATAAAAATCCATTCATTATAACAGAACACCATTATTATTACAGACTGCACTTGGCAACAGCTTGCAGCTGTGTTCATGTTAAGATATCTCTTCAGAAGTACAGTGAGTTTCTTTAGAGGGTTTGTTAAAAGACACCACTCCAAAGCTAATAATTTGAAGAGGTAAAAAAAAAAAAAACACCAAAAACCCAGCCAACCAAAACCCCAAACTATGACCAAAATACAAGAGACATTATTACTTACTCAGAAACATCTATTAAAAGTCATGAGGTGTAGTTATTTTAAGGACATGAAAATTATTTCCACAGTACTGCTAATAACGCTCTGACACTTTGATATGTCCCTCTCTCCAGAGATCTCCTGCCCTCTCTGGAGGAGCTGTCAGAAAAGCAACTTCAGACCTAAAAGCTCCCGTGTTGCATATGTATTAGGAGAACAGCAGCCACAAAATACCTGGCAAATATTTTCTATAAGAAACAGGGTGATTACTTTGAATTAGATCAAGACACATGTATCTCAAATTCCTGCAAATGACATTACATGTATTTGTATTCTTTTAAGGAAAATATGCAACTTGGTTGCTCACATTTTTTTTTTTGTTAGTATTATTATTTATGATTAGAGTTTAAATGTTTAACAAACTATTTATTTGCTTGGCTATAGAGATTTGTTGATTTATATGACCAGGCTGGTTTTTTTTAGGATCTGGATTTATCACAAGCAAAGGGAGCAAAATTCTTAGGTATCCTTGCTGGAACAGGTGCAGTTCCTAAGAAACAGTGTCAATAAACTTTAAAACCCAAATCCCTATGGGTTTACATTCCCTGGTCTAATTTCTATTAGAACCTATAGATAGCTCTTACTATTAAAGAATATTCCTCTCAAGAGAGTGAGATGAGATGGCCAAGAATACAGATCATTACAAGAAATCAAGGCAGGAGCTCAGGCTGAACTGGGAGAATTCCATAGGCAAACAGCCAGGAAGAGCAGATACCACCAGCTTCCAACGCAGACTCCATGTTCGGAATTTCAGGCAACACCGCTACAGGAGACACATGGGTGTCTCGAAGGTTTGTTGGGACCTTCAACCTTTCAGCACTGGTCAACGAAACTACTTCCAAAGGTGTACAGTAAGGCTACGCAGGACAAGCGACACTGCGGCAGCTCCAGCTCCTGAGGTCGTGGGGGGGGG
>JAVJGJ010000061.1:47395357-47414424 GCA_035590215.1 Microhierax caerulescens
GTGGTATGGCAACTACAAGCTCTCCCTTGGGGATACTTGTTGCTGCAGAAGTGCCTGAACAGCAAACACATGGCATTACTTGATGGCTTTGTCCCTCCTTGTCTCACTCATAGGGGCCTCCTCCAGCTACTGTGCCTTGCCTGTTGGGGGACAGGAGCTGCCAGTATCATATTTGGGTCATAACCTATTTTTGCCTTCTGGGCATTAACTAAACTGTAAAGAAAGTAATAGTGATGATAAAGCATAAAGTTTTGTGTGACCTGAAAGAACAGAGCAAAGCTAATTGGTCTCTCACCGTCTCAGCTCAGTACCTGAAAGTTATTTCGATAGCTTTTGACAAGGCAGTATTTCAGCATGCTGTATAGATAGATAAATGTTATTATAAGTCTTATTACCAAAGGCCAAAGCAACTCTGGAACAGAATTTCCTCAGGAAATAGGTTTTGAGAATCAGTTTTAAGAAATAAGACTGTTTTCAGCTCCCACTTCCCCCGATTCCCATGGCAGCAGGATCCGACTCAACCAGACTTTACAAGTTTTGCTAGTCTGAATAAAGAATGAAAGTAACGATGGCCATTTGGAAGAGTACAAAATGCAAAGAAAGTGCTAGGGTCTGCAGAACTATTTCTATATAGCATCTGGCTCTCTTTGCAAAAGTTTGACATTAAGTCTGCAGCTGGACAATATTTCAGTTTATTGCTCTGTGCAAAGCCTCACATAAAGCTTTTTGGAAAAGGCAACTATTAATTAGTCTTAATGAGGATACAATTTGCTTTCAGCAGGCTTACTTTATTGTAAACAACAGAAACAATTGAGCTGAACAACAAAACAAGCTGCAATTAGAATCTCAATGCCCACTGGCCCTAGAGCAACTTACATACACAGCTGATGGCTAATGACAAATTAATCTACACCTCCCACACTAAATTTTGATCACACTGTAGAGCATGGAAGAGGTATTATATGTATCCTACCAAGCTTGAACTTCTCAACTGAAAGCTGATAGAGAAAAACCCCAACCCTTCAGCTATTTTTATTCCTTGACAGGTCTTTTAGGAGCCAAAACACATCTGGAAACTGCAGCAGCAGATCTGGGAGGTAATCAGGAGATTGTTACCTCTTTGATGTCCTCTGACACTCCTAGAAGTGAAAAGCATTTCTAAATGCTGAACTCAGTGCTGTGTGTGAAGGGGTATTGGATTAGATGAAACACTTATACACAAAAATGTGAATTCCTGAACTGTTGAAGGCCACCATTATCAGAAAGCAGTAAGGAAGTGTCAGAGGGAAATGTTGTAGTTCACTGGTGATGATTAGTAAACCAAAAAGGTCCCACAGAATATTAGGTCTTTCCCACAACAAACTGACATTAATTTTTTCAGATGTCTCATGATCCAGGCCTATTTTCAGGTACTGTTCTCCTTCCCTTGCCACCACAGAAAGTGGCATCAAACTAGAACTGCCTATGGGGAGCAGTGATACAGAGGTATCACCCGCAGCCTGTGGGCAGCCTTTACATCCATTTTCCTGGGACTCAGACCCAGGAAAGTGAAAGGACATCTGTTCCTTCTCCCCTCAGCCCATAAAACACATACTCTTCTGAGCTCAGATTTAAATCTTATTAAGTTTGCCTTTTCCCTCCATCTCTTCAGTCTTCCACTCTCTGCATTTCTTTCCCTTAAACATTTGCTGTCTGCAATCATTTGTGCATCTTGATGTGTGTGGGAGCATGCACATATTTGTGTACAACAAAAACGAGAGCGGAGAACAAAAGGTGAAAAATATATCTAGAAGCAAGATCCTCTCCAACAGTCTTGGAAGGTAAATGATGGAAGAAGAGATAGACTAACCTGAGAAAGGAGGAGGAGGATGACAGAAAAGGCTCCTGAAGACTCCAGTGGAAGGAAGATGGGAGATGAGAGAGCTTTAAGAGGTGGGGGGAACAGGACGGGACCTAATTGCTGACCTGGGTCTCTAACTTACCCCATCTTGTTCAATAGCCTGTACTGTTTGGGCAATAGTTCTAGGATCTGTTTTAATTTCAAGGAATCAGCCAGTTAGTACTCCACATACATAATATTATTTATTACCCTCACTAATCTCCTCTAAACTATTACTGTGTAAATCGGGTACTGTGTTACCCGATATGATTACAGGAGAGATTTAATTCATTAGAGATGGCTTTAAAATTTCATGTTATCTTTTCTATCCTTGTAGTCATGCCCCTTTCCTCACTTCCGTAGCTCAAAACAGAGAGCCAGAAGATAATTTTTTTAAATCTAGAAAAGCAGCAGAAAAGCCACCAACAGAAAATGGCTTGACAGGTGTCACCAAGGCTACAATCTGATGTAATGGAGTTGTACAGGAAACCTTAAACTAAAACTAAAAAAAAATAAAATTGAAGAAATCTGATTGCAGCTATTTCCACACTCGCTTTTTTTCCATAATGCTTATTTTGCTCCACAGAATGTTATTTCCTATATTTCCAGTAGAAATTAATCCATCAAACTAATACGAAAAAGGCTTTTTCAGTATTTCTTGACCTTAGATCATGACCACACTAAGTTGAACACAACAGCAATTTATATTCTTTTCCAAACACTTTAATGCAGCAAGAACTATTCTAATATTTGTTTGCTGAACCTTGGTTATTTGCGGTACTCTGCATGCTTGGGGAATACTTTAAAAACTATAGTCAATTTAACTTCTACATGCAATGAATACTAAGATTTTTAAAATGGTTCCTGCTGTACCAAAGTGATCTTGGAAAACCCAAAAATGGAACCAAAATGGAAAAAAACTCCAAAAAATAATCAGGATTTAACAAAGATAAAAAGATGTACAGACAATTCTGTGTCCACTTCAGTGGATCAAAGACATGTTACACATCAGAAAACAAGCAATGCTGAAGAATATTAAAGTGCAAATTTCCTTAGTATCAATGAACCAACCTTTTCCTCTTTTTTTAAAATTTAGAAATGCATGAAGCATGTAGTTGTCAAGCCAAAAGAATCGAGGCTTGACTTGTTTCTCAAAGTTTGGTTAAAAGGCCACCTTTCCACCAGTCCAGCCCACCAAAACCCAGCCTCCTCCCACTCTGTATCACAACCTACTACTTGCCTTCTTTTTAATCCAGAGAACACACAAGTCAGACAATGATTCCTGTACTTTACTGATTTGACCAAAATTTAACCCTGGAATTAAACAAGTAACTGGAAAGATCCCTGACCTGCAATGTGCTCATTGGATCTTTGGATCCAACACAGAGAAATGACAGGAAAACACTACATCCCTGTTATTTCAAAGGGGAATTTTGTCCGTTGTGCTTTGCTGCTTAAGTAGTTTGCATCAACTTGCAGAACTGGGTGAAGAATGAACTTTAAAAGGAGATTAGATGCAGAGGGTACAAAGAGAGGGTTAGATGCAGAGCTCCCAAATGACAAAGGGCCACTGAGCCCTACCAAGATACCTTGATTTTTGTTGTTTGTTGAATTGTCCAAGCTTCAGCCTAACCTAAATCCATAAAGTTCAGTTTGTCCACATATAATGCCCTCCATTATTTTAAGGTGTTTGGCATTGAGAAATAGACTTGTTAAAAAAAAAAAAAAGCCAACAACCAAAAACAAACAAAAAAGAAACCACATGAGAAAACCACAGAATTCAACCCTGGAGAGACTGAATACCCAATACCATTTTTCACTTAAATGCTTCAGTTAAGGAAATAACTAATTAAAAAAAACACTAAAGAGAACATGATTCCCAGATTTCACCACAAAATGTGAATGCTGGAAGAGCAAGTCTTGTACTTATTCTAAATTATTAATGAAAATTCCTTCCAGTTTTCTGCAATACATACATACATAATTAAATGAGGGTTGTCTGCACTGATTTCTACTCATTCATTCTACAAAAGCTTTTTGACTTACAATAGGAGCAGAAGTAAAAGCTAATTAGTATATTGAATCTGTGACATCTACTTTCAGAATGACTTTGCCTGTGTTTTTATACACCCTTTATGGTATAACATCAGTGAAAAGCAGAGTCCCACCAGTTTACAAGTTTTGAATACTCAACACAGTGTCAAAGGAAAAGTATTAGTGCATGAAATTAAACTACATATAAAATTGTTCCACTTGAAATATTTGAGCATGACTTATTTGTGATAATGCAGTTTCTTCAAATTTGCAGTAAAATAAATATTGGACAAAAAACAAAAAGTTGTGACAAGTGGTTGACTAAGCTTATCGGCATTTCTCATACACCCAAACTGAAATCCTGCTTTCAAATATTTTCCAGAATGCTTTATTCACAGTGCAGCTATAATTTCTTCAATGGCCAGTCTCCAACTGAGCTAATTGAATATTGACCACTTACACTAACTGAAGTTTGTTCAAGTGAGTTCACTGCATCTATTTAAACCAGCACAGCCCAGTCTATCTTTCTGAACCCTAAGTGCAGTGACATTTCAGATTCAGCTTTTTAAAAAGTGACCACAGTCTACACTGGTGTGAATCTAGGATGTGTTAATATTGTAAAGTTATTCTACTACGCTTCTGCCTTAACCTGTTAAGTGACAGATTAGCTGACCTAATTTAAAAGAGAAAAAAAAGAATGAAAAGACAATAAATACATCTTCTGAATAGAAAACAGGTAAGAATTTGTAGTGGCCAAGACTTTTAGGGGGCTAGAGTCAATTAGATTGGTACCTAGTCCCAGATAGACTAACACAATATCAGATCATTATGCTCCCCCCTTCCACACCAGATTCCATTTTATTGTGGCAATTTATATCATGTATACATATTTTTCCTCTCTTTTTTCTTCTCCTCAGAAAGCTGCCTTCCGGTAATGGGTATGTTACATATTCATGTTTGTTGGTAGCGCTTTCTAGCTGACAAGAACCATGAAAAACATTTGGTTACAGTACTTACAAGGTTAAAAACCTCAACACAGGACTAAATTCCTCTGAACAACTGCCAAAGAATTAAGATCAACATGTACAATTAAAAAAAAAAAACCAAACAAAATTAGAACTACTATGCATAGATATTATGGTACTAGTTACACACAGTAGCTATTAAAAAAAAAAAAAAAACAGTAGTGCACTTTCAATACCAGCTGGTAAATCAGATTTAATATGAGTCCTGGATCATTTCTCCTACTCTTTGAACATTTAGACTAAGCTGCTTCAACCTGTGAAAACCAGAGGTTTGGGGGGAATGCAGAAATGCAGGGTTAGATATTCCAGGGAACTCAGAAACCTGACCGTACCCAGCCCTGGAGCTTATACATCTCTGAGCTGAGCAGGAGACAGAGTCATTTTACAGTTGTAAACAAGTACCCTATTTTTATCATATTATAATCTTTCCTTTGATCTGGCACTAAATAAGACCTTGCTGAGGGATACTCAGCTTCCTTGGGTGTTTACAGGCCAAGAGCTGAAGGCAATTACCACAGCTACTATCACCATTAATGAAGTATCACTGGCAGCTGACATTACAGATAGCCATCATTTTAGCAAGCCCAAGCCTACTGCATTCATTTGGCAAAAGGATCTGTTCTTTTATTAAATCTAAACATTGCTTGTGGCTTCATGTGCTTATTTCATCTGGAATTGCACTGAAGGATCCCAGAATGTGTTTCATATTACAACAGCCACATCTGTATAAAACCTCTCTGCTCTGCGGTCTTTTGAACTTGGAGAAAAATGACTGTCTTGCACTTTCAAACCAAAAAGTTCCTTATAAACGTCCAGCATCTTCATTTGCAACAACTGGAGATTTATCAAGGTCAAGCACAGAGTAGTTTTACTGCCTATAAGTAGCAGATGCTCCAGGCGGCTTATCCTCTACAACTGTCTCTCTCATTTAAAGTACAGATTTGGCAACATTCAGGTATTTAATCAGATGCTAATTCCACTGATCTTCTGACCACACACACATAAGCAGTTTCTGAAAGATACAAAATCTTGTCATTTTGAAAATGCAATATTTGATTTCTTTTTTTGAAATGTTTCTCTTACATAACTATAGAAAGTTTTATTTCTTGTGTCAAATACATTATTCAACTTATGTTTGTAACCTGATGCATATTGAAAAGCTATAGTATTTCCCCGTATGCTTATAGTGTCCTTCCTATTTTTTCAACTGGGTAAGTAAGAGTTTCCCTACATGTTTTGCCTGTGCAACAATATGAACTGTTAGAATTGATGGTCTGAAGCAAGAGAAGTTAGGTATGAGATCCAAGCTTAATATGCAGACCTGTTGTTGTGAAGTCAGAATAGAATAGTCATTTATTCTTTCTGCATTTTGGCTGCTGTAGCAAATCTAATAATACTTTCACTTTCCCATCTCTTGAGATTTATTTTCCAAAAACGCTACAACATCTAGTATATCGTGGTCTACCACAGTGATGCTACAATACTAAAAGCTTGAATGAGTGGTATATATAGCTCACCCGCTGTATGCAGTAGCTGAGGAGCAGGTTAAGTACCTAATGCAAAATCTAAGGCTCCTATACCAGGTTCAAGCACAGGGAAAGACCTAGTGCCTTCACATAGCCCGAGGAAGTCAGCAGCACCATCCAGCGCTCCCTTACTCAACAAAGTTAGAACACAGCACTGGGAGCCTTAATAAGTGGTTCAGTAGTTGATCCAACTGAACACTTGCCTGTAAGCAGCTTTTTACTCACTGCCCTGGTTTACACATGACTGCTATAGTTGTCTCCACTGCCAGGTACACGTTTACATGAACGTTTCATGCAGTGGCCATAAAATTGTACTTCAAAGCTACAGTATTGTACAGCAGTATGTCAAATGCACAGCCTCACTGCATTGGTTTTGCAAGTTTATCCATTAACTTAGCTCTGAAAATACTGAAGACAAATGTTACTATGGAAGACAACGTTTCCATAAGGACATGCTTTAAAACTATGGTAATATAGATGTACAGAACACTGTGAAGAACTTTTCTCTAACAGTTTAAATTATATTGAATTGCATGGTAGCTGAATATTCAGGAAAGAAAATGCCTGAATAAAAAACATGATTTCTCACTCTGGAGTAGTACCATCAACATAAAATGTCATCTATAGTTATCACTATTAATGAAAATTAGCAATGATTAGTCAAGGACATCCATTCAAAGGTTAAAAGTGGTTTTACATGAATACATTACAGCTGAAACAATTTCTCCTGGGAAAAATAATTGGGAACTTGAAGTACTTATTTCACATACTAAAGCCAATATAACGCAAGGAAAAAAAAATTAAAACCCCCAAACAAACAAAACAACAACAAAAAACCCTCACATTCAAAATTATGTTAATTGAACGTACATTTAGCAAGTTCCACAGCCTCCAAGTTCTTTACAGATCTCAGTAACTAACCCCAAGGTAAAACAGAAATCACTTGAAGGAAAGAAACTGCTGCTGTGAGCACAAGACAATGTTCAGTAAGTCCAAGCTCTGCCTCTTGTATTGAGGCTCAGTGCGGACCTGGACAAGGTACTAACACCTCGCTGGATTTCATCCTCTCTATATCCCACCTCAGCCAAAATGCACTCTCCGTAACCAAAGGCCCTACCAAAACAGCACGGTAGTTCTAGGAAGCTGCTACGGCATTTCTGCAGGTAAGAAAGCATTTTACATCTAACCTGTATTACAGCACCGGGGGCAGCTTGACTGTAACCCCTCACTGCTGTCACAGACTCCTAGCTGTATCTCTACAAGCCTCTCACTATTGCAGAGTGTACACTACCAAACGCCTTGGAAAGTGGAGGGACTTCCACTGTCCCAGCCCCCAATGTGTACAGATCTACCAGGCACCAGAAAAAACCAAAGCATATCTAACAAAAAAAAAAAATCAAAAGCCATACAAGTTTGCCTCTCCCGAATTTGCTTGCTGATGTTCAGATAAAATGCATATGTGCGTTGATTCAGTGGAGCCCTCACAGCAGATAAGGCTCTTGACAAAGGCAGTGAGAAATAAGCACACCGGTAATACTCAGTACACCTTGGAAATTCCTGAACAGTAGTCAAAAGTCACCATCCAGCTCTCCAACAAAATTGCTCCAGTCAAGAAACATTTCCTCATAGCAAACAGCTTTGCAAACGGCACTGCAGATTCGACATGTCCATCCATCCCTACTGGGATAGCCTGTGCCACAACTTTTGTCGGAGCTGCACCTCACTGCTTTTGGCCCTTCCTTTCCGGAGCGACATCAGCCCGGTTCTGGAAATACAGTGTGCCTGAATTGTCTCTTCACTGCTCTTACATGGTGGTTGGCAAGGAAAACGAAGGAGAAGGCTCTGCTTTCCTCAGCATAATTTGCACAAAACAACTGCGAAAGGAATCGCTCCAGAGTAAATTTTGATTTCTAAGTTCACCTTGAAGGTTAAGTCCTGGTTTGCTTAATTCTCAGGCCCAGGAACAAGGGACTGGTTCTACCAGATCGTCCTGGCTGTGCCTCTGCACACCCCGCTGTACCATGAGTGTGCAGCTGGGCTGTGAATCTCTCCCAGAGCGGAATCACCTTGTACCTGGATGCCATCAGCTGCAATGGTCCATGCTGCTTTTATTGCAGCCTTTCAAGGATAATAGAAAAGAGCATGAATTTGGATGAGCAGCATCTAAATTACAATCTGAACAGGCCTGCTGGTTCGTCTCAGCCATGTGTCTTATAGCTGCTTGTTTCCTCACTTATAATTGCTATTCAGACAGATAAAAATTACTAATTTATTAATTAAAGGATTTCTGTTACTGCTTGCCCATGAACAGGCTTATTCTCTCATGTACCTACACAGACCTTGAATAAATAAGCTTTGCCCAAGTACCTAAGAGACTAAGAAAATTTGTATTTCCCAGCTTTATGTGTGGGGCAGCAGGAAAATTCACCTACTGTACATGGCACGTTGCCTCTCAGTGCAAAACCAAACCAAAACCAAAACACCAACCACCACCACACCACCCACACCCCAAAAAACCCACCCCAAAATCAGGGTGGCAGAAGGATCTAGGGCACAAAGCCCCTGAATTAAGGGGATTCTAGTTCAGCTCATCCCAAATCCTTCCTGGTTTCCTTGTGTCCTTAGCCACCCATCAGTAGGAATGGGCTTGCCAGTTACCTCCTCAGTAAAGCAACTTGGAAATTACCAGTCAAACAGCCTGATGAAAGTTGTTATCACAAATAATTTTCCACCACTCTGAGCTACAAATGTATTAAGACAGACCACCATAACTGAAGTTAATGGAGCTTTTTATATTTTTTTTTTCTCTGCATCCTCCTTTCTTCTAAAAGACTCAAGTTTAAAGTTCCCTGCATGCAGGGTGGGATTTTAGCCAAGCCAAACCAGGCAGTTTCCATAGGGGTGCCTGGCAGCAGGGACCATGCTGCAGCTACACTCCTCAGGAGGGTCTTTCCCCTCCGTGCCCCCCTCTCCTGCACCAGTCATAGCAGATATGGATGGGACAGACACTGGTGCCACCTTCCAGGGATGCAGGGAGACCTTCAGGCTATGCTGTTCCTCTCCCCTCACGTGCAGCCCACCCACAAGATGACCTGTTACAGGAAGCTCTTCCATTTATAGCTTTTGTTCAAAAACAAAACTCCAAGCCTCAAAAAACAAAGAGGGAGGGAAGGAGGGAGGGGTCATCAAGCATTTTGACAGATTACTCTTTCACCAAAGAGCGGCTGTTATTAAGCACAGGACACCGTACTTTCAGCTGCTGAACCAGACAGGCAAGTCCTGTTTGTGGCCCCCTGCCTGGCTCCGAGAGCACATCCCGGCCCTCACCATGGTTCCCCAGCAGCCAGAGCCATTTCACAACCAGCATCACCTTCTCAGCTTGGTTAGCGGCAAGGCACATGTTGCAATGAAAAATACCACTCCTGAGCAAGCTAACACTTAGAAAAGGAGCTAACAAAATACTCCATCTCCTTTTGCCAAGCATACAGAATAAAGCAAGCATCCTGTGAAGAAAATGTGTTTTATTGGACTATCCAAGCTTGTTGGGAAAAAAACCCACCCACACATGATCCTACCTCCACACCAGCCCTTCTTCAGGCGCCACATAGTGACCCAGGCTGTGGCGTTTGCTTCTATGCGCTGACTATGCACGTAACATACCAGAAGAGCAGAGATGGAAACAAAAGGTCCACACCCAAAAAGCTGTGAACACATTGCAAAGAAGTTTACTGAAGCAACCTTTACTCTGTATTAGTCTCCACGATGACAGCAAGGTAGCTGGGGCAGGAGGGGGACAGGACCTCAGTAAAAGCTGTGCTAAATCCTCAAGGACTCTGGGGTCACTAAAACCCACCTAACTGCACCTACATGCTATGTTTGCATCTTCTACTACAACCAAATACAGTAACATAGGACAATACAAATCTAATAAAAATAGGCTAGAACACTTAAAAATTAAATTGAATACACTAAAGTGTTCCTTTTTTGATGTTTCTGCTTAAAGGCACTGATCTGCTTGTTTTTAATACAGGTATACTGCTGCATGCAAAGGCGTGTGATTTGATGACATTTTAAAAGAAATATATTTCAAATGCAGAACAAAGATGATCTTTACATGCCTTAGATATGAGCAAAGAAATGTAAATAAGCAATGATAACATTTGCAAACAATGTCTTACAGTACTGACTTAAAACAGTAGCTGAGCAATACTTTGGCTTATTTCTGTATAACTAAAAAAAAAGCAGCTGTCCCTTTCAAATACCATCTGAAATTTACTATTTGAAGTTACTACTCAAAGTTTTAACATGCTAAAGCCAAGTTTCTGTAAAGCACAAGAGTACATGGAAGTTTTTTACTGCCTTCACTCCTTGGTGAAGAAACAGTCACGTCTTAATGGGTAAATACATCTCCATAAAGCAGAACTGCAAAAGTAATTTACACCACCCTCCAGATTCGCATGCTCTTCTATGTGTAATTCTAAACACATGCAAATTTTGCACCTTCATTTACATTTACTGTTCATCAGCTACTTGGTTTAACACCAAAAAATCAATTTAAAGAATTCAAAGCAAAATTTCATCAGAAGCTTTGCATCCAGGCAAGGTGCTCTCATGACGGGAAAATACACCAGAATCTGAGACAAAAAATGCTTCTCTCAAAATTGGTTTCATGGTTATTTGCACTTTCTTGCATCCAGGCTGCAACACTTACTAGTTCCTTAACATTTCCCTTCTGTTCACACTTAGCTTGACCTTCAGTTGCCACGTTGAGTACAAGAACATCATATCAAAATTTCATCTGAACTGCTTGAAGTAAGTGATTTAGTTCAATGTTGTACAAACATTAAGTCAGTCACAATTATGAATAAAAATTGGAGGGGTGAATGGAAGCAACATATCTTTTTATTCATTCAACCATCAATTACTCTGTGCCTATTTAAGCAGAGACAACTTGAACACAAAGAGATTTAAACTAATTTAGTCTACACTATACTACCATACTGGTGTAATATTAAAACTTAAATACTTCCTTTTCAGAGGATGAAGATACTGTTTTAAAAGAAGCTGAAACATATAATGGTACACACTAATAAGATTAAAATTAAATTATAATTGAATAAATATTTATGAGACTTGCTGCTCATCAGTTATGTACATCAGAGCTTAAGAGCAACATGGCTTAATGGAGGTTTGTCCTCACAAACTGACAACAGACCTTCAACTGAGGAAAAAGCATGTTCTCAAAATAAAAAGAAAATTAAAAGAAAGTCACGTTACTTATTTTTTTCCTCAGTGTGAGGCTGATCAGCAAAATACAAGCTCAGCACTTGAGAAAATTTTATTTTCAGCAGTTGGTTTTAGAAGCAGAGTTAATCTACTTATTTTACATTTGGCTTCCTATTTCCTTGCACCAATATAAAATGCAATTTGTAAATATTAAAAATTCATACAGAAAAAGTAATCACTATAAAAATTGTATTAAGCATGAAAGCATTAATTCAAGATGTTAGTTACTCAGCAAGAGAACAGTAGATGGTACATCATCTTTGCTTTTTCAATTCTTTAAAACAGGGAAAGAACCCAAAGCCCAAGAGGGAAAGCCAGCCAATTTGTGGAAACTAAAATGAAGTATATTGAAAAAAAATCCTTATTTCTGAAGCCCTGTGCATTTTAAGCCAAACTCACAAAGGACAAACACCCTAATCTACTCTGTATAGCCATGAGATCCCCTCCCTGCCATGCCTTACACCAGGCTCCCCCAGCTGGGGTGCAGCCCTAGGCAGTAGAGCAGGGCATCACTCCAAATGACAGCAAGGTAATGGCAGCCTCGACTGCAAGGTCCTCTACCTACCGCCTTCCGTTTTGTACTGAGTAGATAGAAAATTATTTTTTTCCTCTTTTATAACCAGTGTTTTATTAGTTTATTTTGTGAGTTCACGTCGCCCTACATCTGTGTGTTCCTCATTAAAAAAGGCAGACCAGCTGAAACAGGTGCAGGATGGTGAGATGGTTTGCTGCCCAAACTCATCCCTGGTTTTGCATCAAACGACAAACATTCACACCAACCTGCAGAGAAAGCCCTGTAACTTTAGTTCATATACCCCTACTGCCTGTACATCTTCACACTGGAATTTCAAGATATTTCACCAATATGAATTTCCTAAAGCAGAAGTGGTGGGGCTGTTTGCTAGATAAGCTAAGGAGAAAGCCTTGTACAACACGGACATTGAAGCTAGTTTGTCCTTCAACTCCTCAGAAATAAACACATGCACAACTTTTGTTCCCAGTGCAATACTGTGTGCTGAAAACTCTCTTTGATCCAAGCACATAAAGCTGGATGGAAGCTGAGATAAAATGCCCCTTCCTTTCTATGGAGATGAACCCTGCTACCAGACAGCCTGATTTTGGAGCAGAACTTGATTACCATTTGACAGAGTCTGAATAAGAAGTATGGTTTTGTTAGACTTTTAAGTGATGCACATATTCTGCAATTAAAAAAAAAAAATATGTTTCTGACATCCAACAGGAACACTCACACAACAGAGGATAAGGTTACGTGGATAATTTTGATTATGCCATGTGCCTTCAATGTAGAACCAGAAAGTTTACATTATCTTGAGATATCAATACAGTGTTGGAGACAATTTATTCTTCCAGATCTGTATTAGGCTTTCAGTACCTAAGCAGGGGAACTGCTTATAACTTACCACCTAATGACTTCTTTACTTTCCAGAATTCTGGGAAGAAATAAAGAGAAACAAACAAAAAAACCCAGCACCAAACACAATCATAATTTCTCTCTTCCAAACTATGGGTGGAAAAGGAATTCTGGTTTTATCACCTGCCAGGATACTCCCAGCTGAAAAACACTGTGTTTTTACACACTTGGCTGGTGCTGTTGCATTGTTGACTACATTGTCACGGCTGTCGTGACAGTTACCTACATGCCCATGAAGAGATGTACAACAATCCTGGACCTCACCAGATGGAAGAACAGAGATCCCAGCTAGAGGTATACTTGCTGTTACATGCTATGTTGTGCTTTTAATCCTGAATAGCACTACAACATTGAAACTGCACAGAAATTCCACTAGAAAACAAGAAGTTTTAGTTAAAGGGCATATATGGACTGTACAAGCAATTTTCTTATCTAGCTGCTTTTACAGATTTTTTTCTTGTGCAGTGGAGAAAGGCATGCACAGAAATTAGAACCAGATTATAAAAAGGAAAAGATTTCCATAAGAACACAGCAAGTTACACCATCTTCAGCAAAAATGGTATGAAGATGTCAGAGACAATAGCAGGGTTGTTCTCTCATTCTTTTATGACCTTTGAAGGTAGGTGTATACTAGATTTGTTTTCATTATTTCATAACTTCCCTTTTTAGTAACAGCCCATACTCTAATATTGCTTTAAGATGGTAATTTTTGCAACATCTAGCAGGATCAATTTCAAATTCTGTAGAAGTACTTGAATAAGAAAATAAATCTATACCTGGATGGATGTCTATGTACATACTAAAATACCAATACTGGAAAAAAGTAATAAATAAAACTTCTTTTTACTGTCTTTGTGAAGGACTGGCATTGCTTGAAGGAGTCTTGGGAAACTCTGAAGCGAGCTTGTAATCCTCTCAGTATTATCTCTTCTGAATGCACGTGGCAGAGACTCTCACCCCTCACCAATTCTACTCGTGGAGATTCCAGAAAAACCGCATTGCCACGCTCGCCACGGTTTTATTTCCTGACTGAAAGGACCTGCATCCTCACAGAGCTAAACCATACGGGCCCAGTGCCTCACTGAGGCAGCTCTGCTGCTCTGACTGTAAAGCAAAGCAAACTCTAGCTAGGACAGACAGGGTTTTGCAGCTGCTCTACTACCCAGCAAACCACATCTTCAGCCAGTAGGAACACCTCTCAGCTTGTGGGCAGTGCATTGCCATTTTGTAGTCTCCAAAAATTTTAACAGCCAACCAAATTATAAAAAATGGATGACAGGTTAAGCAAAATCTTGTGCTGCTCACAGCATAGTGCTTTTTTTTTTTTTTACATTGCTGTGTAAAGTGAAAGACTGTAGATCACATTGCAAACATTAAGTAGTACTGTATCCTTAAAAATAACAAAACATATCCTTGCACAGTATAGGAATAACATTACTTATATGAAATAGGATCAGTCGTGTTCAACCCTGAAACAAAAAGGCAAGTGGCAAAGCCCACACCACGCAGCAGAACTCTGCTCTGTGAGAGATGGGTCACTGCGTGCACGAAGCCACTGATTGTCCTCTGCTCTGCGCAACTGGTCTCCTTCCTTCCCTGCTCTTTCATACCCGCTGACACTTTGTAATTATGCTTACTTTCTAACAACTCATTTGCTGACTTTTCTTCCCATTCGCTTTAAAACCCGGGCATGTTTTCACAGACAGAAATACCGATATACGCTTCACAGCAAAAAGTTCTATTTTTGCTTCTTTTGATCCTCAATAAATAAAACTTCTTAGAAATAAAGTGGTGATGTAATTAGGCTAATTTTAGAAGGGCTGGCTAGCTGGTGATTTTCTTGAGAAACCCGTCTCAAGTAAGACAGACAGTTTAAATAATAGCAATTAAGAATGTGTAAACCAAATCAGACAGAGCTCAACCTTAAAACCAAGCAAACCCAAAAATATTACCTTAAACAATCTGATTATCTAAGAAAGCATTACCTGCAAAATTCAGAGGCTATCCTAGTTTCATATTTCAAAAGCTGTAAATTTTGTGAGTTCAGAAAAGACATGTTTTAACCACAAGAAACTGTACAGGTTTCTCCCCTTCATGAGGGTTATTTGAAATACCTTCCTTGTCAGAGTATGTACAAAGATCCCCAAGATTTAAAAGGGAAAGATTCTGAACCTCTTTTTTCCTGAAATGACCCAGTGTTTTCACAGTATAATTTGTTTCTTAATTATGGCTATGTGAATGAAAATCATCACATAAAAGTCCACATTGTGGATATTAAAGAAAGAACAACTTCACATTAAGTGTTACATGGAGCAGCCCGCTTAGGGAGGCTCAGTCTCAAAATGATGTGACAAAATAACATCTGGGGGAAACATGAGTAGTGTAAAATGGAAACAAGGACAAAACAGAATAACCCAATGTGAGATCTACTGACTGCAGCAGATGTTTACACATCTAAGACTGATTTTATGTCATTGGTATCCATTAGCACTGTGCTCTTTGAGGACAGTTTGTTACAGCAAAACACAGTCACCAATAAAAACAAAGCAATGTTTGCTCGCATAAGGGGGGTGGGGGGGAAGAGCCATGAGATGGGGAGATGGGACATTAAAAGAAAACTATGCAAACAGAAGTGACACCAAGACTTCTTTCAACATATATCTTACAGAAAAGATAGCTGCACTAACAGAAAAGTGTTCTGATTAATATCAAGGAACACTCATGAGCAAGCTTTTTGATCTTAACTGACAGGCAAATTCATCTTGAAATAATAACAGGTATATACATAATTTCTTTAAAACTGCTGAATGTTATTAGTACAAATTAATGGCCATTAAATCTATAACAAAGTTATAATACAGATTAGAGGCCATCTCTGCAGACTCCATTTTGCATTTGAGGATTGAAAAATCTTTATGAATAAACAACTTTCAGGATCTCCCTTTTCCTTAATGTCTGAAGTGAACAATGGCAGAGAGGGTAAAAAAAACAAACCAGACCTGTATAGGTGACACTTTACTACATTTCAGCAAAAAGGAGTTTCAGAAGTATGACTGCTCTGCATTGAGGCCAATAATTTGAGCACAGAAAATGGGTTAAAGACGTGATCATGAAAAACCCCTCTCCCAGTTCTCTGGAGCTGTTTCATGGAGCGTGCTCTGTCCTAAGGGGTTTTGACAGCTACCATCACTGCCCCGCGGACCAGAAAAGTAACTTTTGCTCACCTGGGCTTGTATGAGCATCGTGGTCAGTAAAGCGGGATGAATACTTTTTTGAGGAGTACTACCATCCCCTCGTTCTGAACTGGGCAATGGCCACCAAGACAGGTGATGAATTTAGCAGACTGCAGCTGCAAAGGCACACAGGACCCCACCGCTGCCTAACAAGCTCAAGGCTGCTTCAGCATCTTCCCATTTCTCACTCCAGGTGCCATTCTGTGCCAGTACAGTCTTGCATGTAGTGTGCTACAGCCGGGGAGGAGGGTACTGCAGCAGCACCTCCCTTGACCCCGTACTGTCTGGGACAATGTTTGAGACTCAGAGAGGCTACAAACCCATTTTCTACCTTGCCAGGGTCTCACACAGTCCAACTTACTAGACATTCCTCAAGCATCCTGAGATTATGGGAAGAATCTAACATTTTTGGGGGTAAATGTTTCTTTGGAATTTTCCCACTAGCACAACCACATGGCTCAGTAACCTCAGCACAAAAATTAATAGCCACTGACTGATCCTGTTCAGTGGAAATCATACTCCTACAACAGTTATGTCATGTTTCCTTTCTCCCAATCAATTAATTTACAAAAGGAAAGTTTACAAAAGGAAAGCAAGGAGATAGTCAGAGCTAAACTATACCTTATATAGATACAGCCAATCCAATCCATCCTCTTATATGCTCTTTTCTGTAATCTTTATGCAATAAATTTTCAAAGATTAAAAAATACTTTTTAAAAAGAATGGAAACGCTGTGGACTATCTGATCTTCTCTAATACTAGCTGTCTCAGCAAGTACCTAGAATCTTTACCTCTTATAAACAAACTCTGCCATCAGCACTACTGATCCCAGACATCAAGGCAATCATTGTCATCAAAGTTATATGAGCTGGCCGGGTTTAAGATCCCATAACTAAGTCAAGTGACCATGCCAGTAATTTATAACCCTTGTGGCTTTTAGCCATGGTTTTGTTTAGCAGCTCATCACTGGTCCAGGTAATAATGGGGAAGGAATATTTATGATTGTTCTTCTTCATGGTGGAATCCATTCTTGAGGGACAGAACATGTCCATGTCAGGTATACATACTCATCCAAAGTCATGGCTGTGCTCACAGAAAGATACCATACCTCCCAAAATACAAAAGGCTCTGTACAGCTCTAGATACAAAATACCAGACATAGGAAGATAACCTAGCCTTCCTATACTGGCTACCAGTGTGTGTATTTTCCTCATTCTACCTTAGTTTAAGCCCCTTCAGATTTACCATTCTTGGTCATTGATAAAAATACTGCCAACATCCCTCATTGAACTCAGTATTTTTATTTCCTGCTCCACCACCATGAAAGTTGTCTGTTTGGCTCAGTAAAATTAATCTGCAAGTCAAGAACATTCTTACAAACCAGGAAGAATTCAAAACTGAAGTGGTAATTTTCTCAGAGAAAAGTTAAGTCATTAAGAGAGAAGGGTGTGGGGAAGACTAGTATTTTGCAATTGGCATGTTAGGGGGTAAAAGTAATAATTAAAAATCCAAACCACTTCAGAGTACTCCCAAAACTCAGATATCTGTCCTGAATCAGTTTTGGAAGTATTTTCCCCATATTCAGCTTCACTATTTTCTCAAAAAGAAAATAGATCTTTAAAGCAAACAGTGTGTGAACATTAGTTAGGATTTGCTATTACACTTCACTGTGGGCAAAGATGTGATCTCCAGTTTACCCACAAGTAATCCTCAAGATTGGGTTCCCTTTTTCAGCTGATGGTAACTGCCCGTAGCTATGCATATCCTACCTTTACACAGACTATATTTATAATAGAAAGACTTTCCACCAGAGTATGCAACGGGCAGTTTGCCTTGCAATTGAAATGGTTAAAGAGAGAAGCAAAAATAAAAAGGTTACAAATATCAAGATAATTCCTGAATTCACACTGTTGCCCTTGTTCTTCGCTCAAGAAATATGAGACACCAAGTACATCCCATAAAGTTTAGCTCTACAGCACAGCACAGAAGGATCAGGGATGTGTGCTAAGCCCTGAAGCAGATGGAGTGATGGATGACAAAGAAGTTTTAAAGTATTTCAGCTGCTTATCTATCTTTTTGCAGTATGCTGGGTAATAAAAATAAAATAAAAAAAATAAAACCCCCATTCATTTCCAAAAGCTATTCACAGACTTAGAGATAAGCAAAACTCAGCATGGGGTATGCTCTGAACAAGTACTTATGGAAACATAAGCTTTCAAGAATGTCTTGTGACAGATTTTTGGTTCCTGTTACTAATCTTCCTAGCCGGATATCATCCCCACAGAGTCGTGATTACTGAGCTCCACAACTGTCACAGGCATGAAAAAGGAAGCTGAATCTTGCTCCTCATTTTTTCTGATCTTTCTTATCATCCTCCATTTCCCTTTTCAAGTAAACTCTTCTTGTAATTTCTCTTCTTTCTCATTTTTCTTTTGGTCATCTTTGTGTTTCTCCCTGGAATAGATAGTGGCCTTAATCACATAACAGAAATTCACTTGCATCTCTGCCATTCTGGTTCCCATACAGCTACAAGTCACAACAGTTAGGTTCAGCATGGCATGTATTCAAGCATAAGAGGCCACAAACCTGATTACCAGTAAAATAAATTAAAAAAAAAACCTTTTCCCCCAGTCTGAAATCTGTTGTCAGAAA
>JAVJGJ010000061.1:47414524-47441930 GCA_035590215.1 Microhierax caerulescens
TTAAATCTGTTGTCAGAAACAAGATGTGAATGTAACAGTACCAACACATTCATTCTTTCATTGTGGAAATGATCCTTCAACACTCAGGTTAGTAGGTTGCATTCAACTCTCCTTGGGTTTAAGTCCATTTACTGTTAAAGAACAGTGTCACAGCTCATTTACTTGCAAACCTTTACTTTTGGCAGGCTCAGTAGGCATAACGTGTGCCAACACCCTATCTCAGTGCTGCCTTGGAGACATCACCTCTTCTAGAACTTGACCACAGGTATTATTTGTTGAACTACTATGTTAAGTGTAAGAGTGTTTTCCTCATGCTGGTAACTTTTGTCTATAAAAGACAAGGGATCCAGGAAGTTACTTCTAAAAATTCTCTAAACTTTAGCAGTTCATACCAAATCCCAAAATTCATGCTTTCTCTTACAAGCCTGTTTCTGGTGTTCTCAGCATCCCACTAGGATACTATTTAAAAAAGAAGACGCTAAAGAACTCAGGTTGTTTTCCATCTAAGTTGCTTTCAAGAGAAGCATCACAAGATTTGGTCTATTTTCAAGTTGGCTGGTGTCACTAAGAAAAGTGTCAATCTTTCTCCCTCCTCCCGCTTTGCTTTTTTTAAAAAAGGACTGCTCTGAAGAATTGCAGCAAAATGAAAGCAGTCCAGTGTCATTAGAAGAATCATATTACTAAGCTCTGCAGACCACGAAGAATATTGAGAAAAGCCAGAACTTGGACTGTAAACAGAAATGCATAGGAAAGGCAAAAACAAAAGGCAAAACCATGACTCCCAAGACAGTATGAAGTATGGGAAAGCTCTGAGGGACTTGGGAGGTTCAATTCAATCTCAGAAGCTAGTCCAACTCGCTCAGGGTAAATCTGGAGCTATCCAAGAGTTTGCAATGTCAAAAGCGATGCAGAGGACTAAAGGAAACCAGAATATTTAGTGCAAAGCATGCTGCTGTTTTGCCCAACAAAATGTCAGGTATAGACCTTCCTTGCACACATAAGCCCAATATCACTGAAGTCAAAGCTGAGGTAGTTACTAACTACACGAAGCCTGCTTGCCAGTGCTTTGTAAGAGTCTTCCTTTCTATGTGCAAAAAGCAAAATAGTAGGTATTAGAGAACACTTCTTTTTCAGAGCACCTGCTGAGGGTACACAATATTATCTCAGCACCCCTGCTATAAGTAGAACATAAGGAAACTGGAACGGGCTAGGATACATCTTGTGGCAACATAATGCAGGCAAATGAGGCAATGTGTTAGATCAGCTGGATATTGTGTCATCATAAATTCTTGGCATGGACGCGATTCCAGTCCCTGTGCTACCTTGGCTCTCTAGTACCGATTCAATGAGCACAGCCAGAGTTCAGATTTTTAAAAGTTTGGATACATTTGCTTCTTGGCCTGTGAAAGGAATCAGCGGGGCATTATATGAGAAATTCATGCTATTTTCTTTTTTGGGCATGACAGAGGTCTTATCAGGTGACAATAAGGAGACATGCGCTGCACATTCTGGATCATGACCACGCAATATGAATACAAGTGGTAACTATCTTTTTACTTTAGTTTCTGTTACAATAATTTATGGATCATTTTGATGTCTTGAACTTGACTCGAAAATTCTACAAGAATTTTGCAAACCCTGCAAAAAAAATCCTGAACAATTCTTCTGCTTGCTCCCACAGACAGAAACCTGCCAATTTCTGCAGATTTTGAAGAGGTTTTGGCTAGCACATCCTTAGTTATTTCCAAAATATTTTAATGAAAAAACTATGGAGATGTTCCCATATGCAGCTATTATCCTGGCATGGTTACCTTTGCAGGAATCTGATCTTCTTAATTCAAATGCAAGACAAACCCCTTGATATAAAGGGCACCTTGTACACACAGGTACTTAGTACCTGACAAAAATCGTGAAATCATATACAGGAAGGTTATTACACTTCCTCCACCTACCATGTCAGTGCCAGCAATCTGTAAGCTTTTTGGAGAGCACCTGCATCAAAAGCAGGGTGGAAGAAGAGGAAGGAGGAGACATATAAATACATTATTGGCTCTTGTTTTAATAAGGTCTTGATTAGCCTCAAAACAGTTTACACAGTGATACTTGATGACTATTTTAAGTTTGAGAACTTTATCACCCAGAAAAAAACAGACAGCAAGCTTCATTTATTTTGTTAAGATGAAACTGTTAAGTCACAGGTCTGTAAAAGGATTCTTTGTCAGGAATGCCTAGGATCAGTTCCTGGGAACTGGGGGCCAAATTCCTGCCATATATATCTGAAACTGAACCTGCTATATCACAGACACTTAGTCCTGTGTCACCAGTCACTATTCTTTCAGCTTCTGGCATACAGAGATGACCATCCCCACATATAGTTGGAGAAAAGGTACTACTGACATCGATCTAGTAAAGTACTGGTTTGTGATTCTGTTCCCTACATCTTTATTTTCAGCAAACCTGCACGAAATACTACGGTAACAGGTTCCTCTATTTGTCAAAATATGGCTTCATTTGCTTACACCAGTTTTTAAATAATACTACTTAAGATGTGCATGAGCTGTCAGCATAGATCCTCTTGCCACTGAAGTGGTAAAAAAATCCCATCTTGTAGAGTCAAGGAAAAAACAGTATTTTTCTTTATCTAGTTCTTTAGCTAGTGTTCTTCACCCATCTTTATACATTAATATTTTTTTAAAAAAATCCAGCTATTGTTAGAGACACCATCATCCACCCCACCCCACTCTCCCTACAAAAACGAAATCTGAAAGTCAACCATTGGCTTAAAGCCCAGTTCAAAGCCCACTGCTGTGGACCACCCACATTTCACACACCATCCCTAGGAACACAGCAGTGTTTTGTAACTCATCACACACAATCAAAGTTCAGGAAACAGTTTTCACCTTTTCTTTCCTTTAGCCTGAGGGGGGAAAAAAGAAAAAAAAAAAAAAAAAAGCTTATTCACCTAGAAATTGAGTGAGAAAAGCAACAGACTGAAAGAACCTGAGGGGGATAAAATAATTTTGCTAAAAACAAAGAAATCCAGGGGGAGCATAGAATTGCTGAGCAAGTACAAAGACAGATAATGAAGATTAAACATTGCCACTGTTTATGCCCTAAAGTAGTGAGCCATAGCATTTCATCAAGAGGTTCCCAAATCCTGTAAAACGTCTCAGAAGTTCCTATTAAAGTGCACAGCACCATTAACAAAGCTCACTAATGAAGGGCAGAAGCTTGTAAGTTTATTTTGAATGGAAACTGTGTTGATACCCATAAAAATTTAACATAAAACTATGATCTGAAACTATTTTTCACATATTCTTGTTTACTGGTTTGTAATTACAATATTATGAGATACAAAAGGGGATGAGAAAGATTAGAAAAATAACTTTTTAGTGTTCAACCCTCTTCCTCTGCAAGCAAAAGCAAAATACACATTATTGGAATCCAGTTCTCCAAGTACTCAATCCCTCTTGAAATCCTCTGCATTACAAGAACTTGTGTCCGTAAAATGGGTTAAGAACCACACTAGCATCAGCACTCACTACATTTGAGATCAGAAAAAAGTACTCAACCCGGATTTATGGAAATAGAAGAAGTGTCCTTATTGTAGTCACACTTGCATTCATGGTTCAGAAAAAGTAAACCAGGGCAAAGCAATTCACATCACATCCTGGGTCAGATGTCCTTCTTGGAGGCTTGTTAAACATGTCCAGCCCTCCAGAAACCAGAACATCCCTTCCTGAAGGAAAGGTCATCCTGAAACATTTAGTCCTTAACAGTTCAGTAATTCTTTATCTACTCATTTCTTTCATTTCTAGCAAAGCCTTCTGGTAGAGGAAAAGAGGTTCTGCAATGCAAGTGCCAGTTCCTGCCAGATGGTATGCACAAACATCAAATTCCTCCCAACAGTCACAGGTTTCTATCTTGGTTCATCAGTCCATTCCTTCTCACAACGCTGCAAGGTCAGCGACAATAACAGAGAAAACAAGAAACTAAACATCAACAGTGAAAACAGTAGGGTCCGAGGGAGAAACATACAGTTAAAGTGAGGAAGGCTGACAGTTACAGAGCAAGGTCTAATAGTTTCTTCTACCCACAAAAAGAATTAGTGCTGTTTCCTCAAACAACACACATTTTATTAACATCTTTGAAGTCCATGAAGTCCATGCAGGTATACTCTCAAATCTTCCTGGTGGTGAAAAGATTCAAGGTAAAAAAATGTTTGTGCACAAATATAGCCTATATGTATCTCTGATAGGGTATATGTCCTAGTGGCCCAAATATTATCTTCTCCTCAGCTCTGCTTCCTCTTTTCTTTGAGAAATTTGCACACAGAACTCCTTTTTTGCTTTCTGCGGTACAGTGAGATGCAAACACATCCATGCTGCACAAGAGCCATTTGCTTCACCACAGTTTCTGGCAACCAGGACCTCACAGTGCCAGAGAGGTGCTGCACCAAGAGAAGACAGTCCTGTGGTAAAACTGGGGGTAGAAGTGACACTGAAATGATCAAGCATCAATGTAGCCTTTCATCTTTGCATGCCCTGAGCACTTGCTCCTCCTGCCCAGTGTTTGTGCCTCATCTTGGTATTTCAACCGTCAGTTATCAATAAAGCAAGTGAAAAATAGTATGAGAAGCACAAAGACCATGATTACAGAATAAAAGTGCTGCCAACCCAAAAGCATGACCAGTTGGAAAAGGTGAAGAAGTGTGATATTACCTCTGTTTCTGTCTCTGTTCTGTCAAGATCGGAAGTTAGGGCTTCTAATGTGTAAAAAAGACCATTTCCCAGCAATTCTCTCCAACCAATTCCTGCCACCCCTCTCCCTCCAGCACTCCCCTCCCATTCTCCACACACAGAGCAGCTGAGGCTTTTGTTTCTCTATGTCAGCACAGAATAAATGTACTTCAGCAAGTGAACCTGCAAAAATAGTATTCACAAACTATGTTCCCTTGATCTGCCATATGTTAGACCCTCTTCAACTGAGACCTGCCACAAGCCATGGAAAAGTCCAGCACCAGGTTGTCGTAGTAGTAGCCTGCATGACCTCTCTTACACAGCCAAAATTAACGATCTCTGCTACCAATGGCTCATTTGAGTTTTTAATCACAGTGGAAATTGTTCCATAAGCCTAAAACTTCTTTGTCAGTAACTTCTTGGGGCAATGTTACTTTGAAATGGATTAAAATTCCCCAGGTAAAGGAAGAGCTCAAAGTAATCATGTTACTTTCATGAAAAGCGTATATTAAAGCACATTAAATGCCTAGATATTGGGACTGCACGCCAAAAGGAAATTTAACTGCTTCAGGGAACACAAGATCAATGCTATTATTTTTAGACGACAGTCTCATTTACAGTAACCTTCTGCAACAAAAGAATAATGTTAAAGAAAAGAAGATTTACTTTAATTCCTTATATCAATCTGACTTTGGGCAAGAAGAAAAAAAAAATGAGACTTTTCTATATAGAACAGGTGTAGAATAGAAAGAAAGGGCATTTCATAATACATTTTCATTTTATTTCCCCTCCACCATCACATATTTTTTTTATCCTGCCTTTAGGCAATTTAATTCCAGAAAAAGAAGGCACATCACCCTTGCTATCACTATGTTTTACATCTCTTTTCTGGAGACACTGCAGCAAGGCTGATACAGTATCATGTATTTTGTGAGCACAGGAAACTATGGGTTAGCACATCCCTTCTCAATCTCCCCTCCCCAGTACAGGAGAGGAGTAAAGGTGTGACAGCAATAAAGACTGTCAACCTGTCAACGTGTGGACAGGGACAAAGAAGTAGAAAGCACCTCACTCACTCACTGTAATAGCAGCAGTAGCACATCAGGGAGCAGATCTCTCAGCAAAGGAAGCAATCACATCAGGGATCACAGCAGACAGCAATAGGCTCCAGCTGTGGGGTTTCAACAGGCAGTTCACATGAACCATACCAACTGCCCTGACTTCAAAATATTATTTGATAAGCAACAACAAAATACCACTTATGGTATACACCTTGTACTCAAGTTACCAGTACCCAGGCTTCCCAAAACACAGAGGTTCTCCCTCAAGCCAATAAAAAGTTATCATTTCTATATGACTCACCATAACCAGACTGCCTGATGCCCAGAATTTAGACAGTAAATTAAGTCATGCAGAATATGCTGGATTTGCTTAACTTAAGGTGCTCATTTGCAACTTGCATACGCAGTAGTCTGACAATCTAGAAGGTGTTAGACCGCACGCGGCCATGCTGCTGCCTGGGCTTTGTCAGACAGAAATACAGCGGCTCTACTCAGTTCCAAAAAGTAAAAAGTAAAGAAATCTTAACAGCAACTCTCTGATCTCTTCTGCTATACAGAACCGTGTTATTTCTGAGTAGATGACTGGAATTGCATTCTCATAGGCTTACTTAACATCACAGACTGTTATGCCTAAATATTTTATTTTGTGAAAGCTTCTTTACATTTCTCCTCTTTTCTGCCTGCATTTTGTCAGCTTAGCAAGATATTCAATGCGGGGGTGAAGGGCCAGGGAGGAGCAGGTGATGACCAAAACCCAAAACACTTTTCCTTTTATTGGCCAGGCTGCATAATGAGTTATACTTAATATACTGAGTGCCTTCCATTATGAAATGACATTTCATTTATGTATTTGGCCTTCAGATAGTAAGAACAGAAATACTGTTCCTATTCTATAGATGAAAGTCCTTCTTTCGGATACAGTACAAACATGGAACCAACAAGGTTTGGAAATTTACCCATTTCACTGCAGAAACCAACTTCACAGATGACAGCAGAGACCATTAGCAACAACACTACCAGAGCTAGCCCTCCATTCTATCTTGGATAAGCACCTGCCTTGATTACCTGTCAATGCTTACATCTCCCAGCACGAGCACATGGTACCTGTACACTACATGCCACACTTTAACATGTCAGACAGTTACTGTACTAAGTTTGCAAGTTCAGGAAAGGCCTTATATTTGCTCTATGTTGTAGTTAACCTGAACATGACTGTGTTCTAGCAGCTTCTGTTTACCTGACATCAGATACTACTCAGTCTTTGCATAAAGTTCCCACCAGCATCAAGTGTAACGCAATATGCATTGCATGTCTGAGACCCGCCTTCGAAAGCAAACAACAACTTCTAACTTTGCTGAAAATTTGTTATTCAGGTTTGTTTGCTACTGTCATACAGCTAAGCATATAGCAGTGAGAGAGCACAAATCACTCTGACAGATAAAAGGAGTAAGGTGGAAGATGCCATGGTCTCAGAACAACCCCCATTCCCCCTCTGTACTTCTTACTGCAAAAAGCACAGAGCACCCTGCAGAAACTCAGCAAATCCAGTCAGCTGATCGCCTCTCACTTGCCCAGCAAGGGCATTTAGCTCTTTTTGGTCATCTAATAAAGCAAGGAAACAAAAAATTACTTCCCTTTGTAAAATACTTTTAAATTCACAATCAAAAGTTCTATACAATGTGGTGCGAGTTTGTTTTGTTTGGGTTTGAGGGTTTTTTTGTGGTGGTGTTTGTTGTTTTCTTTTTAAATCTCAAGGGGTCCTCTATCTGGAATAACTTTATTAAGCATCGATTACACATGCAAGATCCAAGCTGAGAAAGGAGTATATGCACTCACTCTCTGATTGAAAACCATGCCCTTAATCTCTGAAATCAGTTAGTATGTATCCACAGAGGGCTGGGTACAGCAAACAGTTAAGTATCCTCTCAACTTCAGTTTCAACACGCAGCAGTAAGTGTTATTAGTAACTTCAGACACAAATGAAATTTTATCACAACGTTATGCTTTACTTGGTATAACATCACAGGAAGGCCCATCATGGTATGGCTCCCTTCCAACTCTGGGAATCTTCACAAGCACACAGCCACCATACTGCGAAGTTACAGGCCAAACAAATGATCCAAAATCCCTGTTTATGTATGCGTGACAAGTTCTGAGGAATCCCTCAGTCCTCAGGAAACTGGTGGTTTATCAGCAAGTCCAGCAGTTTCTTAATTTAGTTGCTTAAAAGAAAGCAGCTGAGTCCTAAAGCTTGCCTGTGCCTGATTTAGACATGCCAACACTTAGGACATCTGCCTCCTCCTAACTTTCATAATTTTTAATACGTGACTGTTCCTTGTTCAAGAGCCACAGCTTCTCTTTATGATGCCCATTAAAAATGACAATGTACTACACTATGAATATGTTTCAATTAGGAAGGTGGGAGCTAATAACTTTGTAGGGCTCTCTGAAGATACAAACAACTGTTCTCATTTCACAGCTCAGTGATTCTTTAGAAGCATGAGAAAGCCCTGGAAATAAAATGACAATACTTATTAAACTGGCTCTGTCTCATAGCCATTAAGTTTTTCTTATGCCCTAACATGAAAATAACCCTTATGGATGATTGCCTTAGAAGAATAGAATAAGCAGTTCTGACCAACAAAAAGAAACTGGTGTTTGTTTTGGTTTTTTTCTACCTTTCATACTTTTTCCTTTCCCTTTTTAACTCCTGAACTCCTCTTCACACTAGAGCCAAAAGGGGGTTCACAGTTTGCAAATTCACATTATTTCTGCCTGTGTATGTACACTATTTGTATAAACTGACTAGCACTTCCAGCAAGATCCACCTCTTACATAGGACAGCCTAATGCATAACAGGTCACTTGCAAACACAAAATAAGTTTAATCCACGTAATGTCATGGCAAGAAACTGATCAGTAGCACATGGGGTTGAACCACACTCTCTTGAGCTTCCTTGAAGCTTCAGAGTCAGTCTGATTCCTTGGGAGGGTTAAGAGTCCTCTGAACTAACACACACCTGCAATGACTGTGCCTTATCAGAAACAAAAGGGAGCTGGAAGAAAGCGTTCTGCAGCACAGATGATGCAGAAAGGACAACAGTTTGAGTACTCATTACAGAATAGTAAAGCAAACAAACACCAGAAACTTTTCCCCTGCCATTGTTGTAATGTTTACAGTCCCTTCATATTTTTACTTACAAAACAGAGCTACAATCCTTGTATGCCAATGTTTATACAGTTTCTCTTTCAGATCTATGTGCCTTCTCTTCCATGCTTTTTCTTCCACTAGCACTTACAGAGAAAAAAACTACTCAGAAATATTTGTCTTAATTCTCTTTGTCTGATAGCTTCTTGCAGTTCTGGAGACTGATAGTTGTAAATGTAAATACTTCACTAACTTACAGACACAGCAGGTTTTCCAAGTTGAAAAATTGCTCATTTTTCAAATAATCATGGGAAACGATCCCTCAAATTTAATTATTTTGTCCTTAGCTAAAGGGTTTAATACATTGGAATAAAAAAAGTAGGAAGCAAGACATTGAAAAGAAACTTGTTCAGATTCAAAATAGAGATTTTTAGTTCAGAAAAGCCTGTTCGGATTCCGTCTTCCCTTTTTCTACCCCCAGTTAGTCAGGGATTAACTTGGCTAAAACCAGTATTTGTGAAAGAATCACAGACCAACAGGGGCTACTGCCTTTAGCTCCAGGTGACCTTAACTGGGCTCAGTTTCTTCTGCTGCACATACTCAAAGAGCACTTTCAGCATCTCAGCCTTTCCAGCAGTCACCCACGCTCCCTCTCTGGGTCAGCGTAAGGCCAAGAGAAACTGTTCATTACCAGTTAGTTGCTTACAAATAATCAGTGAGTTAGTGTCCCAGCAGCAGATCCTCATGCAGAGGATACGGCTGGTCCTGTACTTCTCTGAGACCAGGGAAATCCTGCCTTGAACAAGCAGGCGAGTTGGTTCATGGTGCCCCATGTTGACAGCCAGGAGCAAGGCGAGGGGAGGAGTGAGCACTGCAGCTCCTGCAAGGAAAAGAAGCACCAAGGCAAAAGCACATGGTGATCTCAACCAGACTGTTTCCTTTTTCCTCCCTCCCATCAAATTGGAAAAAAAAATATCCAATGTGATTTTAATAAGACATATGCTATTTTAGACTGCAATACAGAATTACAGTCTATAAGATAACAAACATTCGGCTTGCCATTGATACAGCTCTCATGCATACACATCACCATACAGGTCAGTGGCATATTGAAATATTCCAGGGTTAGAGTAGATATCAGCACAGCACCTCCCTTTAGCAAACCCATGTTATTTTATTGGGTTAGTTCTCCGAAAGCCAGTGGCCACCTGGACTTGCACATCTGCAGTGTACACAAAAAGAAAAGAAACAAGCAAAAGGTAGATTGTGGCACCAGACCTGTAGCATAGCTTCTGTCTATTCAAGTAAACCACCAGTGCACCTCAAGCTGAGCCAAAGCGCTCTACCACCACCTCCTTCAGTACACTGAGAAACTTCAGCAGCGTGATCTGTTCTGCCTGTGGAATCCACAAGAATTATGTTAATTTTGCAGAGCTGCTTAGTGCTGCAGTTAAAAATTGATCCATGTGTGTTAGCCATCAGGGTTAAGGAGAGCAGGCAGAAAAGAGAAAGTGGAAAATTCATTAATTTCAGTCAGCAAGAGTTACTTTGTTTTCTGCCTTGACTCCTGAATCACATACCCCCCCAACCCCCACTTTCAATAAATTCCCCATTAAAAATATGATTTTACTTGAGCCAGAGCCTGCACCTTTGAAATACTCAGTCTTGTTTTCCAAGTCTCAAAAAATGATAGAAAACTCCACTCAACCAGATCACTTTTTACCTGGGAATAAGTTTTGTTCATAAGGCTTTTTATCCAACCTTCAAATGTCATTCTTTAAATTTAGCTACATCGCTTCCCAAATATTAAAAAATTACTATGATCATAAATCTTTCCAATCTAGATGATAGTAGCTGACTTCAACTTACTTAGCTTTAAGTGTCTAACAGACAGTTATCTAAATCCAAGTTAGCTTTGTGTGCTCTCTTCTGCATCAATAATAATAGAAAAAGTCCTTTTGGGGGAGATACATCTGTTATCTTCAGACAGCATAAACTCTCTGACCATGTCAGCTTCAAATCTTTTACCAAAAGTAAGCCCAGAAGACTGCCTTAAAATAAAACAGCTAATTATTAGATGCCTAAAGCAGAATGGAGGGGATCCTACCCTTGTTTACATTGCTCAGAACACTCGTAATGCTTTTAGTAGATTATGTTGATTCAGTTCCTTTAGTCTCCCAATAAGAGATTTTTCCTCCCTCTTTCTCTCTCTCAAAAAAAAAAAAAAAAAAATTTTAGCTCTTCTCTGAAGATCTGTGTTAGGAGTCATCTGTTTATACGTCCCAGAATCAAAGTTGGCTTTTTGGCTAGAGGAACGTGCTGGACATTAACACATCTTTGGCATGATGGAAGCTTTGTTCTTGTCTACAGGGGTCTGATGTACAGTCAGAATTTTAGGATCTGTTGCATCCAAACTGACCAAAACTAGTGGCAACGAAACATTCATACACTGCTGTCAATAGCTTAGGTATGAAGAATTAAGAATCTGCATCAGTTGTCATTGCTACAGTCAATTTCTTAAATCTTACCCAAAAGACCTATCAGATTTCTGAACTAAAAGGCTGTATAAAAGGAATAGGACCATTGCTTAAGACAAATCCACCAGGTTCTGTGGTAAAGGGGCCTTAGGATATAAGAATTCTCAGTTTCTTCAGCTGTAGTGGGTTTTAGTATTGTGGCTTCCTGGTTTTCAGCAATTAATCTCAAAAAGGACAGTGTTCTTTCATACCTTACCATTTATGGTTACAGAAAGCTTTGTAATAGTGGAACTAAGTTAGGAGTTCAGCCACAGCAAAGCAAACCCAGAGAAGTACAGGGAAGGAAAAAAAACCAAACCCAACCATAAAAATCCCTTTCAGCTCTAAGTTCTACTACTATTCCAAGTCCATCATGTAACAGAAGTTTTTCATCAAAGAAAGAAGCATTTCATCAAAACCAGTAAGTATATTTCTAAGCAGGCATTTTTCCTTGGGTACATGCAATAGCTCTGGGTTTTGAGAAGTACAGTGTTTTTGGAAGCAACAATCTTTCTAAAGCTGCAGCACTGTAGAGGACAGCCCAGATAACTTCTCTGTAGCCTGTGGGTTAAGTTGTTCTCTCTTTTGTAACTGGATGCAATCTGGTAATTCTCCACAATTACTAGCAAAGATAACTGTACTATTTTCACAAATCAGGAGTCTGCAGCTCATATGGGATCATAGCTTTTATTCATTTTAATGGTAAATAAACCTTTACTCTTAGGAGTTTCATGGCTTAGGGTGTTTAACATTTCTTTAGAGGCTGTGCTTGCCTACCTCTGAGTTAGAGAAACCAGGCATTTGAATGCTTCCAGGCTTCCATGAAATCTATTGTTAAATTGATTCATTCTGTGCAGCCCTATATGGCACAGAATCCAAAAGCACTCCAGACAGGTTTTAGAACTGCTGAACTGAGCAATTAACTCTTTTTGGGGTTGTTTTTTGTTTTGTTTTGTTTTTTTAAGAACCACCAGGTTAAAAAGCTAACAATTATTCTTAAACTTCTTTAATTCACTCTAGTTACATCAGATAAACACTTCATTAATAGAGTAAAAAGATACAGCATATTTCATAAAATATATGTGGTCGTACTATTTTACATAGTCAAAGTATTGCTGCTTCAGGTTTCCAAGGCAACTATGAGTATGTGGCAAAATCTTTTCTGTGCAGATTTCCATTGAGGTTCAGCATCACCTTATTCTGTAACACTCAGAGGATTTGTGGTCCCAGATACCCAGACTGCTTTTTCAGTAATGGGTTCTTATAAGTTTGCAATGAACAAAACCAGTGTTCCCTGGCCCCAGCACCCGTGCCAAAGGCAGACCTGTTACCAGCAAGAGATGCACATAAATACTAGGGTAGGAAATAGAAAGCAGGGAGAGGGGAAGCAAGGGCCAACACAAGTGTAGTTTTGACTTCAGGCCTCTTGTCCAGGGTGTAAGTGGTGAAGCAGCAGATGAGAAAAGGATGAGGCAGGTTTGAAACAGAAAGGAAGAATCTAAGCAGATGGATATGGAAACAGGTAGGCAAGTGTGAGTGATTAAACTATTCTACTCAAAGACAGTAGTAAACGTGTAAGCTGTGCTCTCTGCCACAGTAACATAACCAGTACAGAGCTCATATTTATAGATCTAAAAATTATTGTTGCCTTCTGGTCCCCACACAAAGTGCTTGGCCAATAAACTGGCAATGAATACTATGCTCCTTTTACACACCCAGCAACGCCGTCAATTTTCATTTTGTCCACACAACATATTCTGAGAATAAAACAAGGTGGCTGTTAAGTTGACACTTGATAGGGGAAACAAGGTAGCTATTTTGTATGCAGAGGCAGTAGAGGCCAAAGGGTCCAGGCCTGTTTAAAAACTCATCACTTTAGGGAGGCGGATGACTTGCATCATTCTGGGTGTGATGTTGTATTAGCACTTGATGCTCATCTGAAAGCAATACATAATGCTCACTGCAAGTTCACCATATGGTGTACGATAAACCAGCTGAAAAAAATGACTAGCTCACTGTTTAATATCTATTCCCAACTTAAATTTGTGATAAGGGTTTAGCACCCTTCCTTCTGCAAGCAAGCAAGATTTATTCATCACTGTTATCAATACTGCCATCCCCAAGTTAAGAGCAGCCTGGAACTGAATGAGTCCTCTCTCAAGCTAACTCGTGGAGGTCACAGCACTGGAAACTCCTCGAGATGGGGGGAGGGGAGGAGGCATCAGAGACTTCCTGCTAAGTATCAAACATGTCTACTAGTCAAAATAGGGGACTATTCCAAACTTGAGCAGATGGCATCCCTAGGATTATCACCAGCAGCTGTCAATGCAGTGATTATACATTGAAATTGCACAGCTAATGTACTGTATAATTTAACTAGACTGAAGAAGAAGATTAGGGAGAAGGAACATTATGAAAAGATTTGGAGCTTATATTTGCCTAATAATTATGGAGGCACCCCACAATCTTCTATGCAAAAGATACATTTAGATTTACTCTTGAAGGCCAGGCTAAAACCCACATTACACACTTCAATATCTGCCAATTCAAATACGCTCAGAAACTTCCTGGGCCAATCAAGTGCTCTGTAGTGCTTCATTTTTCAAAGATGTAATGATTTTGTCTGAAGAAACACTTAATTAGCTCTTTGAACATTCCTCCTAATATACACTGACAGAGCTAGGAGACAGAAGAGTTTTTAATCTGAAAAAACTTAAACTTTTGAACAATGGGGAAATTCCAAAAAAAAAATACATTTTTCTCTATGTATGCACCATTGTTTTGTCCTGAAGCCAGAAAATGCAGGATATTCAGCACATAAGAAGATTTATATATGAAAAGAAAAAAAAAAGCACATGGACTTTCCTTCACCGACTTGTGCTTCCTCTTAAATTATTCTGTACATACATGAAATAGTGTTACAGATTTTTCTGGTCTTCTGAATTTTAAATCATAAAAAAAAGCAGCAGAAAACACATATTTCAGTTTTAGGGGCTGCATTCACAGTAATCTGGTTCAGCAACACAACAGTGACATGAGCACCTCTGATTTACACTGCCTGAAGACCCAGTAGGCTATTTTTTAATGTTTACAGGAGGACTCAGTGAGATATTTTTAGATGAATCTTTCTTGTTAACATTCTCTGCATAATTTATATGTCCTTATTCTCTTTCGTGTTGAGCAGAGATCTCAACTGGGAAAGCAGAGGCAAACAGGATCACCTAGCAGCTCACACAGTGAACAAGGGTCAGGCAGCCTGGGGCTAGCCTCAGGATGGGGAACAACACTGCTCATAATACTTGGAAAACATCTTGGCCACTTGTGAAAAATTACAATTTACACATACAAATTCTTTACGTGTCTTAAAGAGGTAGTCTGGCAGTTTACAATGATTAGGAAGGATGAGTTTACTAGTACTTCTGCTGCATGTGTGGCTGACATTCAGACTGATGGGACAATTACATTTCTTGTTAATTCTTTGGTTAACAGTCCCACAGTTCTTTTTTTCTATGTAATAAGGGGTCTGATTACCCCACTATTTCTCAGCATAACTGGGACACCTATAGAAACATTATGGTTCATCTAAAACTCAAGACATTAACAGCACAAGGCCACTAGAAGTCTTCCATAAGTTGTGGTGGCAATACCAATCATTCACTTTTTCATTTTCCCACAAAACTAATGAAAGATTAATAATTATTACTGCATGAAGGAATTTCTTGCTAACAACACAGGTTTTCACTTGCCTATTAGTAGCTTCCCACTGTAATATAAGGAATTGCCACTCAGGTACACACAGACTCAGGGCCTGTGCTCCAGGACTGATGACGTTCCTTTGTTCCATTTTCCCCTCTGACCAAGCTGGACAATAAGTAAAAGAGTCAGTTTAATATCAAGTTGTCATAAGTTGCTGAGTTGTGCAATGTTCCAATATTTCAATTATTTCAGAATTCATTGGTTTTTTGAAAGTGCTGTTTCCACTTTGCCCTCAAAGAACTAAAAGAAATGACAGAAGTTTCCAAGGAACAATCATTACTGATATTCACCCAAGTTTCCTTGCAAGGTGCACGTGCCTCTGTGCATGGTTATACGCAAGTATGCAGGCACAGTGTGAGCACACTGACAGTGCTTGATGCCACATGTTCTATTTTAGCCACATAGACCAAGAAAAACACAATACAGCCTTATTAATGGTATTAGCTCACATTCTGTATTAAACTCAAATGCCAGTAAGCAGGTAGGGTTCATCTTATGGCAATTTCCATACTTCTTAAAATGCCAGTGAATTACACATGATAATCAGAAAAATAATTCCCTTAAAAATGCTGTCTCTAAAATTCACAGTGTATATTGATGTTTTATTTAAAGTGGAATTAAATATGGAACTGGAAAAAATTCAGTATTCGAACAATAACTCCTTTTGTTCCTAGGGACAACTCAAAACAGCCTTTCATTTTGATATCATCAAGTACCAGCAACTTCAAATTAGATACTTAAAAAATTCTGTAACTGGAGTTATGCTGAATGAAAGCTGTTTTACTGTCCATAGAGATCTATATTTTTATTGTTAATTACACTAATATTCAGGTGTTACAGTAGTCTAAAATTAGTAATAGTTCAACGTTCAAACTTTTGAACATTTAAACCAGGGGTCCTCAAACTATGGCCCTTGGGCCGGATACGGCCCCCCAGGGTCCTCAATCCGCACCCTCGGTATTTACAGACCCCCCTCACTGGGGGTTGGGGGGGAAACTAAGCAGCCACAGATGACTGCCTGCCACTTCATCCGTGTGATGGCCCCCTGGTTAAAAAATTTGAAGACTCTTGATTTAAACAGTCAATGTGAGGCACTTTTACCAGTGAAAACCAGAAATAACAGGAAAGAAAGCAAAACTCAGATTATATTCACATTTTTTCTTTTGACAGCTGATGGTGTCATTATCTTTCACCGAATTCAGTCTTGTTCCCCACCCCTGGTATCACCACAGCTCTGCCAACCTGGGGCAGCTGGAGACCATTTACTCGTGGTTAACATTAAGAGCCCATTCACTAGCTTTGGCTTGTGCTTGTCTTGCACAGTATCTAAACCTAAGTCTTGGCATTTGCTCCATTGCTTAGATGAACATAGGTAGAGACCACACTGTCCTGAAGGCCAGCCAGTAAGGGTAAATACTAAATAGTTGCACATACCTGAAGCTGAAATCCTGAAAATGCACCAGCTACTGCATGAAGCTGGGCATCATTGTCTTGCCTAAACAGGTTTCAGTCTTGTTTTCACGTGCATGTATGTAATATATTCTCCCTTTCTCTTTCTGCTCTGCTCTCCTCCCTTCTCCCCCTCCCAAAACCCCAAATCTTGCCAATATTGTCATTTGCCATAACTATAGCTTGCACCATGTTTTCTTGGAAAAAACAAAACCTCACAAACCTTCAGCTAACAGCTGTCAGTTCAACAGATACTGGTGATAGGCTGAACTCCGTGAATGTTATGGCTCATTTATGTATTAATCCCTTCTATCAGTTGTAATGATATAATGGCTTATGGATTAACAGCAATTATTTTCAGATTCTCTTTATCAAAACATTAGCAAGATAATTTAAAATGCTATTTGGCAAGGGATCTGGGGGAAAATGCCAGACACTCCTGAGCTCAGGTTCAGACAGCTCTGATTGAGTGTTCCCCTGGTGTTATACCAACACTTTGCAGTTTGCACTCTCCCGTTAGTGCCAGCAGCAGTCCTGACCCCGTACTTAGGGTGAAAATTACAGCGGTTTTAACTGCTCTTTTTTCTAATCCCACTGCATTGTGTTTGGTGGCATCACACTACTACTGTCTAGAAAACAGCTTTTCTCCACTATTTGATTGGACATCAAGTTTTGAGCACCCTTGAAAAGGCAAGGCCAAACAACAAACATGCACAAGTCAAAACCCAGCATCTCAAATGCTAAATTTTAAATTATTTCAGCTTTATTGAAATGACACCCCCTTTCAGACTAATCCAGAACAAAAGACATAAGGTAAAAAGCATTTTGCTGTGGGAAGATTTTCCCTTCACACAGCCTTTACCAATACACAACACAATACCTCTTGCAGCCTTCACCAATACACAACACAATACCTCTAACTTCAGAGAAGCAAGAACATAAAAAGGATGAAATTAAGGCTGAGGACAATCAGGCTGTTAACAGAACTCACCTAAGAGATAACCAGGTTTTCCTACCCCTAACTCCTATCCTCCCCACACATATACATTTTGAAGTATTATAAGGTAAATATCAGAAAGTAAAAAGGAAGTCTACTGATAATAAAAGACACAGTAACTTTTTTTTTTTTAAATATATATTTTTTGAAAAAATGGGACTGTTCCTCCATGGGATATATTATATTCCAGAAACTTGTTACAGAACTGCGATACTTATAACCAAACCTAGTCCTGTTTTCCCTCTCCTTTCTGTATTTTGTTTTATACCAGAAAGAGATTGTTCAGCTCACACAACTCTAAATCATGTTGGGAAAAAAGTTGGTGACTGCACAGAAGCGAGGGGAGACAAGAGCCCTGTGCCTGGGACTGGGAATGGTCGCCTGCTCCATGATGATGTACTTTTTTATTGGGATCACCATTGTGCCATTCTACACTAAAAGGTAATGTCAGCCATTTTTTTATGAATACAAAGCTATTTCTTTTTCCTGTCAAATACAATTATTAAAACAGTGCCAAAATATATGGTACTATGTTGTACAATAAATAAACAATATGTTCTTGAAGAGCTCATAAGAATTTAAGACAGAAGAAACAAGAAAGAAATGTGAGCCAAGAAGTCATTGGGCATTCACAGGTAAGCAAAAGAAAGAGGGAATGATCACCTTCAGAGCCAGAGTAAGAATAGACTAAACCAAAACTTTTACTATGAAAACATGTAAAATAAAACCCAGCCATGATTATCAAAACTCAATAATGGAAAACTAAGTCTTGGATAAATAATAAAAAAAATAATAATTTCAAAAAGCTTTTCCATGTGCAGGAGGATGTGTGGTTTTTAATAAAACTATAAAAACTTGAGGATGAAAGACATGGTAAAATTGTTGAGAATCTGTAGCTTATTTCCAAATCAACCATCCTCCAACAGCCCAGTCTACCACAGCAAATGTTGCAGAATACAATGAATGCTGATGAAGTTACTGTTACTCATATTTTTATTTTGTTTTGCAAGTTCTGTCTCCACACACAAAATCAATTTGCAGCAAAACAAAGCAACAAGTGTGCAGCTCGGTTTTTCATGCTTGAAGATTTTGATAAAGTACACCCACCTCATTCTTCTTGCTAAGCGTACCTTTAAGCTCTAAAATGTTTGAAAAACATTATCTTTAAAACAGTAATTCAGGCTTATTTATTTTCCAGCCTCCTGACTACATTACAAAAGATATTTGCATGTAAAAAGATTAGCTTAAGAACTTGAGTGAGACTATTTGTTTACTTTTTTTGCCACCAAAGTGTACTGCTGTAAGCAAAAGCTTGTATGCTAACAGTAATCCTTGAGAAAAAGGGATAAGTAACAGAAAACAAACAAACAAACAACCCCCCCCACACTTTTGCCAGACAGAACCCTGCTACTTATTCATGCAAAAGGTTCATGTAAGGAAGAAAAGGCAGGGGAAATATGGGAACTAATCAGAGGCGTGAGAATTGAGTGAAATTAGTTAAAATATTTCTGAGACATCAAGTGTACTGTGCTTCCAAATATTTACTGCCAAACATTAAAATCCATATTAATTTTTTCTTTCTCGAATAACACTTGAAGCTGATTACAGATGAGGTTAGAATCTGACTTCCAACCACGGAACGCGTAACAAACAGCAACAACAAAAGAACTGCTTTCCTATGGCACAAACAGCAACAACAACAGAACTGCCTCCCTGTGGCGGCGCGGCCCTTCCCCTTCCCCTTCCCCGGGCCCGGCGCTGCCCTTCCCCGGGCCCGGCCGTCGGTTCGGAGCGGGCAAAGCGCCGGGCCCCAGAAGGCAGCAGCCATGAGCTCCACCCGTACCACACCTACAGCTGGCGCACACAGATGTATCTCCAGCATGTGGCCCCTAACATATGCTGTCAACACATTTAAAAGCAATACTTTTTGGTTTGTTTTTGTAGCGTGTGGACAACAGAAAGTGTGTGCAAGGTACTCAAAGCCAACATCAAGGATAAAGCACTCTGCCCACACAGCGAAGGCTCAGAGGATGAGGATACCTTTCCTTACCCCTGCCTGCAGGTGTGGGTTAATCTGACAGCCTCAGGACAAGAGGTTATGCTGTATCAGACTGAAGATACACTGGAAATAAATCCTAAGGTACTTGCAACTGAATAGTGACTGAATAATCACTCTCTGCTGCTGGCTGGCACCTTTGAGGAGAAGGGGTGATTGTTTTTAAACCAAGCAGCACAGTAAAAGTAGTTGTTGTTCATCTTTTCACATCCATGCTTAGACCAAGGTATTTTTAAAATATTCCAGAAATAACACTTTAAAAAAATAAAATTAAACATTACATCAAACATTAAGCTAACACTTGTTAAGGAATTACAGTAATTAAACATGAATGTTTAACATTCATGAACATTTAAAAGTACGGAAGTCTCCCAGTTAAAGACCATTGGTAAGAAATAGTTCATAAACTGTGGTTTGCACACTTGCTTGTTGAATTATCACAGGAGAGACCTGAAGTTAAAAACTGTCCAAAGCGAGAGCACAAATACCAATTTTACTTCCATTTTGTAGGTGTGTAGTATCAAGCAGGAAATAAAGCCAAGAAAGGGGAAATAAGCATGCTGTTGGGAACACCTGAAATGACGTAAATTTTAGATAGAAAGGAGAAATAAATCCATAATTTTGGAAGAGGATCACCCAGAAAACTTGTTTGTCCTTGGTTTGGTCTGCAACTCTTTCTGGCCAGTATGGCAGCAGAAACCTGGAGTCATGGAGAAGACGGTGATGCTGTGGGAAGCACCTGTGTAACACAGAGGCACCGCGTATCACAGTAGAGGTCCCTTGGTCAGTTGTTTTAGCAATCTCTTCCCCAGAGGATGAGTGTAGACCATGGGTGGGACAGAAACATGGGTACACAGTATTAAGCTGGCTTTAGAGGTGTGTGAAAAATTAGGGAAAAGGGGAAAAGTAGGATGTTATTGTTTTATTCCTGCCATTGCTTCTTGGGAATCAAAGAGCTCAACACCTTTAGGCTTGCTCCCCCACAACCAGAAGCTCTCCAACAAGTATGCTGTCCCAAGGAAGGTGAGGTTCAGTTCAGTTCCTATAGCACAAGTATGCTGTCCCAAGGAAGGTGAGGTTCAGTTCAGTTCCTATAGCACAAGTATTTCAGAGACCTTATTGCATCTCAACACTCTCTAAGGGGACATAAAGTGAAATTCAGATCTTTGATGCCCAAGACTGAAGCATTTTCAGAATCCAAACCAAACATCCTCAGACTACAAGTGTTCACCTTTTTAAAGAAATTGTATAAATTAGTTTCACACAGTGCAAACCTGGTAGCATAAAACACTTAAATGAAGATAATTTTGCTAGCTAATGTCTGTCTTTATAGTAACTATCTCAGGAAAGGCTACATATAATTTCTGCTTTGCTGCTTCATTATCTGCTGTAGATTGAAATGAGAGCCTTGCTCACTGCAAGAGGCAGCGATTAGCTGATTTCCAACCTACTGTTTACATTATTGCAAGTACAAACCTTCAGGTCAGAAACCATCCCCTTTCTGCCTTGGCCAGTTTCCAGCTTAAGACACCTAAGCACTATTATGCATGTAAAATAGCATTGCATAAAAGAAACTGTTACGAATGACAACAACAAAAAGACTGCTTCGACGTCTATTAGTATATCCACTGAAGTATAAATAAATTTGCATTATTACTACAGGTCAAGATAGTTCTGCGTTGCAAGGATAAGTAGGAAGCTGCCAACTGCCATGCCTCCCTCTTATTTTTCCTGCTAGCTACAACCAGAGGTGCACAGTGGAGCAACTTGATTTTTCTGCACACTGACAAGACAGTTGTGAATTTCTGCACAATTAACACATTTCTGCTGTGGTAGTGCCTACAAGCTGTTAGGAATCCAAACTTGGCACTGCAATAATGAAGTGACAGTCTCAAAGACTGCAGTTTTAGTTCAAGCACATATGTATTATTGGTTTCCAACATTACTCCAATCTGCGGACTGGGGGCATAGACACACCGACAGGTGAAGCATGGCAAATGGGTTATGGGCATAAGGAAACCAAGATGATCTCCCTGGATACTAGCCAAAGCACACAAGTTTTTGTCAGTACTAGCATGTTTGTATTACACAATCTGGCTTAACTACAAACCTTGACTTGTGAGTATCCATTATAATGAATCACCTTGATTTCTTATTCCAGTGCTCGTACGTCCCAGGCAAATTGGAGAACTCTAAAGAAGTTAAAGCACAAATAGAAACAATTGCAAGCAATTTCAAAAAATACCAGACTTTCCCGTGCTACTATGACCCAGATGGAACGCAGACCAACGTCATTTTAAGCAGACTTTACCCCCTGAAAGGCCTCGTTTTTGCTTTCCTTTGGCCTACACTCATGTTTACAGGTGGATGCCTGATTATTGTTCTAGTAAAAATTAGTCAGTATTTTTCTGTTCTTTCTGCTTGGCAGTAGAACGTTAATGTCTAGCAGAGATCCTTGCAAGATATTAAAGCGCCTTTGTTCTGCCTGTTTATCTGCATTGTGTGGCTTAATACATGAGTTATCACTCCAAGGGTAGGCATTCCAGAAAACTAAATCACTATGGATGGCAATCCATTAAGTGAAGACAAAATATAAAATTGATTCCCAGGTGTCGTGGTTTAATCCCAGCCTGCAACCAAGTACCACACAGCTGCTTGCTCACTTCCCTGCACCCCAAGGGGTGGGGAGGAGAATCGGAAAGGAATGTAAAACTCGAGGGTTGAGATAAGAACTTCAATAATTTAAACAGAATAAAAAGGTAAGAGCAATAAGAACAACAATCATAACAATCATAATGGAAAGTTGGGGAAAAGGATAAAATCCAAAGGAAAGGGGAGAAAGGAAAACAAGTGATGCATAGTACAACTGCTCACTACCTGCTGACCGATGCCCAGCCAGTCCCTGAGCAACGATCCCCCCAGCTAACCCTCCAAGTTTTGATACCAAGCATGACATCCCATGGCATGGAATACCTCTATGGCTGGTTCAGGTCAGCTGTCCTCACTGTGTCCCTTCCCAGTCTCTTGTGCCCCTCCAGCCTACTGGCTGGCAGGGCCCAAGAAACCAAAAAATCCTTGACTTCGTATAAATAGCACCCAGCAACAACTAAAAACATCAGTGCATTATCAACATTGTTCTCCCGTCATAGCCAAAACATCGCACTGTACTAGCTACCAAGAAGAAAGTTAAGTCCATCCCAGCTGAAACCAGGACACCAGGAATGCCTGAAAATACCTCCAAAGAACACAGACCGAGTTACTACCTATTGTTTCCTTGGACTTTCTGCGGTACAGTAGCTTTACAGAACTACAATTCAAGTTTCCTACTAAACTTTTGTTCCTTATTTAAGGTCCTAATTTTCTGTCTAGTTGATAACAGTTGGTGCCAGATCCACATACATCATCACTGCAGACATGTGTTTTATATACTTCATTACCAGTATAGTGTGTATTCACAGCATACTCTTCTTGTCTGTTGATAAAGAAGTTTTGCTATAGTCCAAAAAGTTATTTATCTTTATACCAAAAAGGTATTTATCATCATGGATTTCTCTGCTTTTGGGAAAGGGGAGGGGGGGAGAACCACCTGAAAACAAAATATACACAAGCAGATGCTACAAAGTTTGCACTCTAAACATTTAATACTAATTGTCTATATTAAATATATGCAGAAAACACAGGGTATGGTAAAGAAGCTTATATTTTGTATTTAACTCAAATCCACACCTTGCTTTACTTTTTACGAAGTGTACCACTCAGGGAAGACCAGCTGCCTACCATTTGCATGTATCATAAAACTGTTAAGGAAAGGAAGTCACAATATAAAAACCACAATTATGTAGTATGAAACATCCATGATGTCTTACTAAACACTGTAATATAACATAAGAACAAAAATTTCCATATTTAGCACAAGAATATTTCACAATGGAGACATGTTTGTTTCTAGTGCCAACTCTTAGGAGTGCTCTGATGCATGCATAGATATATTTTCTGTTCTCTGAAAATAACTGTTTCCCTCAGACAATTTCCAAATTGCTACTGGACACAGAACAAACACAAACTACTTCCTACATGCTGTATTTGACTGGCACTTGAGACACAACTAGTAAAAGATTTTTTGTCACATTCCTGATGAACCACTTTGTAGCTATCATTCATAGGAAAATTTCAGGGCTTAGATGCAAATTTAAACCATTAAACTCTAGTGGAAAAAAATTATTCTCATTAATGTGGTACAATTCTCTATTGTAAGAAAGAGGAAGGCTGAAATATTAAGCTGCCACATTCATTTTCCAACATTACTAATGGAACAGCATCAAGAGTTTGCTTTTCATCAGGATCAGCAAACCAAAATTAGACCAAGATAGTACAAAACAGCAGTTATTAATATCAGTAACACTCATTCAACATGAAAAGTCTAGATGGTTATCTATTAGAAATCTACACGAGGAAAAACGACCTGCTCTAGTGCTTGAGTCATACAGTGCCTGCAGTGCTGTTTAAAAAAAAAAAAAAAAAGCCTAAACTAAAAAATGAATATAAGAGAATTATTTCCACAAGGAGGAGGAAGGTACACAGCTTCATACAACACTTTTATGAAATGCATCTGAAGCTGTGTGTATATATGATTCTAATCTTTCTCATTCAGGAAAGTGAAAATGCAGCTGACACAGGTACAGGCCAAAAGCATTTGCCAACAGGATGGCAAGGGGAAGAGACCCTGGTTTATTAGTTTACCAAAAGCTAAGGCAGGAGCATGGTAACTGCTTAAAAATGTAGTAATCAGGCAGCGAGGATACCTGTTGAACCTAATGCATTGTACTGGTACCAAAGGAGGTGAACAAGCTAGCTGCAAATAAGACAGAGCAGTTTTTTTAAAAGGTTCTTTCAAAGCTTTAATCCATATTTTTAAACTACTGCTGAAAAGCAAAAGCCTTCAGTTTGCAAACTAGAATTTGTTCGTGACTACTTTATACTCAGTCCAGCAAATCTGTACCCCTGCCGCCTTGTTCGTCTCTCAGTTCAGCAGAGACAAATGAAGGTTGTATATTGCTGTTCCTTCAGCAGCAGTCCCCATTGCTAACTCATGGGTCAGTAATTTGTCCCTGAAGTGCAGAAGCTCTTGATTTTGCTAAGCTCAGAACTTAGCATGAAGACTGGGAGCTCCTGCTTCCAACTCCCACTTGGCTTCCTGAGACTACTCCCTAAAGCCACCCTCCTCACCTCCCTGTTCATAGTTATCCCTGATAAAAGTAGATGAAGATTTATTCAGTGCAAGCTGTGTCTCCAGATTTACTTCTACCACAAATAGAGTTGATTATTGCATGAAAATAATTATTTCCTTCCAACATGTACAACATTAAAGAACATGAAGAAAAGTTTTCCACAAATTTCATTCTCCAATAAAGTAACACTTCCTATTTGGGCAGGAGATAATCCAAGTGAAAACAGCCAGTTCAGGGGAAAAACTAGACGCAAGTTTGGAAACTGCATTGTCTTGGACTCTCACCAACCAGCCTCCTCTTTTGCCCAAATTAAAAAGGGGGTTTAAATTCAAAAAGCCAAATATTGTAACGTAGAAAACAAACACACAAAATGTATAGGCACCACAGAACTGTTCTTTTTAAACAACATACTTTGCCCATGTATAAAGTACTGGTTATTTTCCACATTTCTGAAAAGGTTTAATGCTAAAGTCACAGATACTCTTTCCTTTACAGTTTCACTTTCTCTTAAAGTCAGAGCTAAATGTTTTAACATTGTGCCACGTTGCTGAATTATTCTGAATTATTCTTGACCTTTTGTAAACATTTTTCTATCCTTCTTCCGTCTGCAAAAGTTGTAATTCACTAGAGAGTGAAGTTTTAATAATACTCTCTATGCTTCTTAGAGCAGCACACAAGGAAGCTATATAGACTTTAGGTATTTTTGTTTGGTTGTTGGGTGGGTGGTTTTTGGTGGTTTTGGTTTGGTTTGTGTGTATGTGTGTTTGGTGTTTTTTTTAATATTATTGGATTATACCATCAAGTCTATAATACATCTGATAAATAAAATGCTGTTTTTCTGAGATCCAGCAAAACACTTCCTATGAGAAGTGCTTCAATACAGTGATTATTGCAGCGACAGATGTACACAATCACTTTTTCAAGGCAAAGCAGAAGCTCAAGGTACATATGACAGCATTAAAACTCCTGCCAGGCAAGAGAACTGGAAGTATAAGCAGCTGGAGATTAAATTCATACCTCAAATTTGTTTGACTACGCAGTTTTCACCAGCATTGATGCTCAGACCGCAGTAGTGTTTGAGTCGACCAGAAACACACAGGGAACACAGGGAATGGGGACAGATCTTTAGACCCTGATGAATACTTCAGTTGTGCAAGCCCTTTATATGTCTATATGAATAATATTGTTAAATTTGCTGAAACTATTAGAAGTCCTAATTTTCAAGTGCAGGGTACAGACTCTTAGGAATAGTTTTTCTCCTAGATGCCAAATAAGGCTTGGACCTGGTGATTCTACTGTTGGAAGATGGAAAAGAACAAAAGCTCCAGCACTATTCCTGAGGGAACTAGCATTTTTCCTAGGGGGGAAAAAAACCCCCACAACCAACCAACAAGAAAACACACCACCCACACAACTATTGCAAGAGGTTGTAAAACAAAGCTTTTCCCATAAAGCAGAAGCTTTAATTCTGGACTCCAACTTTGATAAAGTAGCAACAATGGCAGCTTAAGAGGAGCCTATGGACACTGATTTGCTAAGCAGCTACCCATTAGTTACCAGCATGTTCTTAATGTATGTAAACAACAGCAGATACCTTCTGGCTACCTCTGGCAGCTTTGATTTAAGTATCCTGCTAACTGCTGCTGGTTTTATTACCTCATCCTCAAAGCAACTCCAGGGCAGTTAACACAAAGAAGACTCTGGTCCCTGAAGATTCCTCACTCATTGCATAAACCCACTGCACTTGATAACAAAATACTTTCCAGCTGAGTAGTTGGTACTTTGTTATTACCTTTTGGGTGTTTGTTGTTGGTTTTTTTGTTGTTCTTTTGGGTTTTTTGTCTTTTTGTTTGGCTGGGTTTTGGTGGTTTTTTTGTTTGTTTGGGTGTTTGTATGTGTGTGTTTTAATAAGGAAACTAGGAAAAACTTAACACAACCAGTTTCGGGTCTCTAGAATATTCAGAAGCCATACAAAACAATTCAGCGTTTTCCTTTTAGCAATCTCCACAACAGAAAAAATAGCATGCAGGGTTAACTGAATGACTCCAAATTTACCAAGTGGCTTGAAGTTAGACAATATTTTAACACAGGAAAAATAATTATAAATATTGATTGGAGGCAGTTCTCTTTTGTGAGAGAGTTGGTGTTGTTCAGTGATTTGAAGAACGAAGTTCGAATTTCTCAGTGACTATGTATACTTTATTGGCAGCGCTGGATGCACGGGGGATCTTTCTAACATGCATGCCCATTGTGACAAACTATCTCGTATTTATACAATGAAAGAATGAATATACAATTAACGCCTAAACATATTCATTACCTATGCAAAAGACTTATCAGTCCTTTGCGCTTGCCTAGTTCCTTCCAGGATTTGTGGGCAGGGGTCTTCGGGACATGGGCAGGGGTCCTTGGGAGGAAGGCCATATGTCTTCCTCATGGTATACTTTTCACCCTTTT
>JAVJGJ010000061.1:47441967-47454289 GCA_035590215.1 Microhierax caerulescens
TATTCTAATCTTAGTACATAGATAATGATTTATCCTACTGTCTAGCTAGCTTTTCCTGGGTTCATTATTAACTATTGGCTTGCCTGCTTCATCAGCCTGGAGAAGGCTCTGGGGACACCTCATAGCAGCCTTCCAGTTTATAAAGGGGGCTACAAGAAAGCTGGAGAAGGTCAAGGGCATGCAGTGACAGGACAAGGGGTAATGGCTTTAACCAGGGGTCCTCAAACTACGTCCGTGGCCTGGATATGGCCCCCCAGGGTCCTCAATCCGAGCCCCCAGTATTTACAGAACACACACACACACCCCGCTGGGGGTTGGGGGAGGGAACCAAAAAACCACAGATGACCCTGCCACTTAATCCATGCACCAGCCCCCTGGTTAAAAAGTTTGAGGATCCCTGCTTTAAACAGAAAGAGAGTAGATTTAGATTAGATAGAAGGAAGAAATTCTTCACTATAAGGGTGGTAGGACACTGGCACAGGCTGTGCAGAGAAGCTGTGGATGCCCCATCACTGGAAGTGTTCAAGTCCAGGTTGGACGGGGCTTTGAGCAACCTGGTTTAGTGGGAGGTGTCCCTGCCCATGGCAGGGCAGTTGGAACTAGATGATCCTTAAGGTCCCTTCCAACCCAAACCATTCTATGATTCTACTTCTTACCTTTTATCATTCCAGTCAGATTTTCAGAAAGTCTCAGCGTGCTAAATAAGTTATTCTGCATTCAGCACAAAGAGCAAGCAAGGAGAGCACCTGAAAATACTTCAGCTTCAGCAAAAAGATAACACAAGATTAATATTACAGATGGGGGGCAGGGAAAAGAGTTGTTTGTAAGGCTCCATCTCTTCAGTAAATTATTTGTACCACACACGGAACAAGGTGACCTGAATGAAGTAAATACAGGCTGTGTAGTCCAATCAAACTCAAGGCCATTCTTATATAAACTCTTTGAACAGTCTTTAAATAATTTCATTCAAATGCTTTAAAGTCTAAAGAGACAGCACAATGTATTAAAGAGGTGTCTCTGAAAGAAACCTCAAAGACAGAGGCTGAACAAAAGAATTGTGTTTGAAGCACTTAATGGTTTATAGTTTACTAAAGCACTGCATAATTTTCTCCCTGCTGGAATATTTCAAAACATTGGATATGTTTAATTGTAAAGGAAATAAAAAAATAAATCTTGACTTCTTTTTGGAGATTACTTTTAATAATCAAATGACCCCTATGCCTCAGCAGGCTGAAACCGTAACACCAGATTTTAAGCCTAGTCTACAGAAAATAATTACCACCCCTGGAATCATGAAATAGTTGCAATGAACAAATGCCTCCAGTTAATTATTCTTATATGATCTAGATTGACAGAAAGATGATTATTGAACAGCCCTCAGAATCGAATTACCCTCTGATTTCTGGGGAGAACAATGTCCACAACCATGGCTGAATCTTGCATACCAAGGATAATGTGAAGTCTGCCGCTACTGCAGCCTATAAAATACACAATTAGGATGAAACTGATAAACAATGTGAGTAAATAAACTATCAGACCTGTCTAGAGTCTTAGCACCACAGGTTTTACCCTTACTACACTTAAAAATATTAAACTTGTTACATAAAGGTACTGTTGTATGAGTAAACATTTGCTGCCTTCGCTTACACATACTGTTGGTTCTTTCCTATGACCCTGAAGCTAGTGACAGAGCAGGTGAACACAAAATAAACGTGAGCCAAAGAACACCTTTTTATCCATATCTGTCAACGGTCAGAAAATCAGGGAGTTACATCTGCAAAACCCAGATGCCTGGCTAACCACGGGAGGCCTGAACTTAAAGGTGAGGGAATTCAGGTGATTCACTGCTGAGACAGAAATTTCTCTTTCTCCAGCTCTGACCTTCTTGCAGTGAACTTTTTGCCTTGGACTTGACATGAAAGAATAGTTTGCTTGTAAAGGCATACTTGCATTGCTGTTTTGGTTTTTTAAGCCTTTTGCAAGTGCATGTTTATCAAACAGACTGACAAAAGAAATTAAATCTCTATGAGAAATTATGTATCAAGAAATTCATTCAAAATATAGCACTTAGGTGGCTGCATAAAGATATACATTAATAGAAGCTTTAAAACAGCTTATAAAAGTTTTATCTATGGAAAGGCAGATCAGATTAAAAACCTGAAAAGTCTCCATTGTTCCTTTTATAGCCACTGATGTTCCTCTCTGTAGTCACTGAAATAGTTCTTCATGCCTCACTAGTGGTTCTTCATGCCTCACTAGCAGATAGGAAATAATTCATTGCCTTCTCTACTGCTTTCAGTAAAGCAATGAAATAGCACCAATGAACAGAATTTTTGAAGGTGTTAAAATATGATGCAATCAAATTACCTGAACGTGAATTATATACCATTTACTCTTCAGAAGTAACATGTTAACGTGGTGATTCAATAGACTATAAACAAATTGAAGCACATCCCCACACCTCATGAAAAGAATGTGGGGTTCTTTATGGCCAGGTAGAAACACTTGTTTGATTCTTGCCCAAAGATCTCCATACAAGCAAATAATTTAGACTGGAAGAACCAAGTCATCCTGGCAGGACTGAAGTTATTGACCTATGCTGTTGTGCCCTGCCTACATCCACAGAGCATTCCAATGAGAATACATTCCCAATAGTCTCGCAGCATCCTTTGGGGCAGATTTGTCTTTTTCTTAGGCCAGCTAAATTGCATAACCAACTTCAATGGTTCCTGGCAGTTCTTTTCTGTAAAGTTGTAGCAGTGCTGCACTTGAGAGTATTTTTCAGACCAGCAGAACATGTCACCAACATCCCAAGTAAATGCTCAGCGCAAGCTTAGGAACAGATTTACACAAGGTGGCTTTAATCACCCCAGAATGGCCACCCTGGGGGGGAGCACGTGGGCATTTTCTGAATGAACACAGCTCTTCCAGCATGTCCTACTGTCTGTGCTTTAAGCACAGGACCTCTTGTCTTTGGTCTTAGTGTAGCAATGTGTATTGGAAGATTGGGTCTGGCATTGGAGATGAGGAAAATGATGTGAATTTTTGACTCAGATGTGAGTCCCTTACATAAGCTGCTCAATGCTGTGGCTCCCTGCAGCATTCTGAGCACCAGCTCAGGCAAATCCACCCCTTTTACAAGACAGTGATAGGAAATAAGTGTCAACTGTGCTGTTACTGCTGATTTCAGCAGAAGCATCAAGTGTTTAATTGACTCCTAGCTGACTCACTGACTCAGTGGCAGCTTCAGGGCAGGACTGCAGAGTGACACCTCATTTTTACTACCAGTCAAGGTGGCACTGAATGCAGATGATCAAATTCCAGTCTTTGTCACATCTGCGCCCTGGAAGTCACGTCCTAAATTAGCCTCAGAAAACCACAAAACTATTTGGTCTTTTTAATAGCTAAAACATCGGTTGTGTTTCCAGAACTATGCCCTGTATAACTAGCAATAGAGAAACCTGCAAACAGAAGGGAGATTGCAGAGAGATACAGGTTACACTGAACTGGTGAGGCAGACCAAAGCTGAGAACAGGATTTAAGGCAATGGAATCAAGACCCTGTTTGGGTAATATGACACTGTTAGTTTCATAAATGAAGCTTAATGTAAGAGGCTAAACCAGCAGTAGATATTACTACCGCATAATCAAATTAATGTTAACAGAGTGACCATGCTTAGTTATGGACAGTGTTGAAAAAGCCAAAAAAATATGAATTTGTTCCAGAATTACAGTTGACAAGTTTGCTTAAAGCCACTTAAAAATACTAACATTTTCAGTTAGTACTACAGAATAGGTAAAATGCATTTAATGTCAGCAAATATACAACACCTGCATGACAAAACTTTTGTTGTTTTTCCCAAAACATTCCCACTGTGCCTAAAAGCCAGCTGCTTTCAAAAGCATCAGAATACTTTGCTGGAATAAAGAGCACATGAACACTGTGGAGGTTTTGGAAATTTTCAGGAAAAATACAAGAACCATAGCTCTGACCGTAAAGGCCATGTAACAACTTTACCAGTATACCAATACACTCCAGTATCAGAAACGTGTGCTTTCACGGACTCAAAAAAAAAACCAAAACCAAAACTGCACAAACCTGTCAAAATGAAGGAGCCCAAAATGCAAGTAGAAGAAAAGCCTTAAAAAAAAGACAATAAAAAACACCAACTGACCAAAAAAACCCCCTATTATTGGTATTTGTTGGTGAGTGTTTTGCAAATGGACGGTCTAGGAGAGTTGATAGCAAGGGGAGGCATACAAATATATCTTTCTTGATACATAATAGATGCTTCCAGTCATATGTTGTGAAAGAAATCTGCAGGCTCAGACTGCTCACACTGCCCCATCCTGCTCCTTGAACGAGCCACAGCTGATCATGGGCAAGGGGATCCAAATTCCAGATTGCACTATGTAAACGTGGTTGTCAGCATGGGACACCTAATAACTGAAGCTCTCAGAATCCCCAGCCACTTGAAGAAACTCCTAATAAATGAGGAGCTCCTGTAGTCTCACAGCCTCTTTAAAAGTTCAATTAATGGATCAATACAGGAAGTTTGATACCTAGCTGGTTCTTCACTTGAAAGCAACAGTTGTTTTTTTTTTAAAAAAAAACAAACTTATGAATAAAACCCTACAGAAGTTGTTTTGGAACAAGATTAACAACATGCTGCTTCTGTTATTTTATATTCTGATAATCAGCACTGTTTAGGTTCATGTTTGCACAGGATTTATCTACATAGAAATGCAGCAAATCACCCATTCAGCTGACATTTAAACGCTCAGATGGTATTAAGAGTAAGTATTTTATACAGCTTTAAAATATCAAGACTCTACAGGAAGGTAGTATAAAAAGAGAATGAAATTTAGACTCAGACTGATGACACTTCATGATCTCAAATCATAGCAATGTACAGGGATATACTTGTGCCTATTAGGATTAGAAAAATTACTTATCAAAGGATAAAAATGAATTCAAAATAAGAAAAATCAACAGATAAAGTGTAATTCTGTTACCTCCATCTTCTCAACTCAACCTAGTTTCATGTCAAAAGCAGGCACTGGCACCTGATTGCAATAGTCAGAAATATTAATTCAGAAGTTAAGAATTAATCTGACTGCAAAAAATGAAGGTACAAATCCCAGCTGTAGGAATTAAAATATGCTTTTCCCAGCATTGAAGAGCTAAGTGACTAAAAGACACGTAATTAATTCTGTAAGACTATTCCCATGTGTTGCACTGTGTTTGAAAGGAACAATTCTGCACAGGAGACTAGTAGCATTTAGCAGTCCACATCTGCCTTGTTTTTCCTAGTAGCTGGAGATTCAAGCAAAACTGGTGCCCATCCAAGTTTCTGCTCCAGTGCGATTGTGCTTTCTCCCAAATCCTATCCATGGGGAGTACAGCATAACAGTATCTAGAAGCAAGTTTGCAACAGAATGAGAACAGCTCAAAACCAGAACAAGATATCTACTTTGCTGGAAGTGGCACATTTTAGGGTTAAAAACCAACACAAAACCAAACAAAACCCCAAAACACACACACCCTTCCCCATGCAAACACAAACATCCCCAACAAAACCAAAATCATAAGCCCACTGGACATGTCACCAAATACTCCGTAATCACTGACAAGCTGGGGACTGGGAAAAATTAGGAAAAGCGTGAAAAATACCAGGGTAAAGTTATCATTAGTAAACTAATCAGATTAAAGCACTTTGGAAAGCTAGTTGTAAGAGCTCAGATGCCACCAACAAAAGGAAATACAATCTCTAACCTCCCTTCTGCAATATTGCTAATTTTTGTATGATACAGAATGTTAACACTTATTCTGTAAAGTTATGCAGAGCTATTGTGCTCCTAATCCCAATTTCTGTCAATTCATCTCACCAACTGTAAAAAAGCAAAGTCCCCATGTGCATCCATCACCAGATGCAGATGACAGTAATCTAGATGACATACTTAAAGGGACATTTTTAAAAAAATGGACTTTTAACAGCAATTTCAACTATTATATTTCATTACTTTGGTTAAAAATTATCAGGTATACAGTTCCAAAACAAAACCTAATAAAGCAGCACTGCACCTCCCATTTCCAACATTCCCACTAGGAAAGTTTTGCTAATGAAAACACAAGAGGAGTTTTTTTGTTTCTTTGTTGTGGGGTTTCGCATGTTTGATTTTTGATAAAAAGCTTTAGCTGGGGAGGGTATATTGGTTTTTGGGTGGGCAGAGAATGGTGAAGAATTAAAACTGGGTCATCTCAAACAGCTGGCCTTTTTCCCCATAGTTATTTTATTATCTTTCTGTTCAGGAATGTTGGGCTCATTGGCCTATATGTTCTCTCTTCCACATACCATGTTACAGGTACAGTAATCACTGTTCCAAAGTTTCCCCTGTTCTCAGAAATAGATTCCAACAGCTAAAAGATTGCACAGATTTAGCCATCAATAGTGATTTTCATCAGGCAATATGAATTCAATTACGTCTGACTTATCTACACATTTTTTAAGCCATTGTTCCCATCTGGTTTCTCTTTCCTTGTGGTAATTAATTATGTGAAGCTACAAGTCAAATATTTTTGAAGGCTAAAGGAAGAATCAGCCATGACTTCAGCCATGAGCCATTCAGCATTCATGATCTTTGTCTGTTGTCTTTCTCTTTTCCAGTGTATTTTTGGACACTTTTATTACCATCTCTCAAGTCCCTTGCCAGTTGTAATAACTCATTTTGCACCTTGACCTTTCTGCTCTTATCCCAACATGCTTCCACTATTTCATCTGTATTAGTCTCTTACAGTGCTTATCTTCCTGTACAGTCAGAATCACTGCCTGCCCTTTCCAGCAGTGACCAGCTTTCTTAATATTACTTTCCCAGATGACTGTACATCAGCTTCCCAAGCCTGCTGAAATCTCTTTTTTGAAGCCTGTTATTCTCATACTACTGCTGCTCTCCTTTCTTCATGTAGGAATGCGAACCTTGTCATTTAACAAATGCCTTCACCTAACACTGCCACCCTCCATCAGTCTATCCTAATATCATGTAGTTCTGAACAAAGAAAAATAACAAAATCTGGGTTTTTTTAGCAAATTCTTTAACTATACCTAGTATTATCTATTGTACCGTACTGACTGATATAACGAGTTATGTATTACTCTTAATATATTTATGTCCAGTAAAAATGTTGAAATTCAATGAAGACAAAACAGAAATATCAAAATAAAGTACATATTTCAAAGATAAAGAGATCGCAGATACTGCACTTGAGCAAAATAAAATTTATGGGCTAAACAACAAAACTTGATGTTTAGCAATCTTTCTTGTTTCATAATGAGAAAAAAAATTAACAGCCTCTTCAACCAATGACACAAGACTAATGTGCTGACTGATCCAAGACCCTCAAGATCCAGCTAGCATGCAACTGAGACTGAAATCTTGACTCCCTTAACTGTATCTGTAGCAATAAATGTAATACTTTGTGTATGAATATGGTAGAATAGTGTTTGAATATTGCCAGTGGCAATCCTTCAGCATAATTTATTTAAACAGATTACGGTCCACAACACATCCAGCTCCCTAGCCTCTCTGCATCTCTCATATGATTGCAAACAATAAGGAAAAAGAATGAGATTTTTGGCAGAAGTCACAAGTGGGCTGTAAGACACATTTGGTTTAAGTAATATTCATTTGCTCTCCAGTTCCATTAAAACTACAGACATGGTTGAAGAGATAAGCAGAACTAATGCTGAGCTTTCATCTGAGATTGAAGAGCATAGCCTGTATATCAATAGTCCTTTTTAATCATGAAAATAGTGGGATTTTTCTTTTCTGTTTATCCACAACTTTGGCAGAAACAGATTAGAGTCTTGCCTTACCTAGGCAGGCGGAACTAGGGCTATCTATGTTTTTGCTCCTATTTTCTTCTTTCTGCTCTGATTTATATTTCTCTTTTGCGGGGTTTGCTTTTGCAAAGATTTCTTGTTCTGTTCTCTACGTTTTCTCACTTCAATGACTTTCCTTGTGCACATCCTATTTTATAAGGAAATTCAGGCTAGGAGTTCTAAAGGAAGACATCAACAATACCACTCAACTGCATGCAAAAATATAGGTGAACAATGGGTGTATGCAAAAGAAAAACTGCAGTGAGAGAAGTTTGTATTTCACATGACAATTCTTTGGGGAATTTAGTAGAAATTTATCATTTAAGACTTACAAATTATGCCAAATCTACTCCAGTTTTGCCTCTCTGGTCTTTTATTCTTCATTAAAAAAATGAGTTTGAGACAAGAGTCAACAAGTCTGACTTGAAAAATAGAAAGAAAACCCCTACTGCATTGAATTCAGAGAATAAGAAAGAGTAGTATACATTTTTATAGCTTTTAACAACATATTACCATTTTAAGAAGACACACCTTACTCCACTTTTGAATATAACACTGAATCTCAGTGAAACACTCTTATAACACCTTACTCAATAGAAAGAGGAGTGACCCATGTGCATCAGACACAAGCAAAGCAGCTTCCTGCCACATGATTAGCATTATTTTTCTTTTGTAACTTGGGCCATTTCTCTTGTTCTCTTCTCCCCCAAAAGAGAAAACCAACAACTACTGTATTTGGCTCATGTATGACAAGACTAATCATCCACAGCAATTAAAATGCACTTTTCACTGAAGCAAACCTTGATGCCTGTCATTAGTCATAACTATTTCCACATTAAATCTCAACTTCCATTTCTAATCTTTTCTGCATTACTGTTGCAGTGTCATTTGAAACATGATATTGCTCTGGGTTTGAATTTTTAGTGTAATACATTCTGATAGGCATTTATAGAAAAAGATCATTTGAAACAAAGAAAATCCCATGCAATTCTATTAGGGCAAAGAGCCAACATGCAACATGAAAACACAAAAAACCCCAACCTTTGCTTTTCTAAGCGAATATGTATACTGATATACTTTAATGTCTGAAAAGTTACAATAAGCCTATCCCTCCTTAGTACAAGCCATAATGTTTCCATTTTCTATTTTTACACCCCGTAACACTCTCAGATATACTACATCCTACTGGTCCTCTGCTGAAGAAATCAAAGCTACTAATCTGCTAAATCAAAGCAAAGAGAGCAGTCTACTGCTTTAACATTCTGTAACCTATATTTCTTAAACACTGTCAGACAACTATGGCTTGATCACAAGGGTGCTCTTGAAATGAACAGATCTTGGCCTCAGAGTCAACTCCTATCTAATCCCTAGAAAGCAGTCAATGAGGGCACTATCAGTTAGGCTGCTGAATCACACCCAGTTCTGAAACAGTCCTTAAAGTGCTCGATCATATCAACAGGTTCAAAGTTATCTGTCCCAAGATACCTCAAAGCCCTATCACTGGAGTACTCTGATGGCTGAGCCAGTATTACAGCAAATTTGGTCTAACAGCTTTTCCCAAAGAGACAGACACATCTCTCCCCTCTTCCTATGTGTGCAATGTTCCCTTTGGTCCAGACACTGGCCCTCACCTCAGCATTGGGACCTGGCTCACAGAAAAGTATTGTTTTCCTTATGAGGTTAGTTTTAGGCCGGTCTAGCTCTTAATTCAACAGAGGGGTGTCATGGCATCCAACAGACTTAACAGAAGTGAAAGGTTAGCTTTCATTATGGATGTTAAACACCTACTAGCACTGAAAACTGGATTAATATTTCCTACAGAAGTCTGACGTTTTCTGCATTCACACAGAACCTCATTCTAAGGTAAGTTAATTAGCTCATCTCTCCTTCCCAATATGCACATATTGCCAAAAACTCAATATCTTCTGCTAATTTAAACTAATTATTTATGACTAATCAAACGAGTGCCTAGGAAAAGGCAACCAATCAAGTTCCGCACAAGACTGGAGCAAAAGATGTCATTCAGGCATCAGTCAGCTCCCTTCACCAAAGGCTGCACCCAAGCAGAACGTTACGCATTAGATAAACACATGATGCTTTACAAAGCCCAGTAATAAAAAGGCAGCCATTAGCCTTCACTTCTCAAATCAGCTCTTACTGGCTGGTATCTTGTAAAATTTACTTCTTAATTCATTCTGAAAAACAACACATAATAAGCCATCCTGACATGTATTTATTGGGTGCTTTTCACAGCACAAGTTCTGTTAAATTGCTTCCCACACACCAAACTTTTCACCTTCAATATTTTCAAGCTGCAAACTTGAAGTTCTTCACCTTTAAAAACTCCGAACCTGTAAGTGTACATAGCAATATAGTCCGATTGTGATATAAGCTAAAATTTGGTAGAAAGAAAATTGCCACAAACTGGAGTATAGGACATGTATTCTCACAGTAACGTAAGCTTTTTTAAAACAGAAACATTTGGAAGTAGAGCTTTTAAAAAATTATTATGAATATAAATAATTGCATATAGCACCAAATAAAGAACAAAGTGTGTCAAGAGGTGGACTGGAATAATTTCTTTGGCCTGCATAACTTGCAGTGTTTGCTACTTGCATAATAGGAAAACAGCAGCATTTTCATATAGAACACCGCATCCTCCTTTTTGCACTTGCTGGAAAGTGCAGGAATGACAATGAGCATCCATCGACAAGCACAGCTCCATCTGCCCTGATGTCACATCTGGAACAAGAGTTCTTTCACCTTGCTCATTCAAGGATTCTCTCAGAGATACATCAAGTACTAGCTACTGGTAAAATAAATAAACAAATAGTTGCCTGTGAAAAGGCAGATCCTCAACACCTTAAGCTACAGCAAGATGTCCTGGTCACTGGTTGGGGTAATGAGGAAGAAGTATATGTCTCCTCTCCTCCATCTCCTGTTAGCACGCTGCAGGAAAGCCAGACAACTGGCACACTTACCATACAATACCTCCCAAGCACTGCAGCTGTCAGGGCAGGAGAAAATCAAGGCCTTTTTGTAAAACACATGCAGTGCTGAGAGTAACTTTGCCAGTTACACTGTCTTCCTAATACCTCCCAGCAGGCACGGCTACATAAGAAGCAGATAGGCTTTCATTAAAGTCACTGAGGATACCAGGCTGTTTACTAAAGGCTGACATTTGTGACGGTTTATTTTGGATGAGTGAGGACTATACGCTCTAAAAGTTTATTTCCAAGTTTAATGAATTTAATAACGTCATGAGCATTTTGTTCCTTAATTTCATTAGCTGTTCAAATCTTCCTGTTGCAACAGAGCCTAGGAACCTCATGCAGAGACCAAGAGGTCCCCCATTGGGCAGATCAAGATAACAAGATTTTTGCCTCCTCTTTATTACTACACTGAGCACGTGACTTACCATACATTGCTTGGATGTTGAAAGTTTTTGTTGCTTGAACCCTCAGTCTGCTCAGAATTATGTCTCTATTCAAGGGTATGACTGACAGGATGCCAGAGGTCTCAAAGACCACCACACTGCTCTGCCACAGTCTCTATAGACACGTGCAGCACTGCAGACATGAACCTCCAGTGCAACACTTTGAAATAGCATTATTACCTGGTCAAACCAAAAGTTACTTTGAGCTGAAAATGGAACACTGCTGGAGCTAATATCAATACCTATGTACAGACAATGACAGATCTCAGGGGAGGATCACAGCTTCACCACAGTCAGCAGATTTTAGCCCAACATACCTATATACTACTATGTGAAGCCACTAAGTCTGCTACAAATTTCCTCATAAATAATTCATTCTGCACCTGTAATAGAATTACTTCAACAGTTAAGCCACTTCAGATGTATGGCCAATACAAAACAGCCTGGCTGTTTGCAGTCTTTTTGTTTTTCTTACTTTTTAAACACATTTTTGAGCTGACTCAAATCTAAATGTGAAGTCTTGCACAAAGGCTTATCAGCAGCATTTGTGACACTCTCTTAAAAACTTTCAATCCATAAACAAATTTCTGAATTACAGTGGAAACAAATATAGCATCATCATCTGTGATAGATAAAACCATTACAAGACCTGACACATTTAAACGAAGGAGAAAAAAAACCCAAAAGAGCATCTTCTTTCACTTATTGACCTGAGTAAATTATGACAGCTATTAAAAAAAAATATATGTCAACCTTATTACTATTACTGTCACTATGAATTTTTGTCTCCAAACACAGATTATGCTCAAGTCAAACAAGAAGAAATGCTTCCTGGGAAGAAACCATCAGGGAAACTGGCCAAAGTTTTAACTCATTGAAAATCTGGTAGGTGAGAGAACAGCACTCAAGCAGGAATCCCCATGCAAATCACTTACAGTCATGACTAAAAGAGTTAAGAAATAAAAAAGAAAAAGGAATTAAAAATATGTAGGCATGCTGCTTATTCA
>JAVJGJ010000061.1:47454389-47465500 GCA_035590215.1 Microhierax caerulescens
AATTAAAAATATGTAGGCATGCTGCTTATTCATGAACTAATATAAAACACAAAGTTGTAAAGTAGTTAATTATGTAACTAGAGCACTAGAAGGACTGCAACTCTGGAATCAGGTGACAGCACCAACTTCTTCAATGCCAAATCAACCTCTGCCTCTCAAACTACAGCTTGTGAGGAGAAGATTCCCATTAAGTGAACTGAGTAAATTTGCTGCAATTTGATATCCTGAGCAAATAGATCTCTTGGCTGTCTAACTGCTCACCCAAAAGCCAGCTGTACTAATGCCCTGCATGGTTGCAATAAGAACAGTCTAAGGTAGGTGGGAAATGGATATTGCTCAACTTGCAGTTCTCTTCCTTACCCGACATAAGAGAAAGTTGGTTCTTATTGTACAGCAAACAAATTAAAAACAATCAATACTCATTACAATTAGGCATTGTGTTTTCTCTGCCAAGCGCCATGAGATAGGTTTTCCTATAAAGCCTTCTTAGCAAATGAATTCTGGGTAGGGGCACAGTAGCACTAATACAAAGTTATTAAAAAGAAATGTCTCCAGCAGACAGTTTTCTTGGCTCTCTCACATTCTATTACTGGAAATTCAACAAGAAGCAAGGATAAAAATTAATGAACTAATGAATTTAGAAAGGAAACACACACATAAGTTGATAGGAAGTTTAAGTTACAAAGAAGAGATGACGCTTTGTGATTTCAAACTCAAGGATGAATAATGAAGAAGTTAAGTTATTGTTCATGCTTTACTTGGAAGACAGCAACCAAGACAACTTTGTACACAGGACTTGAAACCGAGCAGATTTAAGCCATTCTTTAAATAGGACAGAGTCTTCTCTGTTAAAATGTAGGCATCTAAACTTGTAATTTCCCTAACCCCTTCCAATATCTCAAAATGGAAATATCCATTTCAGAATTCTAACAGCATGAATATATCATACAATTGTAACATTGATACTGAAAAATGAAAAATTTTAATGGTGCGCAAGCTGAAAAACTGAGGATATGACAATATTTTCAGTGTGATATAAACTGCAGTGAACAAAGTAGAAAAAGCATAACCATTTGTGGTTATTCCTCCGAAACCAGGTCCAAATAACAAAAAAAGCTCCTTTCTGAGATTCCATCCCATGCTATTGCTACTCTTGTCAGAAAAGAGGCCAGCTTTAATTCCTACATGGCAAAAAGAATGGAGAAGCCTATACTACTGTGCTTCCAAGCACCAAACCCAGTTGATTTAAGCTGAAAAAATGTTTTTACACAAAGGACTTCAGAAGGAATGTTAAATGCAGCTTACTTTAACTGTTTTACAGTTCACTAGGGCTCCTAAATCACCATGAAACAACTCTGATTGCTGGCCTTCAGAAAGTGCATTCACCTCCTGAACAGGGAGCAACAAACTTTCTTTGAGAGGATAAAAAACATACCTGAAACTGCTTCACAGAACTTTATTTGGCATGGGCACGTTTGAGTTTTCTTGTATTGATTTTGTTTAAGAAACACATAGGGTAGCCATTTGATGGCTATAATGTATTGTTTAATATTAGCATAACAATTGAGCAAGGAAAAGATGCAGGTAAGTAAAGTTGTACTATAGCAACTGCCGGCATAGAGCATTTTCAAGCTTACAGTCCTTCCTCCTCCTTGGTCCCATATGCAGCTTCACTCTACTTTCTAATGCTGCAATGTCATTACAGCACACTCCATCATTTAAAGCCCATGTGACTCCTTTCACTTGGTAGGCTGGTGTACCTATACCAGTTTACATACCGCTCCACTAGAAAGAGGAGTGAAAACCAGAAATATTGCCAGTACGTACATTTCTATCCCTGAGTAATCTGTGTCTTAGTAAGTATTACAGTTGTGCTACATTATGAAATGGAAGGTGTCTGTGACAGGAGATGGTCAAATCAACAAGTATATCAGTAGCCTGTTAATAGCTTTATTTATGTAGTATTAGAAGCAAAAAAAAAAAAACCAGCAAGAATGTCAAGACATTGCTGTGGATAAGTGAAAAATGAGTTCCTTGCAACACAGAGCTTGCATAGAGAAGCAGCTGGCACTTGCTAAGCCTAAGATTTCCAGTCATTATTTTCCTGATAAATTGAGAGGAACCCGCGCATAATCTTGTTTAAAAAAAAAAAAGTTTTTCATGAAAGACATAAGCTGCTCATACCATTTTCTCTCTTTCCCAGTAAACTCCAAATGAAGGATAATGTCCGTTGTTGTGAGAGGCAGTCAGGAGCCATCAGAGCCTCTCGTGTCTCACTTCTAACTCTCCTGTTGTGCCAGCAGCCCATGCTGCTGACCCATCCCTGCTGCAAGACATAAGATTTTTTTCAGGCTTCTCTTAGGCTGGAGAATGTTCCTGGCTGCTGCACAGCTGTTATATCCTGTTCTCTAGTAGTGCGATGCCAGAAGGCATGTCCTCCGTACAACCCTTTATGGCTTAGGGACAGGAGGGCAAAGAGAAAGCCAAAGAGAGAGCTGGGTGCGTAGCACATTCACCTGTTAAAATGAACTCTGCAACTCTTACCAAATCAGCATTTATTTCACTATAGCTCATCCCTTAATACCTTAAGGCAGTAGCTTCTAATACTACTTTGCTGAGTCCTTGCAAACACATCAGTGTTTTTAGGTCCCAGTTCCAGAGCAGCTTCAGCCCCAGCTCAGGTTACATAGACAAGGCTTTATTTTGGTATCTGTTTTGTTGAAGCTACAGTATTAAAACCACCTTGTTTTTTTTAAAATTAAAACTTATTTAGCTACTTGGGTAAGTCACTGGGAATTGTTCCAAGAAGTTTAAGGCTGCTAACAAAAGCCAATATTTGCAAAGGAGGAAGCATTTTCATTTACTGGACTCAATATTGTTGCAATAGTGGAAATCAATTTAGCTTATTTCTTTGCATTTACAGCTCTGTATTTATGCCAAACACTGAAATAAAAGGGGGTTTACTGTAAGCTGACTTATGAGAAGATGTTTTAGAGCTACATGCAGTTTTCCAATTTTGGAGCCACAGTCCGTATAATTTTTTTAGTTCTTTATACTTATGGCATCGTGTTCAGAATTCAGAGCCCAGGATCTGAGGGCTTGGACAATTGCTTCCCTTTGTCCTTCAACAAAACAACTGCTGCAAGAAAACTGGGGAGTTTGCTTCTTGATTTGCACAACACAAGGCATTCCTACAGCAAAGTTAGCAAGCTCAATTACTAAGAAGGAATGTATCAGTTAGCAATTGCCATTTGTGTACAGTGCTAGTAGTTTAGTTTGTTTTTTATTTATCTGACTACTAACTACTCATTGCTTTATATATGCACAAAAACTATGTACAGATATTTGTTGAATTACTATCAATATTTGTCATAAAAAGCATGCTAGTGCAATATATGTTTAACTTGCTTAAAAATATCTTTTTATAAGGTAGGATGGGAGGTGAAAACATGGACTATATTACAGCACTACTGCAGCCTTATTGGAACAGGCTGCCCAGGGAGGTGGGGGAATCACCATACCTGGAGATGCTTAAAATAGATGTGGCACTTAGGGACATGGTTTAGTGCTGGACTTGGCAGTGTTGGGTTGATGGTTGTACATGATGACCTCAAAGGTCTTTTCCAACTTAAATGATTCTATGGTCCTATGGTAAATATGCAAATACTTACAGAAATATTGCCCAGAGAAGCTGTGGATGCCCCATCCCTAGAAGCATTCAAGGCCAGGTTGGTTGGGGCTTTGAGCAACCTGGTATAGCGGAAGGTGTCTCTGCCCATGGCAGGGGTTTGGCACTAAATGATCTTTAAGGTCCCTTCAAACTCAAACCATTCCATGATTCTATGAAATAAAATCATTGATAGGAAGACTTAATCAGAACAATATCACACAATCCCCCTCAAAATTTCCCAAGGGACTTCCAAGTCACATGCTGAGGGGTGTCTTTCCTTTTGTCAGTTAACTGATAAAAGGTAGAATGGAGCTAAATTATAGCTCCACCAATGGAGAAGTAAGAGACGTGTAATAACTGTACCTTTTCAGTGTAATTACTTCAACATACTGAAAAGAAACATTTAAGTCTGCAGCAAAACAAGATACTGCATACATCAGAAAGCAGCCTTAAGTGGCAGGCAATCAAAGATGTTTCTGGCCACCTCACACAGCTTAATGTTATCATGGCTAGAAGGCAAAGAATAGATATTTGACTAAACTATTCATCTCTGCCAGATATGGCTGTTGAAACCAGCATTGGTCAAGTTCATGAACAAGGATGAAGAAATCGAATACTTAAACATTTTTTGATCAATAGGAACATTTGCTGTGTGCTGTTCTGCAGATTTCCTCTGCGTTCATGAACTGGGTATCTCCTGCTTTAACCTAGAAGGCAACAATAAGGGCTGCAAATCTAAAGTTCATTTTATACTACTGCTACAAGAAGCACGTGCCAAACTATTCCACACATTTCTTAAAGAGTGTTTATGGTAGTTCGTTCTTTATTAAAATAAGCACTAATAGGCCTTGTAGCCACACTATAGTATTTACAGTGTTCTTTGAAGGGTATCAGAACTTTTTTCTTTTCAAACTAGACAATGGCTTTGTTAAAACAACAAAAACCCTACATGTAAATTAAAGGATGTCCTGCCCAGCATGAACACTGCTCACTGCATCCTCTTCCATGGCTTCTCACTGGGTTTCTGGGACTATTTTTAGATAGTCTGGAACATTCAAACCAATCCAAATGCTCATGAGTTTACCACATGTAATCCACTTGAGTTTTAGCTTTTTAAAGTGCAATTCACCAGTTTATTTCATCTTAGGAAAGACTGTACTTTAGTCAGCAGCATGGAACAACTCTAGAAATTATGTTAGTTTTTGCAACACAATGCTAATTTTTATTTTATTTTCTTTAGTGATAGCATTCACCAGATTCTTCTGGCATTAAGTGCACAAATTATTTTCACATTACCATGAAAACACGTGTGGTTTTTTTTTTTTAATCTACTTTAGGTATCTCTACAAGGAGAGGTCAGAAATTTCAAACAGCAACTTGAAAGAACCAGAATTATATTCACAACAGTATAGAAACTCCTCTGAAATATCTTATTCCTTCTCTTCCCAAGATATTTAAGAAACACCGTAGTTTAGACATACGAAATTATTTACCTAAAGAGAAACCAGTTTTTCAAACATTGCCTGACATCTATCCCTTAGGATGGGATGTATAACAGTGGAAAAAGAATATTAAAATACTTTCAAGGGATGAAGACTTAGAAAAATTACACTGCCCTTTTCAAATGTAAACCCAAGATTCTTGTGTTTGGGAAATATATTACACTTATCAAGCATATTATCCTTTTCCTCACACAAAACCTCACCACCCAGATCTAGCAAGTTAATTTTGCTAAGGGTAGCATTTCTTTTCTAGCAGGACATCAAGTGCCAAAATAATTAGGTCAAGCATCTACATGTCTATGTATCCATAATATCAAGTATTTATTGCTGAAAAAGACTTTGTAATGCAGTATCATCCAACTTCAAGTGCACAAAGTGTCATGAAGCATACCATCAGAAAACACATAGCCCAAAAATAAGTTTGCAATTACCAACAAACCACCACTTACTGTAGGTCTCAAATAGGTTTTAAGAGCTAGTCTTCATTATGGTTATTCTCATTGGCACAGAAAAATATTAACTGTTAGGTTACTCTCAGATAAATTTTTATGAGGACATCAATAGTCTTCAACTATCTAGAGGCTGATTTTAGCTAAAGGCAATAGATACTGTGAGCATGCTAGGAATTCCAGGCTTTGCCACTATGCCTGTTTGTTTCTACAGCTACTGACCAGTTATTTTACAAAACTTCTCATGGCTACTTATTTATGTAAAAGACTGCAAGTACATGGAGCATTTTTCTCAGAAAACAGATCAAACACACTGGAAAGACATGGCCTGTCAAATTCATTGGTGGACTAATTCCTCTAAAGGTAACAAGTGACCTCACAGGATGAGTTGTTAGCCAAGTCACAGACAAAAAAAAGAAGAAAAAAAAAAAAAGTAAAACTCTCACATAGAGGTCCTGAGCAGTAAAGTTCATTATAGATTCTTAGACAAATTGGTCAAAATCTTTATCCCAAAAATTGGTTATAATTCTAGTGATATCAGGGTTGTGCCTTACTGTATTCGCTATGGATCATACTTCTGCCCCTTGTACTGAGTCATTAAGAATAAAGCAAGTATTTCTGCATAAAGGAAAAAAGATGGCCTTTTATAAAACTTTCTTTCTTGTGTCTGATTTCTTGTAAAGGGATTTACCCCTCAACTTTTAAAATTCAATAGGATTTAGAGAGCTGAAGTCAAAATAAATAAATCCTGAAACTGATGTTCTCAAAACATCTTTCAGTTTTATGTCTGACAAGTCAGGGTTTGGTATATCAAATATAAGAAAAAAAAAAACACAAAAAAACCGAACCCAGAAACCACAAAAAGAACTTTGGCTTAATATTTTGTTCTACAGAAGCTGATCCAGAGCCTCATCCTTACAAGTGAAGATTACCATGAAACACAGGTTGTTTCTTCCATTACCTGAGGTTATCCAACCTGCAGATGATGGGCTATGGAAAATACAAACCAAATCATAACAGAAGACAAGTTCATTCTGTCCACCTTGTATATGTCACACAATTTCTATACCTACAGAATACCTACTTTTGCCACACACTGAATGTATAGCGAAGCTGGGTAAGTCCGAAGATGGGATAAAACAATTAAGCTCCTACAAAAGCATTTAAAAATGCTAAATTAGGCTCTGTAAGAATGTCAGCACTCTGTCTTTGAAAAAACAGAGATAGACAGAAGCTTTGAGCTGTCTCCAGCTCTCCATGCCCCATCCTTGCTAGGCAGAATTACTTCCTGCAGATGTACGATATCACACCCGCATCACCTGTTACTGTCTGATTTGCTGTACTCCATCAGAAGTAGTCCTTGGTTTAAAGAATATTTCCTTGCTTGTGCTATTAGCTGCATAACAGTTAGACAACAATATTTAATAAGCATTTAAGGCTTAAATTCCCCCTTCCCCAACTTCCTAAAAACCCCCAGAGACTGTTAAAAGTATTCTTAGCTCTGTGCTCCCTTTTTCTTGCTTTTATAAAGTTTATTTGCATACTATAGCTTGTCAGATAAGTTTGTCTAATATTGTCATTTCTTCCTCTTATATAGACAAATGCACAGCTTGTTTATCACAGCTGCCTTCACAAGACAATCTGTGGTCTTGATGATTTAACTCTCCATGAAATACTGCAAATATATTCAGTTTGTAACTGTGATTTTGCAGAGTAATGTTCACATTGCAAATGTTTCTTCTGTTTTCCTGTACTTATGAGAAGACAGAAATGTTGCAAAGAGCAGAATTATTTCCAAGATGAACACAAGGCACAGCAACAGGTATTTCCCTATAAATTCAAATGCCAGCCCTCAATACAAACAGCACTCCTTTAAGTTTCTGGAGTGATTCGCATCACTACAATTGCATGAGTGAGACCTTTAGAAAACAGAAAGGACCCTAGTTATCACAGCTCACCATGCTGCCTATAACAATAACCGCAGCACCCGGAGTTACCACCTCTGCAGTACGGATTACATTTATACAATGCTTTCATTCACTGAATCTCAAATTGCTTCTCATGAAACAAGTGATAAAATTCCTTTCAGGGCATCAACATAAACACACAATTCAACAACTGGAGGGTCTGAAAAAGTTTGCAAGCTCAAGGAAAAAATGCCGTGACATTTATGACTTTCCCTAAAACACATAACCTGAAGAACTGCTACTCCCCGTACACATAGAATGCAACAGGTATGGGATTAAAAAAAAACACCACACACACACACCCCAAAACCCACAAATCATCACAGAAAAAAAAAAAAAACCAAAACAAAACAAAAAACCCACCTTAAAGTAGGAAATAGAGAAGTCTATTTTACTTTTTATGACTTTGAAAGCTTCAAGCTAACTTAGCTCCCCCTTGGTTTTATGTTTGGAAACGTGGTTTTCTTTTTTGTTGGCCTCCTCTTTGACTGAATCTTATTCAATTTTTAATCAACAGTCAGCTGCAGTTTTACTACTTCAAGGTGGTGTGACAAGAGCCATATTTTATACTATTAGGCTAAGCACTTTAAAGAAATGATCATGAGATGTTCTACATCAAACTAACACGTTTACCTCTACCAATATGCAAACAAAGATCTCTCACACTTTGTATTCCCAGTTCATTCCAGGAACCCCACACAACCGTTGGAATGTTGGTGTGCTATCAGAGGCTTATCCTGCTTAGAGTCATCACTAGCTTTATTGTGCAGTAATAATAATGCTTTTTCATGGGTAACCATGTGGAGTTGCGAAAGTAAAAGTCAGAACCAGACTATAACACTGTAAGAATGGCTATGTATGATTTCATTATTCTTTGGAAGGCAGATGATCTATTGTGTTTATCATTTACTCTAAAGCAGACACTCAAACTGCAAAGTAACAGCAAGACATGTTACTTATATTAAAGCATGCATATTTCATTGGAATACTGCCCCCCACCATCATCCTCCATTATCATCTTCCCAACTGAATGTACAAAAACACTTAAGAGAATGGTATTTCCAGGTGCTTATTAATTTCACTTGTAGCCAACACACACTTTAGACTGGACAATGTATGCAATACTGTTGTGAATTGTTGCCTTAATCAAAACATTATGCAATATATTCACCTGAAGCATACAACATTTTGCCAATAAAACCCACAGACAAGACAATATATAAAAAATAAATTTATAGCAAAACTATGAGGCTGTAGAAAAAAAAAAAAAAAAAAAAAGCCAGCCTAGAACATGTCACCTTCAGCAGCAGATTATATGGAATTACAGCTAATTCAAAGACATGTTTTAAACCACATTTGTTTGATGAAGACCGACACCATTATTGCAGGGTCTGAAAACATCACAGAACAATTCCAGGCAAGTGAAGTATTCCATTACTCACATTGTTTTCAGGTGAGTTTCTATGCAAGTAAAACTGGATCTACAGAGACAAAGTAAGTTTCTTGATCCTTACCTTGAAATCCACTCCTGCTAGTGACCCTGCAACCAGTGACAGAGTAAATATTTTAAAAGTGTGATAGTCAGAAGCCCATAGAGAAGAGGAGAATGATGCAGTCCTGTTAGCAGGAAAGCTGCAAGAGGGACAGAGGAAGGCAGAGCAGTCCCACAGTTAGTGCCTCAATCACATGTGTTCCAGATCACCACTGCTATATAATCACCTCTATAAACTGGAGCAGCTTCAACAGAACAGCTCCACCCAAAACCCTGAAACATGGTCACCCCTAGCTGGCCTAATTCCACAGATGACTTTGGCTGGTGAGGGGGTTACAATTCCTGGGATTCTTGAACTAGACTTGAACAAGGACACCAAGAATCTTTCTTTGGAGTTTGCATGATTTTCCTCACACTTAGCAACAGCTTTGACACATCTATTCATAGCTAGAACATGAAGGAAGCAGACAAGAGTTTAAAAGCGCCTTTATCATCCACTTTTCAATGTGGATTTAATCTTTGTTTCTTTTCTTCACAGGCTGAGTTAGGAGAGTAGTTTCAGTATATGATGGTTGCTGTTCCACTGAGTAAAACACACTGTACTTCCTTCACTATGGATATATGTGTTCATTACATCTTCCATTACCCAGTTTAAACATTACTCTAGCTGAAATAATGCGGAAACAAACATCTGCTCCTCCAGCTACAAGGATTTTAAAATGGCAAAACACCATCGTATCATACAACATAAAGCATTAGAAAAATGTCATGCCATTATTGCACATCTGAGAGACACACTTACCTAAAAGTTGAAGATGCCACTCAGAATCTCAAAGCCAGGCAAGTTAAACACTTGTTCTTTACTAGATTTTTAAACGTTTAGGGACAATTTTCAGATTGCAATAGATTAAAGTGTATTAATTTTGCTAGATGCAATTATGCAAATTATATAACAAGGTTTTATTTTTGCACTCTCAAAACTCTATTTTGGCTTTGCAAGATGAGCACCTCATCAAGCCTGCAGTAGCAATTTCTCTCTCACTCTGTAATGTAAGACTACTGTACCACGTCTGTCACTTACAAAAGAAAGCATTAAATCACTCTGATTTAAAATCTCAGACTACTTCTAGTTATCAGCATTAAACGTACTCCTCTCACGTGCCCTGCAAGCCAAATGTTGTGAAACAGTCATTACAAAGAATGACATTAGAAGTTAAAGCCAGTTGAGAAGTGAAAGTCAAATTATATATGCATGCTACTGTTTTTTAGCAAAGCTGTGCAAATGTGGAACAAGTTGGCCATGAATATTCATTCCAATTACATCACAAGCTTAAATGCTGCTATAGTTAAAGCCTCTCCATGCCTGCTTTCCATTACATTTCCATCTTTGAGCCATATTAATCATATCAAAACAACAAAAACAAAGGTCCAAGAACAGGAACCTCACAAATACCATCATAAAGAATAGTCAGGACAGAATTTAATTTGATTCCCTAACAATGGGATTCCTGCTCAGGAAACCAGGTAGCTTTACCAGGCACCCAGCATGGAGTAGAAACACCATTGCTTGTTTTTAGGGTGATCAACATAGGAACACACTCTATAGACCAGGAATGATTCATAAAAATACTTGCAGAACGTAGCCCAAACCAAACAGAGTCAATTGGCAGCTCAAGATTAGTTTCTGAACAGAGAAGAGATGTACAAGTGTTACCTTATTGTCACCCTTTAGTACTGTGTTATTTGAGATAAAACTACATCTTAAAATTACACTTCATGTGTTAATTAAAGCTAATTTTACAATGATTTAATACATGCTGGTACCCACTTACGTCAAGCCATCTTCAAAAGTTATCTGTTTACACTTACAACTATTCATTAGGTGGACAGTAATATGGTCCATTAGGTCAAAATATACTGTGGCATGTTCATTTTGCACCATTTTAAATGACAAACCCCTACATTTAAAATTAGCATATCAATACAGCTACAGCATGGGTCAGCATTCTTTGTTTAGACCACCAATCATGA
>JAVJGJ010000061.1:47474009-47487407 GCA_035590215.1 Microhierax caerulescens
CAGCAGGGCTGCGTCACACCTAACAGTAACTTGGGAAGACAAATGCCATCACTCCAAATGTCCCCTCCCTTCCTCCTTTTTCCCCCAGCTTTGTATAGCGAGCATGATGCCATACGGTGTGGAATATCCCTTGGGTCCATTGGGGTCAGCTGTCCCAGCTTTTTCCTCTGCCAGCTCCTTGTGCACCCCCAGTCTACTCACTGGCAAGGTGGGCTGGGGAGCAGCAAAGGCCTTGCCTCTGTGTATGCACCCCTCAGCAATAATGAAAACATCCCTGTGCTGTCAACAGTTTCCAGCACAAATCCAAAACACAACCCCATACTAGCTACTGTGAAAAAAAGTTAACTCTATCCCAGCCAAAACTATCACACCATACCACACAGGGAAAAACAGGTCAAAAGGAACACAAAATATACTTTAATAGGAGTGGATCATCTTAACCACAGGGTTCCCTAAGAGCTGCATCAGGTTCAGCAGTGGTGGAGATTTGCAGTCCTGTGGCTCAGTGAAAGCTGGAGTTAACCAGGCTTCCAGCAGATGTTTCAGCAGCCAAAAGGTTCTCTAAATGTAGCCTCCAACACTGACAATCCTAAAAAAATACTGGGCACGAAAGGTCTCAAATTGCTCACTGCTGTTATTTGTGGGAAAATACAAAGGCAGCTTATTCTGATTGCAGGCAAATGTAGAAAGTCTTCAGTAACTGACTGAAAATGTTTCTGAGGAAAAAGGTGTTATGTCTCTGTTTGAGCTTTTTTATAATGGCCTCAGACAATGAGTGTAGACAGATAGTACTCCTCTATATTGCTGTATATTAAATTTCTGTATAATGCTAGAAGTCTAAGGCCAGACAAAGGTAAAAAGGCATACAGAAGTAAGGTTATTCAAAGGGAAGGTTGTGATGTAGGGGAAAGTATTTTTCTCTGAAGGCTTTGATAACTCCAAAATAAAATAGAATATGCCCTCTAATATATTTTACATGCATTTTCAGGGACTACAGTAGTTACACAGCATTCAGAAATGTAACTGGTTCACTCACACCTAAGCTTAGTTTAATTTTCTGCATATAAAGTCTGAGAACACTATATAACAAGTTAATTGTCATCCCAAGGAGATATAAAAGTGCATTGTAGGAAATTGTTCTTTCTTAATTTGCCATTCAGGATCACAGTGTGGGTGGGCAAGATGTAAAAATATTCTCCAAGTCTGTAAGATTCAGATGAGCTAAGTTCAACCACAGGTTCAGCCAGTATGGTTTTCACTGACATCAAAGACAGTTAAACCTATTTGCATTAGGAGAAAGTTTAATCCCTTATCTTGAAACCACACAGCAAATGCTCAAGAATAATCTCTGGAATAGGTGTGAACAAACAAACTGCAAACTTGGATGCCTTGCTTCCTTACAGCCCACTCCAACATAAAGGGAATATCTCTATTTTTCTGTATTTACATTAGGTTTGGAAAGAGCAATTCCAGAGGTATCTGCTGCCAAGTGTGTCAGGGTATAGCATTTATGATATCCAGTTCATCCCACAGATATTACCATCATGCTGTGGAGACCAAAAGGCAAATGGGATGATGGCTGGGATCCATCATAGATCCTGGGTACTATCAGAGAATACACTCTGGTATTTGCATTTTTTATATTCTTTTCCTATGTTTCTGCTACGTGACACTGTGGGAGACACTGTCAACTAGTTTGGTATTTGGGCAGATCTGTTCTCATATTTGGCTGCAGAAAGATTTTTGCATGGAAGCCGGAAAGCTCTCACCCTAAGAAGGATTATCCAAGTCACTCCTTTTCCTTGTGGTGTGGGGAAGCATATCATTGCAGAAACTTCCTCCTCTCAAACTCCTTCCCCTAATTTTTTTCTTAACAAGTTTTTCCATTGTTGGTACGGTGCACTGTTACATTAACCCAGTAAGAAGGACAGGATCTTTCCTCCTGCACTAGAAATTGTTTTCCGTCTCCATGTATTCATTTTGAGCCTGGCGGTCATGGTCCCTGCTGTCCTGTCAAAGCTGAAGACTTAGCTGGAGCATGCCACAGATTCCTGCCCAGCCTGCACACCCAGCTCTCCTTCACAGAGGAGAGAGGTATGTGAAGCGATGATATGCACTGAGTCTTACCCAGACATGGAAGTGTAGAGGTGCCAAGTGTTCTCTTGGGTCCAGAAGTGTTGTCACCGACATACTGTATCATCTTCATTGCACTCCCAAAGGCACAGTTATCTCAGGATAGACTTGAGAATAATATAAATTAAATATTAATAATCTGTTTGGAAGCAAATCCAGAAAGTACAGGCAATTGTTCCTACTAGCTGTGTCCCAATTACCTCTAGATTTGAGGTAACCTGACACATCAAGAACCAGTCTTGTTGGCCCTTAAGAGAAGTTTAATTTCAAGGAATAGCTTTGAAAATTGATCTTCATTTGAAAAATGAAGAATTCACGCCTTACTTGAATACACATAGCCTGTGAGGGTAGAGCTCTCAGCATGCCATATCACATGCCATTACTATTTGCAATAATACCAGCACTAATATTGAGCATTTTCCATGTATAGAAATCAGCTACATTTGACTCCCAAGGAAGTTTGCACTAGTATCTGTTTTTCAAATCTGGTAAACTAACACAAAACCAGATGGACTCACTTGCCTATGATTACCAGGAACAAAGCAGCAGAAAGTTTAGAATCAATGTCTCCTTTGTACCAGCCCAACACTTCAGCAGCAGCTTCCCAGCCCTGATATTATCTTCTCCACTGGTGTCTGGCATTGCTGCCAGGCAGATAATGACCATACTGCATTTTTATTCAGTCTGTAATTCCAGTTAGTATTATCAATCAGAGCCTCAGGAACATCGCATGGGAGATTTCCTCATCATTATAGAACTTGGTTTTTTATGGCACAGTAGTTATTGCTAGACTCGGGCAGCGTTCCTCATTGGGTAGGAATGTATATAGATAGCAACACATCAGTATTTTCCACAAACTGTCCACTCTAAATTGGATCATCTGTTTATTTAATATCCCATCTGCTGAGCATGACTAATTGTTTATTTATACAGAAATCTAGGGGAAGAAAGGGTTTATGAAAAAACATGCACACTAAAATGAGCTTTTTAGAGTGCAGTGAGAAACTAAGAGACTCAAGGTTTCAGTACAAAACTTTTTGCCTGAAATACAGGCATAGATATACATAGTGCACATAAATTGAAGTTAGAATTCTGTCTTTCTTTTCCAGGAGCAGCCTGACACCTTGGACTTGGAAGTCACTCCAAGCAGGTGGTTCACCTCTGCCTGTGGAAAACCACACTGACTTCCCTGAAGCTTTGTGCAGACAGAGCTTTTCGCTACAGAGAGGGCTGAGGCCAATGCCTAGATCCTTCTTTCCTAGCCAAGCACAGTACTTGCTGTGCAAGCTTCCTGCAGAGAAATTGGCTGAAGTTCCAGCCCTCATGATATTCCAGTCCTGGACTTCTCTTGAGGTGGCTTGTCACTGTTGCTAAAATACACCAGTAAAATCATAATTCGGATTGGGATTGAGCTGAATACTTCTCCAGACTCTTGAATAGATTTGAGTAATTGCACGGTCTAAAACAAAAGGGTTCTACACCACATCCCTGAAAATTACATGAGCTTCTGTCACAAAAACAACCCCCAATTCTAGCCAGACACTGTTCAGAGTTTCACAGCTGTTGGCTATAAGAGTCCAGGAAACACTCTAGTGACATGTCTTAGCTTTCATTATGTCTGTCATTACCACATGTGTGTTAGCAGATTAAAAGTAGCAGGAAAACCAGAGCCACACACAGGCTCTACAGAAATATTCCACTGGGAAGTGAATTCTGCTCAGTAAATAGAAATATTGGTTTAACATATCAAATGCACATTTGCTGCCGTGCTTCCAGTGGTGAGGTGATGCTAGTATTTTGATGAGGTCCTGCTTAAGTTCCACCTTAGCCATGTATTCTCAAAATAATTGTGCTATGGAGATGGGTTAGACACACTTTTCCTTTGTTCTGGCATTCAAACTCAATCACAGTTTGTTTAACCATAACTAAGGACAGAGATGCTACTTGGTAAATACAAAGCTATTCAGAGAGCAAACAGCATACACTGAACACAGTGGCTGTAGTCAGCTTGTAAAGCTTGAAGTGGGGACAGGGGTATAGTGGTCTTGCCCTTACAAGTAGGTTAGTGGGAGGTGAAGGCAGCTTCCCCAGAAGACATCTACCATCCAGAAAAACTTCTAGTTCAAACCCAAGAGATTTACTTATCATAGGAGTGTAAGCTGTACGGATAAGTACACCTTTGCAAAGGTGGTTACAGAGGACCAAAATAGGAAGAATAGAAAAAGTAAACCATGCTTATCTTCACCTTGGTGGCAATGATTTGTCTAAGGGGTCTCCAGATTTGTAGGCTGGGAATGTTTATGCTAAATCAATGGCTGCTTTTATGCCTCCCATCTTCAATGACATGGACGCATGCACACCTTCATTTTTAGTTTATAATAGTATCAGAGCATGCTTGAGCTTGAGCTGTCCCTGAGTGAAAAAGGAGAAAGGCAATCACTAATATGTTAGCTGCGCTTCAGTGGCTTGGTAGGACAGGTCAGGAAAAAGATGAAACAACACAGGTGAGAACATCAATTGGAAGAACAACTATGGCAATAAGGACAGCACAGCTCCTTCCAGAGGCACTATGTCATTGAGTTTCCAAAATGAAATTTCCTCAGCATTTCAATTTCAGGGAAAATTAGAAATATATTTCCTTCACCCCCCATTCCTCACATACTAGGTTTTCACTCAACTTTGAGTTAGTTCACTGATGCATTCGTTGGTCTGGACCTGGTATGTATTTTGACTAGACAAAGTATTTTCTTTCTTTACATCACAGTATTTATCTCAGACAGAATTGATTTAAGATACTCTTTCCATGTCGTTTATCTTGTTATTAAATGCATCTAACAACATGTGCCTACCTCATACTTATTTTTGGCATCCCAAGAATCTTTTTGCCTCAATAAAATAAGGTTTAATGACTTGGCACCTGACAGTTTTATGAAAAACTGTCTTTAGCTTGGTGCAGGCATTATGAAGCAAAGCACTTCCAGCCTTTTCTTTCTAAAGACAGTCATATTGTACTACTTTTTCCATCCTGCCCATTCTTGAGGTATAGGTACATGAATTTATGCAGCAGATGTTAAACTTCTCAGAAAGCAGTAAGAGAGAATATATACTTACACATTTTAATGAGCTATAACAATTTGTTCTAGTTCAAAAAAATAAATTCTAGTGAAAGCGGGAAGACTTATATAAATGAAGTCAGGCAGGATAGGGAAGCATAGGTCATACTTCCAAATCTCCCAGAACTCCCATGATCTCCTTTTACCTTCACTTGTTTTTTTTTTTTTCCTTTGGGCATAAAATAGGTGTTGAAGCTTTTGAGCAAACAGTTAAGCCCCTTCCTAATTAAATCACAGTTAAACTGCATTAAACTAACCTCCAATTCTGAAGCTATAATTCTCCAGCTAAATGTAGGGAATAGCTATACAAAATTAATGTTTCAGCTGACAAAAAAAAAAAAAAAAAAAAAGACAAACTGTTTATAACAACCCAAAATAATTGATCCAAACATAGCTGTCACAACTCTTAAGCTTTCTTTGTTATCCCATTAAAAGAACATGTCCAGCCTACTTTGACAATCTTATAAAATAATAGTTTCAAAGGAAAAAAAAAAATGGAGATTAAAAAGGTTATTTGAAATCTTATGGAAATATTTTCTGGGTTTGAAAATTGCAGTGTGTATCAATACGTCTGATTCTGTAAACAGCCAAACATGGCTGTTAATAGCCCGATTCTGATACTGACTAAACAGCTAACCTCTAATAGATGGAAAGCTATGAATGGCTTCTGGACACAACACCATCTGAAGAACTGTGTCATAGAGCCCTGAGACTGGTATGATACAGAGCAGTAACACTCAATACAGACTACAATAACGTGATTGTATCATTTGTGAATTTGTAGACATCTGTGAGATTTTTTAAAAAGTTTCCATGACTGTTGAAAGTTCCACTAATGTAAATATAAATGTTAGTTCCGCTGTTATTTAGTTTAAAATTCATCAATCAGCAAAACATCCTGGAATCAGCAGATTAACCAGCTGTGTATGACTACAGTAGAATCAAAACAAACAATCTGTAAATTACCCTTAGGTGAAATCTGTTCATCTGGGCAAATTCACAAGTGTTTATAAATACTCAGGATTTGGAAGTTCAGTTTCATTCATTCAAAGGAAAAAAAAAAAAAAAAGGCAGTCATTAATTAAAAGGGTAGATTCATAATAAATATTATTCAAGTTGGCTTTACACGATCCTTCTGACGTACATGTTCTTCTCAACTACAGTGCTTTGGGGAGGTACATCAAGGGAAGAAGTCCTGGCTCAGCTGACAATGACAAGCTACCTATTGCTTTGAACAAATGCAAGGTTTTGTTCCTGATATTTAAACAGTAAGACAGGGGGTCTGCTGTTTTCTACGTATTGCAACTCCTTTTTCTGCACACATGGTGCAAAAGGCAGTACTCTAACCATTGATAGCCTTTGCTCAAAACCCCCACATAACAGGTGCTCTTTGCTCCTCTCCATTTCCAATGCACAGTAAAGCCTTGCTACTCTACTTTTTAATTGGTTTTTAAATGTTGGGTTTTTTTCCTCTGCTTTTTAAAACGTTAATTTATTTTTTACTCTAATGAACTTTGATGACTGAATCTCAGAATACTTTGGAAACGGTAAGAAGGGCCAAAAAAGATGGTGTTTTCCTTAGTTGCCAGATGAAGAGCATTGGTGCCAAAAGGCTGACGTACTCAGTTTCTTGCAGCAGCGCGTGACAGAACCTGTATCACAGTCCACTACTTTACCTACTAGAGTAGGTTTACTTTAAGTCAGTCACAAGATACAGGCAACTAAGAAGCAGAATCCCTTTCCAAACAGCCCAGAAATCTGTCAGCTGGATCATGGACTGAGGATAATTTTCCCCCACTTTTCTTTTGTACTACTTTATTTCACATGTGCACTTTCAGGCCTTCCAGCACACACAGGTGCCTGGTGAGATTTTGAAAGTTTTGAAAGTAGATGATAATTCCTTACTTCCATTAGTTCCTCCATGATCTGCCAAATAGTTCTGCAGCTACTGCAGCTAAAACACAATCAGAGGAGTGGGATGCTTATCTAGCTCTCTCTGAGAATGTTCAGCAACAGTATTCTGAGTTATTAAGCACCATGCTCTGTAATGGTACCACAAATATTACTGCTGTATAAAAGCAGCCAACCCTCCAGCCACCCTTCTCACTGGACTTTTGCAAAGCCCTAACGTGGTCTTTAAGGGAATGTTCCTTTGTACATCAGCCCATACTCATCACCTGCATGAATCCAGCATAATGTGAACTTTGCACGCTTGTCCAAATACAACTAGGTTGAGTACTGTGGGTCAGGAACCAGAACAAGATAGTTTGTTGGCTTAAGGACCCTGTGAATCAAAGCAACATGCTGGGGAAAAGCTGTCAGTTCTGAACATTGCTGTTCATTATGTGGGATTTTTATTGCTGTTTTGTTCTATCTCAAAGCTAATCAAATGAAATCCATGTGAAATGAAGTATAAACTGTGCATTGCACAAGCTTATCAGCACTGTTCTGAATTATACCAGCCAGAGAGAATTTACCCAGACTATCATGGGTCCAGAAATATGTGGATCTCCTAGTGCATCTGAGATTTTAATGATTTTATTTAAACTCTACATTAGCTTATGGAATTTGGAAAACACAAAGAACTTCCTGTACGGTTTTACAGTTCCAAGCCTTTCCCAGACCCCAGAAGTATACGTGGGAAGCAAGCCAAACTTCCCTGAAGATTACTTACATCTATAGTTTATGGCAGATACACTTTGATTGCCCGCTGTTCTTCACAGATCATGGCAGAGGTGCTTATTTGCTGACAGCCCAAACAGGACTTTCTGTCAGATTAGTTTTGCTATAGGGACAGACCAAGGTATAAACAGATAAAGAATTAGAAGGAATGTGGGTAACTAAACTCAAAGTGGCATACCCAGCAAGAACAGAAATTTGTACCTGGGGCATCTACAGCAGTCACGTCTCTTAGCTCCCAGTCCAATAACCTCTGCAGAAGGCCACCTCATCTCACAAGCAATAACATCTTTTCCAACCCCACATCTATCTTATTTGCAAGGCTTTTTGAGGCTGGTAAATTTAATCTAAGCTGTAATGAACCTCCTAGTTAATTATCAGCTAAAAGGAAGTGATGGTCCAAGGTTACTTCTCAATACACCCAAAGCAACTATTACTAGAGCAATAAAACACACCCTTTTGTGTGCACGTATTTTATTAATAAGCACCACAACTTACCTATACAATTAAAAGGGAAACAACATTTTCTTTTACATTATTCTCTCATTTAGACAAGCTCAGTCTTTCAGAATGTGTTTACTGGTATTGTATGTTGTTCCCACTGTGTTATGCCATCAATTCCAGTGTCCTACAGTACCACTTCTCACTGTACATGTACCATCTGGGTGGTCCACGCTAGCACAAGGCTATAAAGGCAGCCATTTATCAGGCTACTATAGTTCTGAAAGATCAGAAGTACTTTCAATTCAAGATTCAATTTACCACTTTACTGTTCTCAAAAAACAAAAGCAGAGACTATTGCATCTCACTAATTTTAGGCAACTTTAGAACATCTTCCCCTCCTCTTTCATTCACTACAGGCTTTTCCTTGTCATAAACCTTCGCATATTGCCACTGTGTAGTGGCAATAATGGTTGATCTACAAGACACACAACAACAAACCTGATGACAGGAAAAGCCTGACCAATTTCAACCATCATTCTCCATCACCTTTGGCTATGGAACCCAGGAGTTTAAAAGCTTCCTCCACCCCCCTCAGTCAAGCATATAAGGTTTGTAAGAACCATAACAGTTTCAGCAGTTAAAAGAAGATGAAATAATTGATCTTCCAGACTTTACTGTTTTTGCCTAATTATGTGAGTGTCACATTCACCAACAGTGAGAAGTCCCTCCTGACTTTCTGCAAAACACAGATTACAGAACTTGGTTGCCTCACTGAGTCAAGCTCTTTGGTGTAGTGGAATGAAGCTGGGTTAATTAGCATTGATAATAAACAGCTGTGGGTTGGCTTCAGGGGCGGTGGGTTGGTCGATGTAGGTAAGGTGCACCTGTGGCTGGTTAAGTGGTTGAGAGCCAATGAAGAGAGAGCAGCTGAGGAAGAAAGGGATGAGAGAGGAAGAAGCAGAAGGAGATAAGACAAGGAAGAAGCAAGAGGAGAGAGAACATGTCCTGAGTGAGGAGGAGGCAGCAGCAGCAAAGGGACTGGGATGAAGAGTGTGCTAGTATGAGATGGTAAAAGATCTTGTTGCAGCCAGCTGGAATGGAGAGTGCTGTGACACTTTGGGGTTGAGTAACAGAAAACTCATCTTGCCCCATGGTAAACCGTTCACGTTGCAGAAGTAGGCTCCAGCTCAGAAAATGCTGCGTGAGCTGTTTCCACGAACATTGATGTTGTCTGCTCTGAAAGTTAGTTATGCTATACAGGGAAAGCAATGGGTGATATGTTTTTGTTTTTATCCTATTTTTGTCACTTCTATTTTTAGAATCAATTAAAGCTGTTGAGATTCATCAAAGAGGCAATAAAATGACAGATTGTGTAACAGCAGGAGAAGACTGATGGAATACTTACCTCTCCTGCAGCTGTGCAATCAACTTAAAGATAGGCTAAAAGAACAGTCACAGGAGCTAGGGAGAACTTTACTGATGCAATGTGAAAAGAGCTCAGGAAGTTTTAGATACAACAAAAAGGACAGCTGGAAAAAAGGAAGGATAATTTTCTTTATTTTTGATTCTAAAATGAGCGGGCAAGCCTGAGTAGGCCCAGTTCTTTTACTATCCTCAGACATCTGTACTACTATCTTACTATTTTTATTAATTATTTTAAAACTTGCTCTCCCATTATTTTCTTTATCCTTTACAAATCCCCTTTTGTGCCTTTCTATGCTCTACAAGCCTACTTTGAAAACCCTGGAGTTGGCCAGACCACTGTCTAACAAAATAATGTCTTTTCCCAGTTTGGCATTCTATGTCAATGAAGAGAATTTAGGTGTATTTTCTCTTTCAGCTTCTTATGTCTTCTAAAATTATGTACACAGCTGACCCTTAGGCCACTATTTCAGCATTGTCACTGCCACAGAACAGCACAGATGCATTCCCAGACAACCAGAGAGGTAAAAATAACTGCAATATGGTTTTGATTACCCTTTGCTCTTACATCTAACAGGATTAAGGAAAGGTTGACAGCTTTTGGAGCCATCAGATCCATCAAAGAAAAAGCAATAGTGCTTTCCAGAATTCAGCAATAGGTAAAGCTTGTGAATCACTGGGTTTCAAAATCCAAAGCCAAATGAAAAATACAAAAACACCCCCCACCACTCAAAAGATTTGCTTTGTTCTTTCTTACTAGCCAAAATCCTCATCATATTATTTTTATAAGTAACTGTACAATAAGATATCAAAGGATTTGCTTTGGTCTTTACAACTCCTAGTATCTATACTAAGCCTGAGGCATCATACAGTCAGGAATGTACCTGAACAATGCATGGGCTTGCTATAAATTATATAGCAACTTTGCTCTGATCTGTGGCGTCAGCCAGACATCTGCTATCTTTTTGTTAAAAGATGTAGGAATATATTAAAATGTTAGTATTTCCACTACAAAGCCAAATTAGTTTGGAGCTATAGAAATTTGTGGTCATCATCTTCCTAATCCAATAGCCAGGCTCTCAGGTCAGTTGAACTAGGCAGGTGGGTTGAAATCTGAAAGCTGCTACCAAGCATGAAAATATTCATGAGGTAAAAATTTCTGGAGTAATTACCAAACATACTTAACTGGCAAAGATAGACTTGCAATACAATGCAATTAGAATAAAAACTATTGCTGGAAGACTTCTGATTGCAAGAAGTCTGAGCTTCACTGGCTAAGACTGGCCTTACATCTACTTCTGTAATAGCAATTTAGTTTAGATAGAAAAGAAGGTGGGTTTTTTCCAAGGCAGAATTCTTTTTTTACTAGTTTTTGTTAACTTTCCTTAAATTTTATGTTAAATATGACTTTATAACAGAGAAGTTGATATTTTCATTATAAACTATCTTAAGACATTTAACCATTAACCTTTATGTGAGAAATGCTTTCTGAAATGGAATTAATGGCTTTTAAGTTGCCCCTAAAGTTACCCTTTTCTAGCAATTAAATGGGTCATTTAAAAAAAGTCTAATTCCTCATTAATATTTGTGGAAGAAAACCAACAGTGAGATTAATAAACGGTTTGACTAATGTATGTCAAACATGAGTCTTTGCCCTGTACTGTTTCACTACCCCCAAACTGATTATAAAGTATTATTAGATCAGGGTAGTCACACTGTCACGCTTGTCGTGGCTTAAACAGTGTAATATCAGTATCAGTAGAGAACCAGGTTTCCTGCCTGAACTGGGGGACAGAGGACGAGGAAAACTCACTCTTTTCTTAACTTTCTATTAAACTACAAGGGAAAGTGGGACTGAGTAAAAGTCCCTAAGAGGTGGGCCCATGGCATCTCTGGGTCTCTGTCCATCTCTGCAAATACTTGGCAGAAGGTTTGTCAGATCTGGCAGTAAGTTGGAAGTTCACACTCACAGACCTCTTATTTCTGTCAGCATCATTCACTCAGCTAACTAGAGACTCACCAGGATATTAATTATCATATTAAAAGCATAAGCATGCAGTTGTATTAAGAAATGCTGAAGCGAATATTGATTTTTAATCAAAACTTCTAGACTTTTATAGGACCTTAAAACCTATGACACATATGGCCCTTTTGCCATACCGGATTAGAAATACATGAACACTCGTATCTGCTAGTTATGGCCCTTACAAGACAATTCATAATTATGCCACTATGGAAGTGCAATGCAGTATTTGGTGCCTGATGCTTCATCTGCTTTGGTACATGAAGGCATGCAGGAGTAGGTGTAATCCCAAGATGCACATTCCAAGAATTCTGAAAATCCCAAGAATTCTGAAATCTGTGAAGGTTTAGTAACTGAATACATGAAACATCAGATCTGTCAACCAAAAAAGTCTTTTTTGTATGGTCCAACTTTATCAGTTTTGAGGGGATAGAATCTGGTTTCTGGCACTCTCCCTGTGGGTCATACCATAGCAATAGTCCTTGGGTCATCAGCATGGCAGCACTTGGGCACAAACAAGTGGCAAGCAGCCCTTTAGCATCTCCTTTTCCTCTCTTGCCGATGTGGTAGCTGCTTGCAGCATGGTTCAGCTGCCAGGACATTGTACAAGAGCACATGTCATCCAAGGAACAGAAGATGAGATTGCTGTGGGGAAGCACTGTGTTGGTTAGATCGAGCAGACTAATTGGCTGTTGAGCATAAAAGCCGATGGCTGCATATTCAAAGAACACTTTCAATGGATATCAAGATATAAAAATATCATCCTGCAAGGACAAGAGAGAAAGATAAGTATAAAAGCAGAGGAACTCATGCTTTTTCATGATCCTGCCATATTTTAGAGTAATGGAGCAGTCATGATATGTTATTTTAATCGTACACATGATATGAAAGATTTGTTTCCCAGAACTGAATGATTCTAAGCAAGCCTTATACAAGATGTGGTACAAGTATTTGTAGAAAAGGTTTATAAGTCTGTTCTGTGCTCTTGAAAAACTCTTGAGGGTTTTTTTTGTGCTGAACATTCCCCCTCCTGTAAATTCATAGAAAGGTACTCAGACATACTCAGACATACAGAGTCTGTGTGTGTCTGTGCCTAATTAACCATGTGCATTTAGCCACTAAGTGTCTCATTTATCCTGTCCTTTATGAGAGCAGTTTAAACCCAGCCTGTTGTATTTTAATTTGCTTACATATGTGTTTGTGCAGGGTAAAACCATACTGGCCCTCAAGCAGTTTTTGTTTGCCAGTGCCTTTCGTTGTCTTTAAGCCAACCATGTTCACCAAACAGAACCTGCCTCTGACAAGTTGCTCCCAAATACTTTCTTTTATTTGAACAGTAAATATACTTTTTGCCCCAAACCTGATGTTAAGGAAATGCATTTTTAATTTCAAAATGGAATAATAATTGCAGAGCAATAGCACCTACAAGCACCATCCACTTTTTTGTACAGGTACAAAGAAAAATCTGGCAACTCTTACCTGTGGAGCTTCTCAGAAGTCTCTGCAGCCTGTGCGGGGGGGGGGGGGGGGGGGGGGGGGGGGGGGGGGGGGGGGGGGGGGGGGGGGGGGGGGGGGGGGGGGGGG
>JAVJGJ010000061.1:47487507-47503721 GCA_035590215.1 Microhierax caerulescens
ACCCCCCCCCCCCCCCCCCCCCCCCATGTGAACCAACCCAAGGGCTGTGACTGACTGCAGCTGCTCTTACTTGCAATTGGAACACTCATGAAGTAAAAAAAAAGTAAAATGTTTTCCAATGGAATCCAAATCAAATTTCCAATTAGCTTTAAGTGCTTAAGTACTTAACAGCAGTTTTGATACTTCAGTTATTACAGCAGGATTACAGCTGCCTGGTCTGCCTAAGCTAAAAACATTGTATCCCAGGATAACTCTCCCAGTTGGGGAAAAGAAACATTTCTACCAACATAAGTCCACTGTCACCATTTCTGTTAAATATAAAAGTGACACTATAAAATAAACTGGCTGTATTATAGACACTTCTAGCTGTTTTGTAACGTCTCAGATCTCCTCGGAAGGAAAGGGATCTTTCTCCAGGTCCTAATCATGTAGGACCTTTTTCATTCTACTTAGAAAGTTACAATGTTTATATGCTTTCTTCTTGGTTTGTAAAGCTCTTCACAGTTCACCTGGATGAAGCTCACACACCTCCCTGTGCTTTCATACAGTGATGGAGGGCTGCTCCAGAGGTTCTGCTGCCTTTGATCTCCACATGGAATAATCTATGTGAGATGCTTGCATCAAATTCAAAGGCCAGAGAAAGGAGAAAAAAACCTCAAACAGATAAACTGCCAAATGAAATTGCTATGAATGAGTTAACTATATGTGGTCACTATTCCAGATCTTGAGCCCATTAAAAAGTGTAAAAACACTCAGACATGCTGGTCTGATTCATCTGTAGTATATATCTCCACAACTAATTTCCTTAGGGTCTACCACATCATTCTTTCCCAAAAGACCATTGGAAAGCAGTGTTTGCAAAGACATACCTAAGCAATACTGTGCAAGAATAAGTTGCTCTTGACAAAGTCACTACAGTAGTATTCAATAAATCTGTGTTTCTAATCTCTCCTACAGTCTGTTTGGCACCCAACTGTGCATGAGGTTCTGTAGAGAAAATAAAACATTTGCTGCTGCAAGGAGTCAACCAGTCTAAATAGACAAGGCAGCAAAAAGATAGGGAAGAATTGTAGAAAAACAACCTCCATTTCCTGCCTTAAAAAAATCCCCACATTTCTTCAATTATCTCTCCTGTTAATGCAGATGGGAAGCTCTAAAACCAGGGCTAACTCTTAGACTACAGCTAAGACAATGTAGTCTCGCTTTCAGAGGAAATAAAATGCTGCTTTGCTACAGAGTATGAGAAAGTGTTTAGAAACAAATAAATGGTAAAGCCTGAGATCACTTATATATTCATTATGTGCTTCCAAAACCTCAGAAATAAATGGATGTTAAGACTTCTACTCACATCAAGTTTTAGATAAGGTCTCTGTTATATCTAGATTAAGCTTATTGCTTCACCCATTGAACCAGGTTATTTTTCACTTATGGCATTAGGATTTAGCTGTACTTAAAAAAAACTACCTTTAGACTAGGATCTCAAAACATTGTTTTAATTTTAAAACCCAGCAATACATCTTTCAAAAAGTTTATGACCAGAATTCCCAGTTCTTGGCACCTACTCTAAACTGTAGATTTTAGAAAGAATTTAGCACATGATACATTGTGTCACGACCTATAAAAGGCCCATCAATAAGCCAGAGATACCTAAAGTACTCAAATCCCGTATGTTTAAGTCAATAGGATTTGGTGCATTTCCCTATCACTGTGGCTAATACCGAATATTCTAAACATTAATTTTGAGGGAGAAAAACTATCATCTTATGTTGTATTAATACATATAGTTGTCTGAGGGTGGTTAGTTATTCCACTACAAATTGAAGCCTTTCATTAAAATGGGTCCACTCTTCTGTGATAATACTTCAGCTGATTCATCAAAGCCGTGCCCCATCTGTATACTCTGGATTTTATTTTCATTCTAGAGACTTTAAAAAAACAGAAAGATTCCAATTTAAACACATTTTAGGCTGAATAGGGCAGAGAAGTCACAATCTGTCAATTAATTCAGTGTTTCACCCCAAATTAATATAGTTTCCTTCCAAGCTGTGGTTTAGAATGTTCTGTGTGTACATGCATCTTAATTTGATAGACACGTGCAGATTATCCTGTCACCCTCCTGTAAAGAATCTAGAGTGGAACTCTGATTCTGATGTCCTTTGTAGGCAATCCACTCACCTGTGAATGTGATCCTTTCTGCGTACTGCCATGGACTTGAACACAGAAAACATATGCCCTTCTTTGGGATGCTGTGAAGCATGTTCTATCATACCTAAAGGGAAGGGACTGGATTGCAGAACTAGAGAAGAGTGGGTAAAATTTGCATTTAAAATATAGCCGGGTGATTTTCTTTAAAATGAGCTCTTATGCACCAGGCCAGGGTTCAACATTTTATATAATTCAAGTAGACAAGGCTCTGATTCTTTCTGTTCCCTGCTGGTTTCCAATTCATGACTGTATTTTCTGAAAAAGCCTTTTAAATGAGCTCAACCAGGACATTGGAAGTATTAGTTGTGTTTTCAGGTGAGGCAGCAGGGGAGATAACTACTGTCTTCTCTTGAACTCAGTGGCAGTTTAATGTTTCAGATGGGGAACTTTCTGCCCTTGATGCTAGACCAGCCAACAACATTTAAACAACTCATAGCAGGACAAGTGATTATCTACATAAAGATATAACTACCCGTATTGAGTAGTTCAGTATTGAGCTGAATAAATTCTGAATGAGAGTATTCAGACTATCAGTCACTTCATCAGCTACACATGCTTATGCAGAAGGGATTTGTCAAGGCTGTCCAAATTCTGCCAGTTTTGTTTAACCTATGCATGTATTTGTAATCTATCATTGTTTTCAAAGTGTTATGCATAAGAGATCATCACAAAAGAGTGAGAGAAAAAACTACAGTCCTTTTAGTAGTTCTCTGAAGATTCATAAAGTGACAATTATTTCCTTTGTTCCATTTCCCACTTGGCTTTTAGACAGAGAAGCTCAGTCATATGACAGACCTGAGGGGGAGGCTGTTTCATGTTGCAAAGTACACTCACTCTCAAGAATGCACTGCTCATTCTGGGAAGACCATGATATTGTAGTCAAAAGCTCTCAAGCGCCACTAAAGAACTAGCATAAATCCTGGGGTGGGGGGTGTTCTAGAAGGAATTGATCTGCAGAAAGAGAAACAGTTTTGGAATACTATGTCATTTAATTAGAAATGTCTCACCTTGATCTGTGTTGTCACCAAAAAAAGGTAAAGTTAAATCTAGCAGTTGTGACAACAGCTGGTCTTTTCATACTCTGCTGCACACTGCTAAATCACACTAATGGTAACAGGTACGGAGGAATTCCCACATTTAGCTCCTATTATCCAATTTTCTAATATTATCCAGTTGGGAAGACATGATTACATAAAATAAAAGTTCCCCAGAACTGAGTGCAATATCAAACAATTAAATGAAAAGTGGGATTGTTAGAATAAGAGACGTTACAAATTGTAGTTAATAGAAAAGGGACTAAGACCCTCTGAAGGTTTCAGAAACACGTACAAAGGCCATAGGACTAGACATGGTCAGGAGAACTGACTGAACTATTTTACACTAGGAACATGGCAGTCCTATAAGTAGGTTCTTACAATTTTTGAAAATTTTGAAAATTATATGAATTTTATCAAAATCTAGTCTAGACAGACAAGCACAGAAGGCAAAAATCTGTTTGGCTTTGTTTGTTTGTTTCCCAGAATTTAACATTGTTTTTTAAAAAGAACAGCAGATTTTGTGATCTAAAAAAGCCAAACACACTGTAGTATAATGTTAATGTTTCTGTTCTTTATGCAATTCTATTTGCTCTTGCTGGGGTGATTAAAAGCAAGGAAGGTGCTTGGAGGCAAGAACGTAGCTGCTGTCTTGTGTTTTGGCAGAGTTACCAGTGGTTACACGTCTTCCCATAATGGTGTAGTAGAAAAAGCAGGAAGGCGGCTAAATGTGGGGAAAATGCACCTACCTTAGGCAAAAGGTACACAGAGTACCTGAGGTATTTGGAAGTTTGAGTGCAATTTCTGAGAAGATGTGTGAGAACCTCAAGAAAATAACATATTGCATCAGTCACCCTTCGGATTGAAAGCAGAACACCTCAAAGCAAAGTTCTAGCTGCAGAGAGAATGTGGGAACAAGCACAAGGACATTATCTGCTTCTGTTCAAGACCTTCTGTACAGGGAATTAAATGTCCCATAAAAACAAATAAGACTGCATTGGGGAACTGGCTTTGCAGCCAACTCCTCTTCGTAACTAGGAGAATTGGTTTTGCCAGTTGATTGGATCAACATTGTAATTGGGAGCTGCAGGGAAGCTCACTCCCTAAATTTTGTAGGAATTCAAGATTAATGGTAATCTTCCTGAGTACTAATTGGGTAATTTGTGCCATAAATAGAACAGGATACAGGGATAAACCCCACAGCTCAAACAAAATACCCAGCTTTATCTGATTTATCCACTCTAGACTTCTACATTAGTCAGAAATATACAGCTACTGAAGAACCTATTAGCCACAAACACCCCTGAAAAAACACACATTCACATGCATTACTGTAAGAGACTTCACTGCAGGGGAAGCTGTTTATTAGATCATAGGATTCTTAATACATCTTTAAGCACATAGCAAATTCATGAGTGAAAGAAATATACTTTGAGCCAATTCAGCACTGTAATATGCATTTATGATGTTCATCTCTTCAGGAAGTTAAAGTGGAATCAAGTATAGACTTAATGGATTTCAAAGAAAATTTCCACCTCATTCTGGACTGGTCATGTTCACTCTTTCCTGGGTTGGTTAGGTTAGTGTGATTACCCCTGGGATTGAGTAGGTTGTTTTTTCCCTGCACAAACAAGTTGACTGAATTTAAATAATTTCAAACTGATGCTTTAAGCACTGGCGTCAAAAAACCCATACCACCACATGTCCCATACCACCACATGTCCCAAGAGAGTTTTGAAGTACAAATCAGTGAAACTGGGGGGGAGGGGGGGATTAAAAATACTAAAACTTCTTCTTTGTAAGATGAGCTATAAGATCTCTTAGTGCATATTTGCATCATTTAACCTTATTCCTCAAGGCTAAGCTGTCACCCCAACCCCCTTGAAAGTCCATGAAGAGAATTGCACATTTCTAGAGGGCAAATTAACGCAGTTGTCTTCATATAATTATTTTAGAAAAGGACTATTGAGTAAAGAAAGAAACAAGTAAGAGTTGCCTCTCCATTTGCTAGATGCCACCCTGAAGATCAGGTAAAACAGATGACTAAAGGTAGGTGAGCTAAAGCCAGTCCATCTTGGTTGATTATTGAATATGATTATTACAATCTTAATTCACCCAATGGAATCCTTATAGTTTACTGTGATGTACATACCCCAGGCCAGTACAGGTAGAGCATATAAATGCAAAAGATTCATTGATGTGTTCCTCTAAAATTAATTTTCAGCAAATGCCTACCTGCACCGCTGAACAGCAACGCTATTCACAAGTCATCTTACACAAGGGCACTCACTCCCTGTTTGGCAGAGCTCTCACTGACCAGGGAAACGAGTGCAGATTTCAACTGTTTGTGTCCGTTCCTTTCCTGAAGGGAGGGTGGGCATCCACAGATGGCTGCTGACTCTGGACTCTTAACCCACAGACTCCCTTCTAAACTTTGTGTCTACTTCAAAAGATTTATTCTGAAGATCTCATTACTTTTTCATCTATTTTTGCCTCAGCAAGCCATTCCCTTAGTTTTCCTTTTTCATTCATAAATTTTATTCCTTGCTCTTTGTAATAGTGCCTTCCTTACAAGAGAACATTGCTGTTTCTTTCTCCTCCTTTCAGCTGTCTCTCTGTATTGGGATTCTTTCTTAATCATAACAATAGGAACTGTTTAACAGAAAAATAGCTTTTGCACTGCGATCTGAAAAGTTCATTTGTCTACTCTCTCTTCTGTTTCTTTACTCAGCAGCCCTGAACTGAGAACATTTTACCTGTGCCTGAGATAAGGAGAAACCCTATCTATATTGCTGCAGACTATAAAATGCAGGCAAACATTGCCACTACACACTCCCAAGTGTCGTGGGTCTGCATTCATAATGTCAAGGGAGAAGGAGTTTTAGGTACCACTTATTGACAGAAGTGGTACATAACAGTCCTTGTTACCATAGTATTACAGGCCACAGACAGCCATAAATCAGCCAAATAGGCTGATTGAAATTTATTTGTTTCAGGAACCCTTTGAAATTAAATGCAGTTTTATAGTTGACTTCAAAACTGGATCTTACCTCCAATTAGAAGCACTTAAAATATTCATCTGTGACAACAGGGATTTCATGAAAATTAAAAGGCATGTTTTACTGGATAGCATATGTTTAGGTAATGCTAGGTAATTCCTGGAAAAAGAACTGTTACGTTTAATCTATACTTTTATTAAATAAAAAGAGTGGCTTATTTTCTTTACCTTTCCCTGTTCCAATAAAAGCATAATTTAAACAGACTTGCCCACCAATTCCAAGAGTCAAAACATATTAAATTTTGTTAGTAATACTTGAATGAGTAAAAGGATTATATAATTTAAGCTTGTTGGAAATAGAAAGCATTTAGATTATTAAAGGATAAATGGATACAGGCTGAGTCCAATTCTGAATTAAGTGTTCTCAGGTCTGTCCATTTTTGTAAGAACCAGGACGCAGGTAGCACTGCCCAGTAACCAAAATCATACTCTGACACTAAATTGAACATATAGTTTGTTTTCCAAACAAGACATGTTTGGAACAATAAAGTTAGAAATGTTACTAATAGTAGCCATGGTATACTGAATGTTTAACTAGTGTAAGACAGTAATGGTCAAGGAATTTAATTATATGGTTATAATGACCATTGTATGACTGCTTTATTTCCATTTTGGCTGCCTTTTTACTGGATCCAGTACCAGATAAATCATCCCTCATTTATAGATTCCAGAACCTGCTAATAGTGAAGTGTGTCCCAAAGTTGTTTAGTGGGGGAAGAGAAGGGCCAAATAAGATTCCTGATAGCATAGTGATGATATGCAGTTCATTTGTGTCCTCTTGAGGGAATTCAGTTTTCTAATCCAAGAAAGCTCATTTAAACTTTACACAACTTGTTACAACATGGAGCCTTGAATCTAGGATATATGCAGCCAGTCACAGCATAGGAAAAAAACCTAAACAGACTATACTAAGTGACTTTGGTCCATGAGACTGCCAAGCAACCACAAAGTATTACTAGCTTTATATCCTACTTCCATTAAAGCATCCAAAGTAAATTTTTTTGCTTTCCTTTGCTGGAAACGTAGACTAGTAATTTCCATTAGCTAAAACATACCTGCTGAGTCTAGCCTGTTACTGTCTTGCTGAGATTATAATTAGGAGTGAATTTGACAAGAAAAGGCTCATTAATTCTTACAAGAATTCATTTGATTTCAGTATTTCACTTGGAAATTTTAGTGCATTATTTTGCCTTAGTGAGACAACAGGCTGTTAGAACACACACAGTATCTAACCCCAAATAATACGTTAAGATCAATGTATGCTTACTCCTATATCAATCACTTAAAATTAGATACAGAAAGAGAACGTCTTCTAAAAATCTTTGGCTTTTAAAAAAAGAATTAGAAGTCCATTTTCCCACCATTAGTAGAACAGTGTATTTGTCTCATTGTAGTCCTCATTTAGAGAATATCTACTGTGGGTCTGCTTCCAGACTAGTTATTATAAATAACTCTTGATGATGAGACACTTTTACTAGCTATGGTTATTCAGAAAAAGCATTACAGTGATTATAAAATATTATTGTGTCCAAGCATACGCGTACAAATGAGCAAAGCCTCTACAGAAGGCTGATCCTTTTACACGTGGCATTTTGAACCACTAACCTAATCTCAAACACATTCTTCACAGATGCAATTTTACAAATTTACAGATAGATAACTGCAGTAATCAGTAGCTTAGGCAGCAACCTTTAAGTTTGGTTTGAGTTGATCTATTAGTACAATACATAGTACAACCCTAGAAAGGTTATTTCCTTTGCTACAAGGAAGTCAGTATTTATATAAAATGAAACCAAACTGTGAGCTGCTCAATATACTTCCCACAGGGTACACAGGTAGCAGTTACTGCTACTGTCATAAGACAAATCAGTGATCTGGAGGAGCAGCATGTAAGTCAGAAACTAGAAGAAAGGCCTGTAAAATCATGCAGTCCCTCTCAGTCTCAGAACATAACAAACAGGACAGGATTACATAAATGCTTTGCCCATCTTAATTTGGAATGTCAAACTGCAAAGCTTAATCTGTTTCCATCAAGAAGTTATTCCAGCCATTTACAAACTGGCAGAAAAACTTAGACCTTAAAAGTCAGGACTAGCTGACATGTTCACATTTTTGACTACATACTTGATGAAGTAGGCAATTTTTGATGACATCTTTACTGCTGGTAAATGTTTTAAATTCTCCTTTTATGCTGGCTGGTGTTTATAACAAAATATGGACTTTGCTTCGTGGTTTAAGTGAAGCTTGACATTGTCTCCAATTATCAATCAAAACACGAAGCAATTGTTAGTCACTTCCCCTATAGTCTTTAGGGATTATGTTTTTCTATTTTATTTTTTTTTTAAACTAACTCTAAATTGTACCTCCTGTCATCATCCAGTTGAGTTTTGAATGACATGATAAACAGTATTTCAAGTTCTTAAGTGGAATAACAGAGTTTAAGTACACTGAGCAAGGGACCAAGGCCTACTAATAATTTCTGGTTTTAGAACCAGTTTAAGTGTTAGCAGTATATTGTGTCTAATCTTTACTGTTAAAGACATTTGATTTTAGCCTAGAAAAAGATTTGGTGCATCACAATATTTATGAATAACTAAAGATGAAGTGAGTATAAATTTGTATAACTTCTCCATGTGTGACAAACTACAGGGTTCACATTTCAGAAATATTTAGCAACTGTTCACAGTTTGCTTCCACCATTCTGAATGTCTTCATTAAAATGATTATGTTACAAATTGTTCCATAGCTTTTACTGGCTTCATAAGAGACTTACCATAATGACTGACAAGAACACTGAATGGTGACATAACTAAGCATTTTCAGTGTTTGAAACCTAAAGTATTTTTTTGTTTGTTTGTTTTGGGATTTTTTTTTTTTTTTTTTTAACTAACACAGAATAAGCACTTCCCTGCTGCAGACACTGGAGCACTCTGTACTTGCATGCTTAACATGGATCATACTTACCAAGACAGATTTTCAGTCTGGAGTCCACAATATAGTGTAAGTCTTACTTGTAAGACTTTAACCCAGCAAATATCAAGCTACATAAAGGAGTTTTACATATTTAAGTACATTTTAAGTGTTCATTCATGTTATGTTATTTGAGATCTTTGGATTCCCACCTCTACTGCAAAGGTCAGAAATTATTTTTTAATTAAAATCTAGGAATTCTAAATATTAGATACTTAAAGGAGAAAAGTTAGTATTGTGAGCTTCATAGTAAAATCACCAAAAAAACCTGACCACACAGTTTTCGCTGCTTCAGGATATGAACCTGTATATTGGAAGAGTTTAAACATGATTTACAGTATTAGAGGGGAGAATGGGAAATAGATCCCTTGCATAGGATTTATGACAGCTTCCATGTTAGGAGCACAAATCCTGCTGATTTACACTTGAAATCACAGTAGGTTCTTTCTATATGCAAAAATTGAAATCCTTCTGTAAGAGGAGACATTGGTAGAACCATTTCACAGATGATTGATCAAAGGCAAAACACTTATCTGATTTCATCCATGTTTGGTCTCCTGCTCTTATAACTGGATTACCCAGCTTCTGCTATAAATTGTCTATACTTTTTTTCAAAGAGGCCTATGGCAGATTTGAATGACAGATACTGAGGTGAGAAAGTACAGTGTGCTCACTGCAAACTGGAGAACACCACCTTAAAGTACTTGCTTTTTAAAGAAACTAAAATGTTTGCATAAAGAAAGCAGACAGGAAATCAAGCTTAGACTCACAGTTTGTGTTTTTGCTGTGCATAAATGCATCTTTGTAGAGCTATGTTTAGTTTCAGTAACTGTAAAAAATAGTGGTCACTAGTGCAGGAGGGAGTAAGGAGAGAGTAGAGGTAGGCAGAAGTTTTGTATGAAAAAAGCACTGTGCTGCTCATAACAGTGAGTGTGAGAACAGGTAAAAGCAAACATTGGACCAAGTACAAAGCATGGACTGCAACAACTTACTGCCTGTAGTTATTGTATGAAATTCTTAAAAAAGTCCTAAAGCTAATAGTCTTGGATCATTGTGTGGGCAAAAAATATCCTTAGAACAGACTTCACTGCAATTTTTTTTGAGGGTGGTTTCTTCTGGGGCCCACATATCAGCTAGCATACATTACCAATCCTAAGTGATTTTTCAGCCTCCAGTAATTACAGCTGCAGCACTCACCAATTCCTTGTTGAACTTGCTATTTAACAGTATTTTAATTCCATGATTAAGACCATCCATTATGCAGACCATGGTAAGCCTGTAAAGCCATTCCTCTTTTCTTACAAATGAAGATATCACAACTGAAAGAGCACAGAAAAAGAAAAGGCTTCCAAAGGTTACCATCCTTCTGAACTAATGGGAGAATCAAGTAGTGACCAACTCTCAACAATCTGTGCAATCCATGGTCTATAACCAGAGCTATGCACCTCAACTTACTGCTGAAGTTATAAACAACCAACCCTGTCCAACCTCAGCAATCACTGGGGCTCAAAAATATTCAAAATAGAGACTCAGCTTCTAGGCATCTTTAATAAGACAGTGCCTACCACCATTGACCTCTTCAGAACGTAAGAATTCCTTCCTTCATGTACCCAGCTTTGAAATTTTGGAACCAAATCACTCTCCACATTTTCCGTGTAGAATAAGAATCCCATTTATCTCAGAAGGGACACATTAAGATGAGTACATACAGACATTTCATAAGGACGTCTGATCTCCAAAAGTGGCTAATGCAAGGCATTAGCACTATCCTTTCTTTCAAATATTTAAAAAAAAAAAAAAAGTGTAGTTTCCACTGGCATTGAAGTAATGCCTAGAACTCACATATGCCCTCATCACAGGGAGAACTGCATTCCAAAGTGGATAGTAAACTAGTTTATTTGACTGTACTTCCAAGGAGACTTAACCTTTACACGGAACAAGTGGATGATGAAGAACATTATTATGCTTGTTGCAATAGTGACCATTTGCTATGCTAATAAGAAAAATGTTCAGCTGCATGAAAATAACCTTCCCTCTGAGATTATTCCATTAAAGTTTAATGTTTGCTATATACTTTCTTTTGAATACAGATCATTTGTTCACAACACTGTGGTCCCATAGAATCATCTGTTTTTTTCTCTTTAATGTCAAGGCCTTGCTAACGCTGCACTCCATCCTCATTATCAGGCTTACTGATCAGCTGCTGTTCATAAGCTTTCAACAGTGGGATATCTAATTCAATTTCTTGCCATATTTTCCTTTCCAGAATTGTTCTTTTGTGAAGGGTGAAGTTAAATTTAGATGAATAATGTGTTACTTGCATCTCCTTTTGAACACAGCTCATCAGAAGCTACCTGTAAACAGGTTCAAAATACTTCTGAAGTGGCCCTTTCTTACTGCATTGAGCCCAACAGAGGCTGTTGGTTCCAAGTCATCTGACTCGACATTGAATTCAGGTCCACTCAAAGCAAACTCTCCTTCACAGATTGTAACAGAAGGTAGTAACGGGAGAACAGGACTTGAATGGGGGGAAGAGAATGGTTCTCTCTCAAACCAAACATAACCATGGCTATACAAAGCTGGCTCTAGTCATCTTTACACTCCCCCCCTCTACCAAATGCTCTGGGCATACCAGTATCATCACACAACTCGAAACAGCCACGCTGTTACCTGTGCTCTCATAAGTCTATTGCCAGGCACTGTAATAGTAAAAGTGTGCCCAACACCACCTTGCCCACACAAAAGAGCTGGTCTTACAAAGGATAGGTAATAGCAAAATGGCTTTGTGACAAAATATGCATTTGATGCCACCACAGTGCAGGAAATACCTGGTTTAGTAACTAAACACCAACTGTGTACCATAAAATTGCAGATTTGCAAAATTGTCGAGATTTATGCCAAGTGATGACTAATTCTGCAAGACAGTTGATGCACTGAACTGGAACTCAGACTACACTGATTAAAGCCGTTGCTCTGCTATATGCTTTCTGTGTGACCTCAGTGATATTCTGTGCCACACAGGCTTTTATGATCATCCCTCCAACATCCAAGCACCTTACAGCTCATGCACACCTGCACATTTGCACTATCAAAAGGGAAAGGTTAAAGGAACAGATCTTGTACCCACACAGGAAGATGTCTGTGATGACAGTCAGTCATTCCTAGAAAATTAAATTGCTCTGGAGAAGTTTTCAATCCCTCATTTGTAAGGTGTAAATTAGCCTCCTGTCTCTTCTCAACTTACCTGGTCATACATATTACAAGGTATAAAAGGATCTAGCATTGTGTGCTTAGTCTCCCAACCCTGCACTAGGCAGCTGTGAGGAACGCAACTTTATGACACCGCGGCCAGCACACGGACAGCAGTGCTTCATATACGTGCAAGGTACTTCAGTAAAGCGCAACATGTCTAAGCAGGCTGAAATACTTGCGTATTACATAGTGGGATTTGTGAGTCTTTGGATCTCCAGAAATTTCTGTAACTGTTGAAAGATCTTTCCGTAAGTTGTCTGGGCTGAGAGCTGTATCTTTAGGAAGAGCTGCCACGATAAGGTCCATATCTCAGCTGCAGCAAAGCAGTACTGTAAGAGAAAGCTGTAAATGAAATTATTTGAAGTATTATTGTGGTGTAGGTGGAAATAGATACTGTTTTCATTCTCTCTACACTTTAGATATGTATTCTGTTTACATACAAAGCTTGCAGGGGAGAAATGTCTGTTATGCAGACACATTCCCATGCAAGATCCCCCATCACCTGATCTTTGACTAATAGCTTATTCAGCAAATTGGCATTCTCTGTTATAAGACTCAGAGAATATGACTTATTTTTTCACAACACTACGACCACCCCATCTTTAGAAATAATTAAATTATTAAATGTTATATTCCAAACAGTTTGCTTTAGAAAAAGGCAATACGCCTGGTTGGGAGAGGAAAGCTAGAATTTTCCTGTCAAAGATCAGTGTTCAGTCCTGATTTAAATTCATGAATAATTCTGGTATAATAAACATTGGGAAATGGAAATACTGTGGCTCAAGACATGAATATAACTAACTCTACCTCAAAGCACTATGCCTAAAACACAATTTGAATTCTTCCCCAGCCCTACCCACAGTTTTAGCTTGCTTACTACTTTTTCATGAATAAAAATATTTCCCTTAAACCACATTGTAGGCATGGTAAAACTGCTCCCATAAGTTACATTACAGAATTAACAGCTGCCTATTGGGTTTCCTCTCCAGAAAAATAGCAACTATCATCTCATTGTAAGCAATGCAGTCACCCAAAGTCTGTATTCATTTAAAATACAACAATATTATTCTGTACCTCTTCCAGCAAATGCTGTAGTGAAATGAATCCCTATGATTCTATAACCAACCTTTTCCCCTTCTCACCCAGCCTGCTCTTATATATTCCCCAACTGAGACTTATTCTCTTACTGTTTGAAAAGTCCCAGGTGATTCTTCTTCCTTTTATCAAGCCTTTCAAATTATAAATACCCAAAGCCACATGTGAAGCGGATCATAGCCAGCTTGCACCTCAGTGCTTTTTTTACCCTGCTCCTCCCAAGTATTTCTTACTACAGTCCTTTACCCTGTGAATTTGGCAGCAGGATTTCAGGATGTATGTAATATTAACTGCTGGAACTAAAGTATTTTCAAAGTCTACACGGTGTCCTTATTAATAGCAAAGCAAGTATGCTCCAGCCAAGGCACATAGCTTTGGATCAGGCCATCTGTCTCCTGTCAGTGATCCATAAGCAAAAGACTCAGACCAACATACAGCACTTACAGCAAAGAAGTATTTAAATAGAACTGAAAAAAGATCATGTCCAGCTGAAGATTTGAACCCTCAATGATTGCAGTTAATGCTCTCATCTTTCTTACTGCTTATGATTCTGCAAACATCTGCCTCAGAAGTGTTCTGTTTTCTGATCATGGCAACCAGAGATTCTGGACAGTGTTCAATAATTTCCTATTACTCCTAAGATGGGGTATAAAGTTTCTCATGTTTTCTGAAGAAAATATTTCTCATGTCATTAAGGCACATTTCCAACAAATTGCATTTTTTCTGAACCTTACACAGTTTTCTGCTTTGCGCGTGGTTTTGGGCTGGAACATCTCATCCCACAGTAGAGCCTACGGGGAGACAAGCCAAGCCTGTCATCCCCCTTTTCTGCACCAGTCAGGGGCTGGGGCTTGTCCCTCTTCCCACAGAAGAATCACTGAGTATCTTCAAAACCAGTAACTATCAGCAGATCATTGGCCACACACCTCTATAACAGAGCTGGCCCTGAGTTTACCACCTCCAGTTCCACCCCTCATAATCCAGTTTCTCTTCCTTATGTGCGAACTACTCCTGGGAACATTTTCCTCAGCAACCCTACGAACAGCTCGAGCAGCCAGGGTGTCTTGCTGCCCTCATCCCCTCAAGGCCTATCCTCAGCACACACCTGTTTTCCCCATCAACACCTCCATGTTGCTTCTGACCACACACACCAGCTCCTCCTCCACATAGACTGAAGTGACATTCACCTGACCTCTGACAACAGCTTGATTTGGTTCACACCCACAGAAGCACACTATCACTTACATTTATTGAAAATGAACTTCTGCACTTATCAAACTTTTTCTTAATAAATGTTGAGATTTAAGAAACTGGAGCCTGAAGCCAAGAGTACCTAGAGAGAACTGATCTTTATTAATATAGAAGATTAATATAGAATTAATACATGCTCTCCTACAAAATAAATGTGATTATATGTGCAGCTGCAGTAAGACAGATGTATTAACAGATCTCTGCCTAGTCTTTGCACAGAGATGGGAACCTGAGCTCTCTTTGTACAAATGGCTTCTCTCGTTTAACCTGTCCCCACCACTAACACAGGCAGCCAAAGCATGTTCTGGAATTCCGCTGCCCAACAATCCTCATCATTATCCAAAAGCATTCTGCAACTGGCAGCTGTTTATTTGACTGAGCAATACAAGCACGTAGCTTAGCAAGTTGTTTACATGGGATATGTACCATAGAAGATATCCCTTCTTTGCTACTATTTATAGATATTTATCTCCATGAAAACAGTAACCGTTTTACTTTACAAATAGTATCTGAGGAAAGGCCAAGTAAATTCAAGATTTGTAAATAGATCCATTTCCAGGAGCCTTAGCACAATATTAGTTTCTTTAGAGAACTTCATGCTGATCAATAATGATTCTGTCTTAGTTGGATTAAGACAAAAAACCCAATCGATTCACCCGACAACCTTTGGAGGGCTGCATCCATTACTGCAGAACACATTAAAGCACAATGGCAAGTGTTGCTGCAGAAGTACACAAAGATGAGGTGAGGTAGTTTCTGTGTATTGCCTAGATAGAGAGGGGGGAAAATGGCCCTAAACCTGCTCCATATTATACTTACAGGACATTTGCTTTGGGGCAGAGAAATAAAGGATGTTTCTGCATCTATGAAATTATATTCCCAAGTTTTAGGAAGGGTTTTACCTTTATTCCTTTCACTAGAGATATCAGCGTCTCATTTTGCAAGAATCATTTAACTTCCTTCTGACCTATAAGTATTCAAATCAGTAAGCAAGAATAAGCCTGCCTGGGTAAAGGAGTACCTGGTTCTACGAGGTCATGGTGGGTATCTTGACCACATCTGCTCTTACGTGGACTGGTGTTAAGAACAGAAGCAACCACAACAGCATGAAAAGTTCAGTTCCTTATGAAGTTCATCTGTTAATCAAGGGGCTGCAGAAAACTTCCCATAGCCGATGTACATACATGTAAACTTACATAGCCAGCCTTTAGCGGGACATTGCAGAACTGTCCATCAGGCTGGACAGCACATAAGAAATGCGGTAAAAGTGGTCTTGAAGGTGCAACAGTAGGCATCTACAGCCTACAGAAGGGGAGAAGTACAGCCCTTCTCATGGCCACACCACCCAG